>CM029129.1:21072720-21095220 GCA_016859345.1 Istiophorus platypterus | reverse complement strand
CCTGTTCAAGGAGGTGATTAAACCCTCGTACGAGCGAAGGGCTGAGCGTCACCGCACTGAGGCGAGTACGCTGAGTCTGATGGCGGCTATGTCAGTGGACTGGGGGGGGGGGGTGGACGAACGCTCGCAGCCGTGATCAAAATGGCCGCCCGCCCTCTCCGGCCCACAGCTCTGTGTACGGCCGGTTTAAAAAAAAAAAAAAAAAAGTGACTGTTCCTTTTCATCGGGACGGCCTGTATTGATCCTCACTCCGCTGAAACCATTACGGACCCAAAGGGGGTTTTCGCCGCCGTCCCTCCCACCCCCCCCCCTTTTTTTTTTCATAGAAGACCTCCCCTCGTGCCGCTCGCTTCCTTTCGAGGAGATGGAGACGTCCTGCTACGGTCGCGCAGGCTCGGAGCGCTGATGATGATAGTAGACACTTTCATGGATGGCTTGTAAATCCACTTATCGGTTACCACGCTTGAAACGTTTCCAGCACTATTTTCATATTCTTTCGCCGGGATCTCATTTAAAACTCTTCATCTTTTGAAACATTGGGGCTTTAAGAAACTACCGATTTTGTCAGGATTACCCCCAAGTGTAAACAGTCGGCGTCAACATTATTTCGGTGAATGTCTTGAAGTGGAAGAACCCCCAGACTTCCCATTTGATAGGACGTGTTAACCTAATGTGCTATCAAAAGGGAACGATTTTCATATATAACACCCATCGTCCCATTGTTCAGAACAGTCCATTGAGCAGCCCAAAACCGCTCTAAGGACAAAATGTGAATCAAGAAAAAAAAGAAAACGTGGTAAACATGACTGGTACAACACAAATGCTATTACTACTAATACAACGTAATGTGTTTTTTTTCTTTTTCATTCCAGTGACAAAACCAGAAGTGAAAAGACCAAAATCCACAATGAACTGGTCCAACTAATGAGTTTTTCCCATGTATCCAATGGTTTTTCTCCAGAAAACACATCAGCGAGCCAAACGGTTGCACCGGGTGACATGTTCCTTAATTACCGGCAACACACACACACACACACACACACACACACACAGTGTAGTTTATTTTGGCTCAGTGCCACACACACACACACACACACACACAAACACACACACACCATCCTGCTGCTGCGCTCGAGCACTAATGTGCAATAAATCTGCGGCCCGAAAATAGTCCCCGGCAAACGCACAACCCGGCCCCGCTCGAGTTAACGTTCGCTAAAAGCTACGCTGCCCGGCTGTTTTGGGAAAATGGCTGAGCCTGGTTGTTAAATGAGACGATAACCGCGACCTGTTTTGTAGAGATCTGCGCTGTCAGGAGGAGCCGTTTGCTTGGATTAGAGGGAAGTCAAAGTCGAGAGAGGGACTGTCACGTTGCTGGTTTTGGGTCCTTTCGTTGGATTTCTTGACAATAAGAAGGAGCCTGACAACAAAACCATACTTGTCCTTCATGGTGAATCACATTCAAGGAGGAAATAGTCTGAACTCCTCGGTTTGACACTGATCACTGACTGGTTTCGCCGTGGACGGGGGTTGTAACACTTTCTTTTTCTCCTCCCTTGAAGCATTCATCTCATATAATGACAATTGTTTACACATTTTTTATCCAAAGCACCTTTTTATTGCCATGAGTGAGCACAGTGATTCATGTGCGAGGCTGTTTTTCTTTATAGCAGCTTTAACCACAGCATTATCCAGGTTTTGCACTGTCTGTGTATTTAAAAAGAAAGAAATACTACAAAGGAAAGAAAATAGACGCGTGTGTGTGTGTGTGTGTGTGTATTGTTTCCCGTGTGCATCGTTTGTGATTTGCAAACAATAAATTCAGCGCCCCGGTGGATTTTGAGGAGTCACAGTGGGAGGAATCCAGGAAGCCGGAGACAAAGCGGACTAAATATACTCAGAGCCACTGTTCAATAGCCCCTGCTCCACTTTTTCTCACCGGTGATTTAAACAGGCTTGGACGCGTCGCTGGCAAAGCCATTTTCAGGATGCGAAGAAGTCGCCATAACTTTAAAAATCCACAGGACTGACACCCCCCCCCCGACAGCAGGCATTGGATGTTTTTGCTCTAAAACAAGCGGTAAATAATGGAGGTTTGTTCTGCGGGGCTGAGATCGATATATTGACGGGGCAGAGGTCGGGGGCAGTCATCGTCAAACCGCCCGGCGCTGTGGATGGGGCCTGACACCTGGGGGAGCGGGGGTGGGGGTGCTTTGGTGGGTGGGGGGGTCACTGGCACTAGACCGCATCCAACCGTCCGCTGGTTTGCGGTTTGACAGGGCGGCTTAGCCGACCCCGACGTCCTGCCGGCCAGTAGGAGCGGATTAGGGAAAGTTTATCTTATTGTACCGACGCTTAGCTTAGCCTCGCTCGGCTCGGCTCGGCCTGGGCGGCCCAAGTCTCCGACGCACTTCGGCCGAAAATCGCTCGCACGATGGATGGATTATTTTACTTTGTTTTATTTATTCGTTTATGTATTTATTCATTTTTCGCCAGGAGTGATGATGTGTGTTGATTTCAGACAAGTGTTATGTAAAATGACAGGAGGGCCTCTTGCATCGTTCTGTTAGTGTGTCACACGCCGTGTCTGGCCCATTGATCAGCGTGAGCTGTAGCCAGTGTGTGCGTGTGTGTGCGTGTGCATGCATGTGCATACGTGTGTGTGTATGTGTGTGTGTGTGTGCGTGCATGAGTGCGCGCTCTGACCTGTTTGTGCAGTGGAGTGTGAGGCCAGCGGATGCTGTTTCAGGGTCACTGCTGGTGTGGGACTAAATGGACCAGTCCAGGAGGCCAGCCTGTCACTAGTGGCTGCACACTCACTGTCAGTACTACCACTGTCACATCACCACTAGGTCACAGCGAGCAAGCTGCGCTTGATGCAGCCTGACGCTGATGGATCGCTACCGTTGGCCCGCGCCGTCTCTTTTGCGCCGCCGCGATCCCGGCCCCGGATTTTCCGTGGAGCCGCGTGTCTCGAAAAGTACATGTGGGAAATGTCACATCTCAGACTGAGTACGAGTCGCTTTGACATTTTCGTGAAATTTAATTTTTTTTTTCTTCCTTTCTAGGGCTTAAAAATAGGTCGCCCTGTTTTCATCACTCAGAAGTCCCAGAAGCCACTAAAGTCAGTATTAGACGACGAAATGGTAAAACTAAATAGTTAATGAATTATACACTGAGCTAAATATTTAAAATAAAAGTTGAGTATATATATTTTTTTACTTCGCTTCCTTGCATTTTGTCGGACGAACCCACCCCAGTGAGGGTTTTTTTTAATTTCGACTCGGCGTTGCACTGCCTCCGTCAATAAGACGAATCGACGCAGACACGCTCTTGTGAAGTCTGCATCTAAAAGAGACTCTGAAAGTCATAAAAGTCTCGCATTCGACCCTCCGCGGCCTTGATGGGCGATGGAATTGACAGCCCTTTTCACTCCAGACTTCCATCACACTGAAGCCCATCAGTCCAGACCCGTGGATTCGGCCAATGACTGGGCGTATCTGTCACATCGCTGGTGAATCACCGCGTAGAAAGCATCGGACTAGTTTGGCTTTGGGAACAGAACAGTCAAAACACTTTAAACGCTGGCTGTCAGCGATATCATGGCCGATCAGACGTGCAAAATGTATGTGGGGTTTTTTTTTAGTTCACTTAGAGGCAGCAGATGTAAACGCGACACTGATTTGTAAGCACATGAAAAAGTTTCCAAGGTAAGATTAGCCTTCATTTCCACTGTCTAGCTCTGCACCAGCAGACTGCACCAAAACTGCACCAAAACAGTAAATTCATGGGCCTTAAAACCGAAACAATGATCTGAAGGACATTAAAAGGCTCCCTAGGGTTAAGGCGAGCTACAGAGTTGGTGATAATCCTCTGTTGGTTCATTAAAATGAGCTATTTATCATCACATGTAGTTATTTGGTCTGTTGTTCAAACGAAGAAGTTGATTAGTGTAGCTTTAAACACTGGATGAGGATCCAAACATGGCAGCCTGTTCATTCCACTGAAAGCTTCTCATCCTGCATATATACCCATAATTTTACAATGACTTTCTATTTATTTCTCATAAAACATAAGCGAACTTATTATCATTCACATAAATGGCACCAATTTACTATATGGATTTACATGATGAAATATATCGCACTTAATGGCTCGTAGTGAAATAAGTAAAGAGTTTTTTCCAGTGGTTGGCACTCAGGAAATTTAACATGTGGATGCAGACTTTTATTTTGTAAAAGCTGTGTACGGCTAAACGTCTCTGCGGCCTTGGGATCCTTTTGCGTCTATTCGCTTGGATGGCGGCACGGCGGCGTTTAATCGGGGTTTGGCGACCGCCTGTCAGCTGACATCAGACGCTTGACCAAAGCGCAGGGGGTTTTTGTTTTTGTTTTTGGTTTTGTTTTTGTTTTGTTCCCTCCGCCCGGAGACGTTGGCATTGCACGCTGCATTGAACACGGACAAACTCTGCAGGCTGACAGAGGTGCTTGTCCCTGCATGCGTTCAACGAATCCTTTCCATTTTCGGGTAAAAAATAAAGAAAACGAACACTCACACACACTCACACACAAGAAGGATATTGGCTGGGTATCTTCTTGAAGTGAACCTCATGTTTGCCATCCGGAAAAATCTTGGACAAACTAACTGGTGATCATGCGTGGGGCAAGCTGTTAGTTTAGTTTTGTTTTTCGTTTTTTCTTTAATGATTTTGACAGATTCCTTTTTTCGCTTCTGAAGCAGCCTGTTGGACGGGAAACACTCGCCGTTTGCCATTTGGCCTGTTCCCTTAGCTCCCCGCTGCACCGTCCAGTCTGCCAGGGCCTCTTCGAGGCAGAGTGGACTGCTTGGCAGCCCCCGAGCGGGCCGTAGGAGTGGACCTTGAAGCCGCTCCTTCGTTATGATCAGAGCTGGACTGAACCAACAAAGTCCAGAACTTAGTGGGGTGCTCCAGCATCAGCGGTGCCGTGTCCAAGAGGCGGCAGATCGGACCGACGCCTCAGGATTTTATAAACCTTATGCTGAGGCTTTGTTTTGGTTTTTTTTGCTGGGGGCTAGAAAAATTTCCTTTTAATTATTCCGCACCTCTTGCAGCCCAGAAACTTTGAAACTGTATTAATGCACTGGGCCTAGCTCTGCATTGCTTTGCTTTGTGGACAAAGATCTCACCTCACAACATCTCTCTGTTGCTGTCTGTTCCTTCCTGGGAAGGAGTCTAGACTGAGAAGAGGTATGAAGATGTACTATAAAATTACAAAAAGGACTAAATAAAATTCTCAGAAAGTGAATAAATAAACAAAACACGTTCTGTTTTATGAAAATCACACACCAATAATAGCCATAATTAAACCAATACCTGCAATTTCAAATATATATTTACTCCCACAAAAATATATATCCACATCACTAATGAAGTGTGAGAAAAATATGGATATATAACACAGGAAGTGTTAAAGTTTACCACTCAGATAATCCACATCGGATCCAACAGGAATTTCAACTGCATGTAGAAAAGTGAAAAAAGCAAAAAAACCCAAAACCTTTTTAACCTTTCTCATAAATCGTCTTGCTGCAATTTACTGCTCTTGGTTATTACTGTCAGGTCCGTCCTGTACTTTGTCCCCCAGCTTGTTTGTAAATGTGCCCGAGATGAATTGCCACCAATATTATGATAATCAGTCTCACTGCTGTCGGCCTATTGCTCCCATTTGCCGGGCCGACTCCGACGCCAGGGAGGGGGGGGGTGCGTCCGCAGGTTCGCCCGGCGTGCCGCGGGATGTAACATCTCATTACACGGGCTGTTTGTGTTTTAAGTCAAGTCAGTTCACATCCCCTGGAACTTACTCTCTACATGGGATCTCTTCTCCCAGTTCCTGTCGGACACGGAGCTGAAATCCGCCATTGTTGACTGTCGGTAGCATGGGCGTCGCTTTCTACGGTGTTTTGCCAGCCCCGGGCCTTGAATACGCACACGGGCTGAACCCCAGTGCTGTGGAAAAACAGGCAGTAATTAGAGACGAACACAGCAGGGGGAGACAAAGTTTGAGCAAAACGGTCCGGCTCTGATCCCAGAGCAGCAGGTTTCCTCACATGAATATTGATGTTCTGTTAATCAGGCTGGTTCGTCTGCACAGTGACGTTCCATGTATGGAGAGGGTGGGGGGGGGGGGTAACATACGAGGGATCAGGGAAATGTGCGTATTTGTGTGTGCGAGTGAGTATATATATGTGTGTGTGTGTGTGTGTGTGTCTGGGTGTGTGTGTGTATTGATGTCGACCCATCCCTTCAGGGGACATCATTGGGGCTGTGTGGATTTTCCAACCTCTGGACTCCTTTCTTGGTTGAGTGGACGCTCTACTCGACACCTCCAGAGAGCCCTCATCCCTCAATATGGACACACACATTCACACACACACACACACACACACACACACACACACACACACACACACACACACACACACACACACACACACACACAAGTGGTCGTGTCTACATGCCTTCAGAGGACATCACATTGACTCACATTCGTTTCCTGGAGACTCACTCTAACGTTAGAACATGTCTCCAGATTAAATTTTAATGATTTACACTTTAGGGGTTTTGCTTTCTGTCCCCGTAAGGAAGACGAGTGTAAACAGATTAAGGTCCCCACAACATAAGTAATACCTGGACCACACACAACCACTTACACACAACCACAAACACACACACACACAGCGGGTATCTGGCATTGTAGTGCAGTGTCTCATTAATTTGACTGATTATTGAGTCCAGCTGAAATGACGGTAGATTCATTTTTTTTACCCACTTCGACGAACAGTTCTTCTCTGTGACTCACCTGTTTTCTTTTTCCTTTTTGTCGAAAAAAAAGAAAAGAGAAAATAACCAAAACAGATAAAACTGGTATTTTATTATTGTTGTTTTCATGACAACAGCCCCTGGTTGTGCAATAATCCATCAGAATCCCGCTGTTGATTGTGTATTTGCATAATCACCAGTTTATCATTGACTGACTGAGGCGCCGTTGAACAGCAACACAGACCTCATGCTTTCAGTTTACAGGCTAAATGGCACCTTCGCTAGGCACCTGTGTCGCACTGAGCCGCTTAAAAACATAAATGCAAGTTTCAGCCTCCATAAGCTAAATGTTGTTCATCTTTTTCTTCAGTTGCGGTAGAAAATAACTGAACTTGTCTATAATTGGCTTTTAAATGTAACTACCGGCACAGGTAGGTTCTAAATGCCCCAACCCGGCTCAGCCGTCGGCCTTAGAGATGCAGAGCCCCCTGGGTACTTAGGAGTCTAGAGGCCAAAGGGGCAATTATGATGTACGGTTAGGTGCATAAATATTTGGACAGTGAGACAGTTTTCCACCACAGTGGATTTAAAATGAAGACGTGATTGAGGTGTCGACTTTCAGCCTTAATTCAAGGGTCACAGCCATTTTTATACATAGTCTCTAATTTTCAGGGGTTCAGAAGTAATTGGACAAACCAACATAATTAGAAATGTAAGGACTATTTTAATACTTAGACGAAAAACTGCTCAATTCAAGAATCCATACTTATGTACCTAACTTTATATGATATATATATAAAAAGATATTCATTAACTATAAAGAGTGCTGTCCAGACCTGCTCTATATGAAAAGTGCCCTGAGATAACCTCTGTTATAATACGGCGCTATATAAAATATAATTGAATCGATCTGAAAAGAATTTTCCCTCCTCCCTGTCAATATAGTATGATTTTCCAATTAGCTGCGAATTTTCAAAACGTCGCGGGTCTTTTTCCTGCTCGGTTAAAAATCTCTGCCTCCACGAAGGCGCAAACCAGAGATTTGTACTCGACCCCCGGAACGCCGAGATCGCAAAACACAAAAAGGAAAAGCCAAACTTGGGCGGCGGTATGACAGCGGACTCCGGCACAGTGCAGTCTCGACTTGACGTTTTCTCTTTTCTTCCCTTATACTGTAGGTTCCCAGCACCTCTGTGTACTTTAATTGTGTGCACAACAGAAGAGGTATGTCTTGTTTGGCTCTCTGAGGGAGGAAGCTGCAGGCAGTTCAGACAAGACACAGACTCTCCCTCCCTCTCTCTCGCTCTCTGTCTCTGTCTGTCTCTCTCTCCATCTCAGTAGCAGAGTACTGCACTCTGCATGGAAACAATGGGTTTGTCAGTAAAGCAGCTGTCTTGTTTACTTCCGCACCCCCCGTTTTTTCCCTTTAACAACAGGAACATCTTGAGCTTTTCCTTCAGTTTTCTGCTCACTCTGATTCTCGCCGTACCCGCAAACTGGCAGAGGATGCTCATTATCCTCCCTCTTTCTCTGTTGTTGTTGTTCAGTGTGTATGTGTGTGTGCGTGCGTGCATGCGTGTGTGTGTGTGTGTGCATGTGTGTGCGTGTAAAAAGAAAAACTGGGCAATTATAGTGTGGCTCTTGTAGACAGCCAAAACCTCTCTATAATGAGGAGATCTCCTTAAGCAGGACACACTGTGCACAGCTCAGCTTGTGTAGACTTTATGCAAATGAAAAGTTTCCATTTAATTCAAAGTATGACCAATAAAACACAATGGATGCAGGTTCGTTTTGCGCTGTTTTGATGTCACGACGTGGCGCAGCATGCACACAATGTGTTTTGTTAATGGGGAATACGTCCTCTGGAATATATCCAGACAACAGCGAAGGGGGAATGATCCGATGCGCCGCTCGGAGATGTCGGTGCAGTTGCTGCTGCTTTAAATGGGAAAAGAGGAGCGGCTCTTTGAGATGAAGGCATCGGGGGAAACGGATGTGTTCGGGTTTGATCTGTTTACTGCATTCAGCGGCTCCCATGAAAGGATTTAAAGTGGTAATCAGTAGGATAATGGTTTGTTACCTCGTCTCCAGTCATGGCACTGAGCACTCTGTATTTTATTTATTTATTTATCTATTTTATTTTTTTGCACCCACACTTCCAGGTTGAGCCATTGTCATTCAAAACAGGGAGCTTGGTTTTTGATATTTTGTTTTCCTTCATGATCCGTTCAGCATGATGGCCATCACTGCTCATATTAACTACCCAGTTCCTCTTGTGTTTATCTGAAATGGAAGCGTCGCTTCCCGTGTGTTTGGAGTAGTTTCCCCTGCACTGTGCCAAGATTTATATCATTAAAAAAAAAAGGAGAGTGTGTCTCTGGAGATGAACCCTCGTTGTGTGTATTGTTGTTTTGCTCCAACACAATGAAATCATCCCGGGAGGAATGTGGTTATTGCCTGACAGTGACCTTGTGGTACGACTGTGCAGATGCTTGATTTTCAGAATAATAGATCTTAAAGAAAGCAAAGAGACAAATTTTTAAAAAACAACTAAAATATCTGCACTGATATATATTGTCTAACCAATGGATCAAATGACCGCATGTAATTTGAATGCGCTCGCTTGTGGTGATGAACCTCCTGAAAAATTATCTCCAGCTCTGCAGTTCCCCTCAGCTCTACTTGAGCGTTTTAGCATCCTTCAGCTCACTGTTTCTGTTGTTCCAGCCGGAAAACTTAATCCGCTGTGGTTAAACTCGTCTCCAGCTGCAGCAGGCAGCTGTTTGCCTCAAAGAAAGCTCCAATAAACCTACACAGGAGGCAGACTAGCTTAGTGACTAGCTTGTGAACATAGTGGAGCGTTTAAATAATAGGTAGCACGGGTGTCGCTTTCTATGGGGGGGGGGGGTAGAAGGAGCAAAGCTGTTGACTGGTTTGAAATTAAGCACAGATAGAGTGCTATGACTAGAGATGGAAAACGAGCTTCAGTTTCCTTCTTACATTTTCTCTAAATTCCTTTAAATGATTTTAAAGAGTTTCATGGGAATAATTTTGTTCTTTTTTCTCTCCTTCATCCCAAATCCCCACAAGCTCCATGTTACTCGTGAATTGATTTTGTTTTTGTGTTTTTCTCTTCTCTCCTTCCCTCAGTTTGCTCCCAGTACTCCCGCGGTGTCTTCGCCATCTTCGGCCTGTACGACAAGCGCTCGGTGCACACGTTGACGTCCTTCTGCAGCGCCCTCCACATCTCCCTCATCACGCCCAGCTTCCCCACCGAGGGCGAGAGCCAGTTCACCCTGCAGCTCCGGCCGTCCATCCGCGGAGCGCTCCTGTCCCTCCTCGACCACTACGACTGGAACAAGTTCGTCTTCCTGTACGACACCGACCGGGGTGAGTAGGGAAGGACGCGGTGCTAATGTCCTTGTTTCCGAGGCTTATGTAAACGCTGAAGGAAAAACGGCGCCGGGATGCGGGTTTGCTGCACTTCGACTTCACTTCAACCTTTTTAATTACTGAAAGTACCGTTGGTGTGATCGAAGTGAACTGGTGAACTTTGTTCCCCAATTGAAACGTGCTCTCGCTCATCATGCAACGTCCTCAAATGATCAAATGAGGATGACACAAATAATAGAGGATGACATCGGTTAAGGTTTGGATTAAAATTAAAGGTTGGGGAACCTTCGTTGTCATGGTTGCAGTAACAAACCCCAGGTGAAGGTGAGGGAACGACCGTGGCCTCGGTTCAGAGAAACCAGCGTCGACTGTCGGTAGGAAACGGAGGGGGGGGGGCATTTCGCCGACCCCTCCGACCGCCCCGCCCTCCTCCATCCTCGGGCTCCGCCTTCCCTGCTCCAGAGAAAAGTCACGGTGACTATTGGAGGCTTATTTACTAGTATGTAGAGACGTAAAATAAGGGTTTTCTATCCACAACTTGTCTTGGGGCCAACATGCGATCGGCCTCGCAGTGTGGATGCTGTGGTGGGTGTTGTCGGACCTCTCTCTCTCTCTCTCTCTCTCTCTCTCTCTCTCTCTCTCTCTCCCTCTATCTCTCTCTCTCTCTGTCTCTCCCTCTCTCTCTCGATCTTCTAGTCTTTCTCTGGGCTGGATCCACCACCGGTGGACGAGGACCACGCACAGCATTTGTTTCATCTTCACGTTTCTCGCCCTTTCTTACTTTCTCGTTTTGCTTTTTCTTCCCCTTTTCACCCCCCCCTTCTGTCATCCACCCAATCTCCGCCTCCCTCTGTCCAACCACATACACACTCCCAGAGTCAATAGGCTTGCACTTATTCACCCAGCCCCTCGCGTCACATTTCCATTACAAGACAGAATGGATATGGGCTACTGCTTGGATCACATCTCCACATCTCCCTTTCATACATTTTCCAGGAGGCGGTCGGGGCGGGGAGGGGTTTCGTTCTTTCTCCCTGCTGCTGTGGGGGGGCTGCGGTGAATGTTTGAGCAGATTGGATGCGTACGGGCTGCAGACGCAGGGCTATATCGGGGTGGCCCCCGCCTCCAGGACCGTTCATTCCCTGCCTATTTTTTTTTCTCTTATCTCAGGTCGTGGATGCTTGACTGGGTAAAAAGGCTGCTCTCCTCCCCGACAACCCCCCCCTCCCCCACACACACACACACACACACACACACTTGTATTCGATCAGGTGCTCCCCAAAAAAACACTCAACAAAAGGTTCCTAGCTGAAAAACTGAGCTGACAACACAACCCGACCGCCTCCATCTGGCGTCACAACTTATTCAGGATCACCGTTAGACTGTGACGGGAATACAGATGATCTTATGCCGTGTGATATTTCAGGACTTTGGTCCCTTGCCTCCCGGTTCGAGACAGACTGTAATGATCTCGCGAAACATGAGGCGCTTCGGAGGCTTTCGTTAGCCAAATCAGAGCAGAAGCGAGTGCTGACAGCTGGACGCGGGAAATCGAGGCACGGGGCACAGAAACTTCCGTTCCACGTGCGGCGCTCAGTCGTGCAAATGTGATGGGTTTGATTTTCAACGATGAAACCCAAAGCAACCAAAACAGCTTAGGAATAAAAATCCGAACACGCCCTGGTACTGAAACCGGGAACCTTAGTCCGTCATTATAGATATATGCAGATTATATGGACATTATGTCCGCTTCTGTTTAATATGCTGTTTGGTGAGGGTGTCCTGTGATATCTGCCACCATGGTGTTAGCGGCGGGTCGTTTAGATCCTGAGGGTTACAAGTTGGGGCAGCTGTAGAATCCCTCCTCTCACTGTGGGTAGGGACTCGCCGCTGCCGACCACGAACCCCCCAGCGGCCCTCGTCGATGACGCTCAGGTCTTCAGACCCGCCCGCTCCCCCGGGCATCCAACACGTTCACTTTCTAATACATCCCAGACCGTGACGCCGCCATCGCTACCAGATAATCAGTGTCATTCCCTTCGTCCACGATTGGTCACTACGCTTTGGCTCGTCGGTGGATGTATTTCACAGTAAGCGTCACAGTAAGCGTTCACAACATTTGGAAAAACCGGAGCAAGAGAATTCAAACATGAAAATAACAAAAACAAAAATGAAACAGAGGCAGTGGTGTGTTGGGACGTGACAAATACAAGCCTGTCAGAGTCGATGCATTATTTTGAAACACGGGCAAATCGGTTCCCTGAGACAGATGACTGATGGACATCTAGAGATGCTTTGAAACTGTTGTCAGCGCGTGTTGCCCTTTAGTCTGCATCCTGCATCATGTTCCCATCTCTTAAACCCTCGGCTGTCGCTATGTGATATCTGAGCCACCGGTCAAACGCGAAAACGTGAAAAATCTCCGTAATGATCTATTCGGATGCGGAAAACGTTGGGCGTGCAAGCACGGCGGGCTGTGGGGCTTATTCCAGCGGGAGGAGTTCCTAAACTGCGCCGTCTGCACGGCCCCTTGTGTAACAGGATGTCGTTGTTCCCTTCGCTAAAAACAAAAAAAAATGGAGAAAACTAGTGAGCCTAGTTGAAAAAAAAAAAAAAAGTAATCACAACAGCACAACTATCTGAGAAGTGATGTGTGGAAGAGTTTTGTGTCTGACATCCCGGATTTCTCTATTCCTCCACAGCTCCTGCCTTCATGAATAAAGATCAGGCTTCTTCGCTGTAAAACATAACTTCCCTCACAGTTATGTTAACTCACTCGTGTGAGGCAGCGGGCGAAGCGAGTTTGAAACAAAAACATGGCCAGGCTGGATTTTTGGCAATGGGTAGGGCAGAAGCAGGAGAATTATCACCTTTAGCCGTTATATAGATTAGGATATAATCGATCAATAGCTCTGTGCAGAGCTCGATGCAGAGCCAATATTTGATTGGGATGAGGGTTGTGTCACGAATGTCATCCCCTCGAATCTTCCGCGAGAAAGTTTACAAAGAAAACACGGACACATTAATGTGAAGCGTTCGCTGTCAAGTCTGCACATGGTGTGAACCACTGTTTAACCCAGTCCCAGGCTGCAGGATCCTGCTTGATTTATGATTCTTAGGATTCTGTTCAGAGTTTTTTCTGTCACGAAAACCTTTTTCTTTTTTTGCTGTTGTTGTTTTTATAATGGTCACACATTTAAAAACAAACAAGCTTATCTTACTAATATGACCATATTTCCAGCTTAATACCACATACTTAGTTAGCCTGTGTTTCCTTAAAAGAATTGAAGCTTTAGATTAAAACCGTTGAATCTTCTGCTAAGTGAAAAGTAATAATTTGATCCTTTGCTGCTTATTCTTTTTGTGTATTATGCTGCTTAAATAACAGCTTAATCATCACAGGCCACTAATTTGAATTACTTTGTTTTGTTGCGGGCTGTTGTTGGCATTAATTAGGGCCGCCGTGTATTCGCCGAACCGACGGCGGCCTTTACTGCGAGCTCTGTCCGTGGTGCTGGAACCCGGCGGCAGCTCATCCCAGCCCGCTGAGCGCTGGCGTTTCACCGGACGGCTGCCGTCATGCAGACCTCATGGGGGACACAGCGCTATGCTGACCATGGGCGCCGTTACTGCATATAGTTGAACACAAGTAGCACTGGTCAACGCTGAATTCATAAAAGAGTTTGGTTCCGATTGTAGATGCCTTATTTTGTAGTTTATATTTTTACATTAAAGTTAAGCATTTAAAGTCATTTTCTAGGAGAACTAAGTTTTTCTCTATAATTAATATTGTAATAAACATTTACATTAATTTATCGTTTTTTGACGTCAGTCACCCGGTCGGGTTTTTCTCATCCTTTTTCTCCAAGTCTTTTTCATTTCTTATACAGTTCTTTCCTTTAGGGCCCTTCACTCATTCATCTCTTCGTACCAGCTTCAGCTGACCAGGTGGAATCTGTTCTGCCGCTTAGCAGAGCATTAAAGCAAATCTCTGCACAGGCGTTATTCAAAATCCTAAAAAAAATAAAAATACAAAATCACCAGGCCCGCCTCCCTGCAACGGACTAGAAAGGCAGAGTATAGATGACCAATCACTATTACTCAGGCACAACAAAGTCGCTTCAGACTCATTAATTTGTTGTGTTTCTTGTGGAGTCCTTGTTCTGCACAGTCTATCCAATTAGAAGTAAGTAGGAGTATACACAGGCAGTTTCTTTTTTCATGAGGAGGTAGAACTACATGTTTTAAACCCTCAAATATTTTCCCAAGGTCTTCGTCAGGGTGTGTGAATGCGAGTGTGTCTGTGCATGAACACGACAGCACTGCTTTTCAGGAGGCTTTCGGGTGCAGGCTGCAGCACTTTAGCCCGAGGATTTTATTCACACACAGGACCAGGCATTCATCCAGTATTGACTATGATATAGAATCAGCCCACGCATGGCTGAGCTCAGTCAATGAGCGCCAGTCTGATTCCCTGCATCAGAGCACCAGAGATACAAGGGGCTGGATACTGTAGCTGTATGTGTGTGTGTGTGTGTGTTTATTTGTGTGTGTGTTTGCATGCGTCAGTGTGGTTAAAGTGGGTGCTGTTCCCGTTAGCTTTCCTAGATTTCCTACAAATACAGTCATGCACACTTGCACAGGAAATAAAAAACGGAAAGTAAAAGAATAAAATACATAAAGAATACAGGAATTGTTTTAAAAGAGAGAGTCAAAGGAGGGGAAGGAAAGGCTAAAGAGAGAAGAGTAGGAAAAAATAAAAGGAATTTTGAAATGAATCCAGGAAGTGCCTTGAAGAGGAGAGGTAATGGAGGAAAGGAAAGGAGAGGTGATAAAATGGAGGAGAAGAGAGGAAATGAGATGAATGTAAAGGAGAGGGGAGTAAACAAGGAGGAGGGAAAGGAAACGAAAAGGAGGGAGGGAAGAATATATGAGGAAAGAGGAGAGGAACAGAAAGGAAAAGATGGGAAATGAGAGAAGTTGAAATAAGGAAAAAGGAAAGGAAAGGAAACAGCAGGGGAAGGGAGGAAATGGAGAGAGGAAACAAGAGGAGAAGAGAGGGAATGAGAGGGGAGGAGATGAGACAAGTGGAAATGAGGAGGAAAGAGGAAAAGACAGGAGAGAAAGGGAAACAGCAGGAGAAGAGAGGAACTGGGGAGAGGAAACAAGAGGAGAAGCGAGGGAATGAGAGGGGAGGAAATGAGGAGGTATAGGAGATGAAAGGAAAGGGAAAAAAACAGCAGGGGAAGAGAGGAAATGAGGGGCAAGCAGAGAGGAGAGGAAAGGAAGGAAGAGGAAATGAGAGAGGGGGAATGAGAAGAGAGGAAAGAAAAGAGGAAAAGACAGGAAAGGAAATGAAACAAGATGAGAAGAGATGAAGGGTGAGGAAAACAAAGAGAAGAGGAAATGAGGAAAAGAGGAGAGATGAGAAGAGAGGATAGAAGAGGAGTGAAGGAAGAGGAGGAAGAGTGGAGAGAAGAAATGAGAAGAGAGGAGAGGGGATGAAATGAGAACCCGACAAAATGAGGAGCGGAGCCAAGGAGGAAGTGAAAACAGGAGCAGAGAGGAGGAAACAAGACGCTCGTCCTCCAGCAGACGGACCGGTAGCAGCAGCCATGATGAATGGCTCCTTTTAAAAGCATAAGCCTCTCTGTGTTCTCTCTGGAGAGGACGAGGTGAAAGGAAAGGACCCACTCTGTGGGGGGGGGGCTGACAGACACCGACGATGTGCATCCCACTGGGGGGTAAAGATGGGACAACAGGAGGGGGGAGAGATAAGGAAGCGGCAGAACCTACGCACACAAACACAGAGACACACACTTAGGCCCAGAAGTGCACTCGCTTTCCTCTCGCCACGCCGCCGCCGCCGCCGCCTGGTGTCCGGCAGCCAGGCCCGCGGCCCTGTCTTTGACGCTGACGCTCATTGCGGCTGCGGCGCCGCGTTCAGGCCCGGGGGTTACGCATTTATCAGCCGGTAATCGGCCGGCCCTTCGCACGCTTTGCTCGCCCTGGCATCCGCCGCCACCGCAACCACCACCAAAGCTCTCTTTCCACATGCTGTGTATACCGGGCAGCGTGGGAGGACGTGGTTGGACGACAACGTCATTACTGTTGTGAGCAACTTGCTCCAGCTGCTGATTCTGCATCTGGTGGTGACATTGGTTTGACTTTTGGCTCCCGATTTTGGTTTAGTTTCCATTTTACTTCCTCGGTAAAAGTCACAATTTTTTTTGAAAAAATCTTTACTAATACAAATGTGAGAAAACAAGAATGAACCTTGCAGCACTCAGCAGCTAATATGTGAGGGCGCCACCTAAAGGGCGTTGTTTCAATGGCAGTTAGTAGCAAGCAACCAAAAATAAAATTAAATTGTACAAGAAAATAAAAGTACTATATCCATTTATACATAAAACCAGATAAAAGTGAATAAAGGCATCCAGGGTCGTATTAATCCTTAGGCCACGACAGAAGCAATATCTGGTCCAGTATGAGTTTAATGGGGTCCCAGACTCGAATGAGTAATATTTGATAATTACACTTTTATTTATAGTACTGTATTGTAATACTGGGGCCAACTGGCTCTGATCTGCAACACAGGAATAGTGCTGCTTCTTTATTTTCAGTGTTTCCTATAGGGATCATCAATTGGCCTTTTAGGATTATAAAATGAACATAGCCACCCCCCCACCACCACTATACCACATCTCAGGCCTCAAAAATTCAGACGGAAACATTAAAAAGGCAGCTGACGATGGCGTTTTCAGCCAAATCTGTAGTTTGAACGTCAGCATCAGCTCAAGTTACGTAGCCACGGCTAATAAAAAGCCCTGGGTGACAACAATCAGTGGCTGTCGGCCGCGAGTTACCAGCCTGATTTTCTGCTTTTTTGTACTTCTGAGTGAAACCGCAGAACAATAGCTTCAAAAATAACTGTTAAATATCAAGTGACAAATGTGCCACTGCCGTTATCGTAAACTGCAGATTTTCTGTGCAAAGAACAGGAGGCTTGACAGGCCTAGCGACGGTAACTACGGGTGACGGGGTTACATGATACGGAAAATTCGGCGGTAATGCACCTTTTGACTTTTCTGGAAACAAACAACTTTTGCACCATTGAAGCTCATGGTGATAAACTTTCACTCTGCAGTCTGGTGTCACACTGGGATAGAAATGAAAAAAAGAAAGAGTATAGATAAGTTCAAAGCCGAAGGATAGAGGAACACCACCGTAATGACATGAGCTATGGTTTCACACCTCGCCTCGCCGACAATGAGCCAAAACAGCTGCTCATTTGAGGCTGGAGCAGCCTCAGTCAATACAGTCGATAGCTGAAAAGAAGTGGCGGCCGCTGGGGTGGGGTGTGTGTGTGTGTGTGTGTGTGTGTGTGTGTTTGGGGGGGGGGGGGGGTCGCCCTGAGCCCGGTCTGCAGCCCCTCGCTCCTGCACAGCCCGTCCTCCTCATTATGGTTTTATTTCCCAGAGACTGCGCGCAGGAGCTCATTCTGGAGCAATAAGAGGGGACGCTCCGAATCAGATTTGGGTCCCGGCTGCGATCTGGCGCCCGCGGTTCCCCGGGCGGGCAGGCGCAAACACTGCAGAGTAAATGTTAAGGCAGGAAAATATAGCGTGCTCACACCTGGAGAACCGAAGGGCGAGGGCGGCGAGGGTTCTCGAAACAGAGCCCTGTCGGGGGGGTTTTCTTTTCTTTTTTTTTTCTGTTTATGGTTTTCACCCCTCGGTCCAGGGGCGTGACTATACTGACAATAAAGAAATTGAATTTTAACCATCCGGAGACTAACATCGGTCGTGGCAGAGGAGAAATCAAGTCAGATTTAACCGATCCCTCTTCGGGTCTCGGCTCCTTTTTGAGCCATTTGTCCAAGATCCAGTTCCGATACAGAGGAAACACACATTCCTTGGGCATTTCAATTAGATTGATTGAGGATGTCGATGAATAAATAAGCTGGGTGGTCTTAGCTGATTGATTTTTAATTGTAGTTCTGATATAAAAGATCATGAATTTGGCTAAAGATGAAAAATATCATGTACCACACGTGCAAAGTCGCTTCCTGATTGCAGATCAGCGCATGAAAGAGCTTTTGAAATCTAATGTAACGGTTTGACAATCAGTTATGAGATGTGACGACACAGAAACATAGTTGTAATGTATGAGAGGAAAAACGGTTTTCAGGGGGGTTTTTTTGCAGTTAAAAGCCTCATTAAGGCACTTTTTTAAATTTCCTCTTCTCTTTTCCTCTCACTTCTGTATTTTGCAACATGCAACCTAGTTTGTCTTCTGTTGGAACCAGAAAAAACTGAATGATGATTGTTAACCATATGAGGAGCAACTGAAGGCATCCTTGATGATACGGTACATCCATATGCATGTGTGTGTGTGTGTGGGAGTGTGTGTTACATCCACGTGTCGCCCCAACCGGCAGTCCCTCCTGGCGCCGACATCCCCCTAATGGGGAGCGAGGGGACGGAGGAGGCGGAGGAGGGAGCCGGGTTGCCAGAGCACAGGTTAATCCACTAATTGGGAGCAAAGGGAGACGGGTTGCCAGATTGCGATGGCCACCAGGAGGCTCCGTTTAAGGGGGACATATGTTCCTGCTGGAGAACAGCCGCCCTCACAGCTCCCCAGTTTCCTCTCCGACACTCATCTTCTTTATACACAAACCCTGACAGCGAGGGCCCCCGTCCAACTCTCTCGGAGACGGGCCCGTCTCTCCGACAGGACCGAAGAGCCGGGACCCGGCTGGAAAAGGCATGAAAGCTTTCAGAGGGGTTCGCTGGAGCGTGGCTCCCTCTCGACAGGGGAAGAGTTTGTCATGCCAGGGACGATGTGTCAACCGGAGCCAGTTTGCTATTTCAACCTGCATTTATCAGCGGTATGTTTTATCGCTGTGTGAGTCCCGACGTGCCGCATTTCAACCGGGACGGTGTCAGCCTGAGTTTGACCGGTTGGCGCGGTGAGGAGCCGTTACTCTTACAACCAAAAAACATCGAGAAAGCGCCTCCGTCACAATATTAACAGAAAATGTTTAGATTTAGATTTGAATCTGGATCCAGAGTAGTATCAGAAAACACAATGATAACCATCAGGTCCAATTTTAAATATATAAAATGTGTGTATATTTATATATATATATATATATATATATATGTATATATAGATATATATATATACATATATATAGATAAATGGGGCAGGGAGGCAGGAGAAGTTGGGGAAGGAGAAGATCAATTTCTGGCAAAATCCAGGTTCCAACATATAATTGCATGGGTTTTAGAAATGTTTTATGACAAAGAAACGGCATTCAGCGCATTTGTGAGGCCTTGAGGCGACACACAAACGCATTTGGGTGACAAATACTGACCAAGGACAATCCTCTGTCCGTGTGGACAACTCCACAGAAAATATCTGAGAGCTTCACGGAAAAGCCACTTTTCGCCCCTTACTTGTGTTTGTTGGCATGTGGCAAAACTCCAGAAAACTTCATTGCCTCCGTTAGGGAGGTCATGTTTTCGACCTTGTCTGTGTGTTGGTTCGTTTGTCAGCAGGATTACGCCAAAGAGAACTGAACCGATTTAAACCGAACTCGTTGGAGGGATGAGGCATTTTGAGTTGTTTTTCGTTCTTGTTTTTTCTTTCTCTGTCTCTGGTGTATGTGGTTTTACATCGGCCTTGGCGGAGGTCTGTGCTCTCTCTCTCTCTCTCTCTCTATCTGTGCCCTTCTAGCTGATCTCATTCTAAACTATTCTTTTCTCTCTACAATATGTGCAAAAGAAAACTACGTTATGGTTAAAGTGAAGGGAATATTATGCCTATGGGAAATAAACTGGAGTTAACTTCTTGTTATGAACTGAAACTACTGGTTAAGGAAAGGAAAAATCACAGTTATGGATGTGAACTGCATGAAGCAAATGAGTGGAACATTAGCCTCCATTATGATCCAGTAGATGATTACTTGTGTATTGTGCTTAATGAAAGTCTTCCGTGTGTTTTTTGTTTATCTTTCCTGCCCCGACCCCCCCGATGTGTCCGACCGGATCAGGGTACGCCATCCTGCAGGCCATCATGGAGAAGGCCGGGCAGAACAACTGGCAGGTCAGCGCCATCTGCGTCGAAAACTTCAACGACGCCAGCTACCGGCGGCTGCTGGAGGATCTGGACCGGAGGCAGGAGAAGAAGTTCGTCATCGACCTCGAGGCCGAGAGACTGCAGAACATGCTGGAACAGGTGATGCCACCGAGGCCACCGGCGTCCGGTCGCTCTACACGATGCATGGTTATCAGTCGCTGTGTATTTGAGATCCGATGCACGGGAGCGTCGACGCCTGCTGTTTACTTCCATCAGACCGCCGCAAAAGTTGAAACGTTCCCTCGCCGCTGCCTCTGCTACTCTCGCCGTTGATCTTGGTTTCATCCGGTGTGCGATGGCTTTCGCTTGAACGGACGCGGCTGCTTCCCTGGAGCAATCGGGCCAGGAAGCAGCAGATACGATGGTATCTGGTAGATAACCAAACGCGCCGGTCTCATTGTTGGCATTCCGCGCTGCAGATTAAAGGACAGTACAATGTTTTAATTTGAAGAAGTGGGAGATTTCGGCTTCAACGGGAGGCAGCGCTTCAAATGAGGAGCAACGGGTAGCGTGAGCGTAGCAACGGCGTTTACGTACTAGCTCCAAAAAAAGGCGATCGTCACACCCAGCGACTTTTTAATGAATATTAATTTCTGCAGACTTCTCCCCAACAATAACTTATTAAATTCCCATTGCATGGGAGCAGGTGAGGCGTCTAAAACAACTCCTGCACTGCTTTGTGTGCCGTACTGTAAAGCAGATTTGTGTTGGCTGATCTGGTTTTTGGCTCTGACGGTCGGTTGGCATGCCAACTAAGCAAAGCCGTAAAGAGCCTGCTAATATGTACCCGCAATCAAACATATGGAGCGCTAATGGTAATGGTGTTTAATGGTCTATTCCAGTCCGTTGAGACGATTAAGATATAAACTGAAAACTGTAAATCTCCAGTATGGCTGGCAAGGGACAGCCAGATATTAAAGGAATACTATGGATATAATTTGTGTCAAATTTTGCCATTGGTCCTGTTGGTTCTAATTACGTTGGAATCACCAAAGTTACGGTCCCAACATGGCAACGTTATTAAAAACTGTCCAATGGAGCAACAACTAAGCATCGAAATGATCATACATGCTGTAAACAACCCTAAGTTGTAGGACTGTTTAGCTTTTATTAATAAACTGTACAAGTGGGGGTCGGTTTTTGTTCATGTTGGTTATGATGACATCTTGATCGCCAGGTTAATTACTGAAATTAGGACGCGGAGCAACATCACAAACAGGAAAGTCCAGCGAGGAAAGACACACAAGCAGACGGACAGGTTGTAAACAAATGGTAGTTTGAAAAATTGTGAGCACAAGGTTAATATCAACTGATGGAAATGATCAACCGAAACTATGATACAGGACTGGTGCAACCATAAAAGCAGAATTCTCGTTATAATGATGTTTTTCAATAGTTTCCAGGAAAATAATACGATGCAGAGGATAGTTTTTGTTCTTAATGTATGAGAAGGAGAAAGATGAATTAATGAAGCATTTCTCTTGTACCTTTAGATCTAAAATTCTTTATATTATAATCTTAAGATCAGCAGAATCACTTACATCGCTGAATTTATTTCACGATCTCTGAAATGCAGGATCCCAGAAACTAAATTCCAACAAACAACAGAAGTTAGTGTCTCACTCGCTCTGTTTTTTTTCTTTTTCTTTTTTCCCTTTTTACTGTTTGTGCTAATTAGAAAGTTTTGAACTCGAAAACAAGTCTGTTCAGATCTCCGGTGGTGTTAGTTGGCATAGGCACACTCGGAATAAGTTGTGCGTCTTCCTCCTCCTCGTCCTTCCTCATCCTCCTGCTCCTGCTCCCCTTCAACAACCCCCCCCCCCCCCCCGAGCCACTGGTGTCTCTGTAATTGTTCAATTATTCAGGAAATCTCCACTCTGACATCTGTCACAGTTCTAACAATCCTCTCTGCAGATGTGTGAGTCTCTCTTGCCCCCACAGAGCCACCTAAGACGCCCCCCCCACACACACACCCCCGCTCCATCCTCGCCCGGCGCCTGCAGCAGAGCATCTCGCGACCCCGTCACATTCGGAGCCCGTCGAGATGGCGCGCTGTTCGGTGCGGCGGCGGTCAGAGTCACGGGGACGAGAACATCTATTTTTCATCCCGTCTTCATTCCGACCGTCACACCGGTCACGTAATTATCCTGATCTGGGGCAGGGAT
>CM029129.1:20990220-21065220 GCA_016859345.1 Istiophorus platypterus | reverse complement strand
GGCCGATTCTTTGTGTGTGTCTTAAGTATGTGTGTGTTTAGCGTGTGTGTGTGTGTGTGTGTGTGTTATCTAATTGTGAACGTTATCCCCACTCCACATCTTGATAAATTGCTCTCTCTCCTGGAAATCCACTCAGACTAAATTACTGCGCTCCCTGACTGGGTTTTTCCAGGGGCCCGAGTCACCCTCGGCCCCTTCCTCTCCGCTACGGTATCGTCGCTTCCGCTGAGCCGGACCCTCCTCCGGCGCTGTTCGCCTACTTGGCAAAGACAAATGCGATGCCGCGCGATTTTAAAAGGGTCCAAGGAATCAGCAGGTAGCGAACTAATGAGAGGGAGAGTCCTGGGGATGTATCGTATCCGTGGTACTGACATGTAACCTGTATCTGGATGATGACATCAGATCTGATTTTGCAGGGTTTTTTGTATGTTTGTTTGTTTGGTTTTTTGTTTTTTTTGTTTTTTTGTTTTTTTGTAGATGCAAATAATCAGAGGCGACAGGGAGTCTTCAGGTCAAAGATAGATTAAGGGAAATTGGGAGGGCTGCACTGTGGGGGGGGGGGGGGGGTCGCTCTTCTACTCTGCAGCGTCAGGCCTTTGCTGGCGAACTGCTCGGCCCTGCAGAAACACAGACTTACGTAGATCGTTTGTTTTTTTTATTAAGGAGAACTGACCGGCAACTACTGCAGAACATTCGGCCTGTCCGGCTAAATCAGCGTTTAATTGGCCTCGTACCTTTTTTTTCCTGGTGTGTGTTCCCCGGCGCTGAATCCCTACTGGGTTCTTTACTCTCTTCTAATAAATCTAACAGGCCGGAGTCGAGCCGCAGTTCTTACTGCGGCGTTTTTATGTTAAGTTGCTTGTTTAGTTTTTCGGATTTTGTTCTTTTTGACGTCCACAACCCGACTGTGTTCGCACGCATCCGTCTGATCGCCTTCCTCCCGTCTCCAGTACACCTCGGCGCTGACCTACGACGGGGTGATGGTGATGGCCGAGGCCTTCAGGAACCTGCGCAGGCAGAAGGTGGACATCTCCAGACGGGGGAACGCCGGCGACTGCCTCGCCAACCCCGCCGCGCCGTGGAACCAGGGCATCGACATGGAGCGCACCCTCAAACAGGTGAGGGAGGGCGGGAACGGGGGGGGGGCTCAGGTGAAATGCAGGCTATAGACTGCTGAAGGATGAGACATCACACACTCAAGTAATCTCATCCTCTGATGACACTGTAGATTACGATCCCCACTTTTCATTCACTTGCTGGTTTCAGTAAAAGTGGAGGGAGCGAAGCTTTTAAGTATCTTAAAAACAATGTTTTTCTTCTGCCTATTGCATCAATTTCACCAAGTTTTAAGATTAAAGACTCACCACATAAATTGTTCGTCGTTCTTGTATCGATTTCAAGCTGTTTTCTTGCTGTTTTAGTGAACAAATTGACCTAAAAGGCCCGTTGTATACCACAGTTTTTGTTTTTTTTTCCTCCAGTCTTTTTGCATAGTAAATGACCACCGTTCTCCTGCTGCTGTCTCCTCTCACGGTGCATCTCTTTGTTCTCCTTCCTTTTTTTTCCGTGCAGGTCCGGCTGCAGGGCTTAACAGGTAATGTCCAGTTTGACCACTATGGCCGCAGGGTCAACTACACTATGGACGTGTTTGAGCTGAAGAATAATGGACCCAGACGGGTAAAAGCATCACACCACGCTGCTTTCACTTGTGTTATGGATGAATTTTTAGTCTGAGTAAAAAAGTATGATTTGGATATTTAGATATGTGCAGGTGTGTGAAGTATCGGGGGGGGGTAGTAGTGTGGCATATTCTATTATCATAAGTAGGCTTCCACCGTCTCTGCTTCTGGCCGTTACAGGATGGATGCTTGAGGATGAAATTCAGGGAAAATGGGGAAAAAACGGAGGGAGGGGGGGAGAGAGCACTTGTGAAAGTGATGGTGAAATGAAATGGCGGGCAATCAAGGTGGAGGGGGAGGTGGAGGAGGAGGAGGGAAGTGAGGGAGCAGAGAGTTCCCATCAATCATAAGCTGCTTCGGCCTGTCTCTGCTCTGCTGAGGGTTCTGCCAGGACACGGTGTGTGTTTATGTATGTGTGTCTGGGTTTCAGCCTCTGTCCTACAACTTCCACGTGCCTCAATCAACCCCCCCCCCCCCAAGCACATGGGAGATATCGCCCCAATCGGGGCCCCTCGACCCTCCGGTCCCCCGCCCTCGCTGACTTATAGCCGCTTGTGGCTGCAGCCAGAGCTCCCGTTTATTATAGGATCGATACATCAATTTGAAAAAATATTGGTTTTTGCAGATACGTAATGGCCTTTTATTAAAAGCCGTAAATAAGCCGAGCGTCGCCGTTCCCACCTCCTCTCAACGCTCCTCGTCAGATGGTTTTTTGCTTTTTTTTTTTTTTTTCCTCCCCCCACATATTGTGACCACAACATATCACGTCTGTCAGTTCCAGTCAGTCAGTCAGTCTGACCCCGAGGGGCTTCTGGAGGACGGCAGTAGTGTCGGCGGAACACGGAATAGCTTTAGACGAAAAAAAAGAAGCAGCACAACATCGATCTAAAAACCACGGCGTCTTGCGCGGGAGCGTTTTTTTTTTTTCCGACCGAGGCTCGGCGACAATTCAATCATACCGCTCAATGCCTCGGAGGGGAACGGCAGCATGATGCGATTGTTCTGGCATCTATTAAAGGGACAGAACTTCATCCCTTTATTTCATCAATTTATTGGCTAAGTTGCTGAAAATGGGGGATGCGGGTTGACAGAAATAAAAGATAATCGTTGGAAATCGTTGACAGAGTCATCTTCGGCCTGCCAGAGCCAGAGCTTTCAACTGCGTTTCACGAGCTTCATCTGCGGACAGAGTTTTTGTTTCTGTTTATCCGTGACAACTGAGTCGGCCGAGGAAGACCATGAGATGCGGTTAAAATCTCAGGGAAAAAAAAAACCCTTGAAACTGAGTCATGATCGATTTTGTAGAGTCGAAATTTTCTGTTTAAAAACGGAGAATTTCAGAGTAAAGTTTTTCTATTTTGAAGAGAAAAAAATTTTGTGTGGCGACAATAAAGTTGTTATTTTGAATAGGAAAAAAGGTCAAAAAACATTTTAAGAATTAAGTCGTAACTTTTAGGTGACAAAAAAAAAATGAGCATTGATCAGGCCTAATCCTAAAACCCTGAATAATGAGGAGCTTATTGGTGAAAGTGACGACCTCAGACCAACCACTTCACCAACCACTTTTTCTAATCCGGAAAAGTTTTGATTGCTTTCAAAGTATTAAGACTCTATTGCCACATTATTGTGACATATTTTCTATTAACATCACGACTATTACCACTTATTCTTACGATATTTATTTCCCAAAACCTTTAGCGAAGACGTTCATTCTCAGCTGATTTCAGCTGCGTTTCACGGTTTCATCGGCGAATGGAGCTTCAGTTGAACGCAGTCGACGGCTCCCCTCCGTGTCGTTCTTTAGCCGCTACGTCCAATTTCACCGAAACAGCAGGGAAAGCTGTGTACGCTAGATGGTGCGTTAGCTCGGGACACACGACGCTCAGCTCCTCCTTGTCCCCGCAGATCGGCTACTGGAACGACGCTGACAAACTGGTGCTGATCCAGGACTCGCCGCTGCTTCCAAATGACACTTCTGGCATGGAGAACCGCACCGTTGTGGTTACCACCATCATGGTAAGAGACACCGGCATGCGCTCGCCAAACACGCGCTCAGGGGCACGCACAACAGTCACGATCTCAGCTATTCGTGATGCCGAGAGACTCTATTATCTGGGGCTGCAGCAAAACTAAACCCTGAACACAATAGTTGAGGGATATGCAGAGTCAGGAGCCTGAAGGATCAGCGGCCGCACGTCTCTTATCGTCGCTTGTTCCCCCCAAACATCAAAAACTGCGTTCGAATCCCCAACCAGCATGACAGGAAAGTCTGGCGGTCAGCTGCACTGCTTCCCCCAACACACACACACACACACACACACACACTTGTTGAGTGCTTCGGTTTTCAATGAAGCTCTTTACAAGTTTTACTTACACTCTCTGTATTTCCCCTCCAACGTTATTAGCCCCTATTTACCATGAACTGCGTTTTCGTGGGTAACTTTTCCCGTATGGTGCCGTATTTCATCATTCACACTGTGATGTATATGTGGAATCTACGATAGAAAGAAAAAGTTTCAGCTCTGAAAAACATCTGTAGATGTAAAGTTTCCAATTGTGAACCGGTGACATTTGCAAGATGCGTGTTTCGTCAAACACACCCAGGGTTTAGCAGTTTCACTCCCCTCGAGGGCACTTATGTTGAGCGCTATGACCAAAGCTCAGTGATCACAAGCTTTGTTCACAAAGGCGCAGCATTTTCAGTGAAGAAAGCCTCAAAGAAATGGGATTTATCTTTATAACTCCAATAGAAACACCAGTAAAACATCATAAAACTCCACAACTAACTTCCGTCACTTAGATTTTCTTTTATTGCCCCAATAAACGTCTTAAAAAGCAGCGGAAACTGCTGCCGATACCGAGGCCTTGTGCTCTTGTTGCGGCGATGAGCGAGTTCGTAAAACAGCTCCGGAACCGATCAGAGCGTTTTAACACAGGGTGTAAAATGATTGGCCCTTGCATGGCATGTGAATCTCTGGCTGTAACGGTGAGTCTGACACGGCTCGACATGAAGCGAGGCAGGCGGATGCTGACCGCACATTGTAAATGCTGCTGATAGGAGGGGTGGAGGTGGGGGGTTGGGGGGGTGGGAATGGAGAGTCACAGCTCAGCAACAATCCTCCCTCTTTTCAGCCCCTGATGAGGAACCCCATTTTAAGAAACTGAGCCACCTCCTTCCCCCCGGCCCCCTCACCCTCTCCCTCTGTTGGATGTGATCAGGATTCGAACACCCCCCCCCAAAATGGCAGAACGACGGATGCAACAGCCCCCCCACACACACACACACTCCCACCCCCCCGGGGCAAGAGGACAGACACGGAAGCTATGATCCTGGACGACCCGACAGCCGTTCGGGAAAATCCGAGCAAGGAAAAGAAGGAGCCCCTCGGAGACGTAATGGAGGGAAACTGAAACGAAAATCGACGGACGCTCGTTGAGGCCGAAGGACGGGTCCTCCAGCTCCTCGCCGCACAGCGTCTGCACGGCAGCGCATTAGCATAAACACTGGCATTAGAAGCGGCTGCGAGCCGCGGTGCCTGCCTGTGTGCGTCTGCCGGACCCGTACGTCATCACGTATGGACGTCGTCTTCGTGGCCGATCCCAGCTCCAACTCCATCCCGCTTTTTTTTTTCTTGATTTTTTTTTTTAATTTTGTGATTTATGGACCCTTGGGGGGGGGGGGTGAGCCGTTACTGGAATGTGAATATGTCTGCCTGAATTACTGTTTGCTCTAAATCTGTCACTTCCTGCAACTACCTGCTCTGCGGTGCAGTACATCACCGGCTCGCGGGGCCTCCTGCGAGCCTTAAAACAGCTTAGCAAGACTAATGCTCCCATAATCATCCGGTTCATATCCATCATGCTTTTTCTGCGGCTTGATATTATATTTACATCCTGACGCCCGCCCCTCGCTCCGGTTTCTGCTGAGCAAACGTTTGCTCAGCAGAAACCAGATGAAGGGTTGCCCCGGCGTTCCGGGTCGGGGAAGGTTCGGCAGGTCGGGGAAACTACCTCGTTTGTCGTCCGACGTGGGCTAGCGCCCTGCCGGTTACACTACACTTAGCTAAGCTAAGCTAAGCTAATCGCATCCCAGACCCGTCTTGGCACTGCATGCGCCACAGTGAAACCGGTAACAACTTCTTCAGCCGATTGCGAATTTTAAAGGCTGTTGGAAATTTTTTTTTCTTTTTTCTGCTGCAGAAAGTCACGTCCTAAATACCGAGACCCGAAACCCGGGACCGTACCCAGAGCCCGACCTAACTGAACCCAACCTGCACTGGTGAATCTGAGACTCAAAACTCGAGACCTGAGTCTATATTTCAGTTATTTCTCTGAAATTGTTGGCTTGCTTTTGGAAAAGCTTTTCTCACAAATGGAAAATAACTGATCTACAGGCTGTAGAACATGCGGTGGCAGCCAAACCATCAGAAATATGTACAACTTCTACAAGCCAATGTGTAACACTATTGCATTTCAAATATCTCAAATCGACAACATTCCCAGACGGTTCTAATCCGGAGCAGATCTTTGCACCGGCGGAATCCGGCTGGAGGAAGGTTGGAGGATTTTATCTGCTTTCACAACACGGTTATAAAGTTTGCACAATATATTGGCCTTCCCCCAAATCACTGGGGACATTAAGAAGCTCGCCTTTCGCAGCTGAATGAAATCGCAGCCAATTTCATCCACTATTTGACCACTAGCTCGCCAGGCCGATATTGGCCAGGCTCGGTCTTTTCAAACGTGCAACACGTGACAAACGATTGATAGGGTCAGGAAGAAAAACGATAAGGAAGAGGGAGAATTTCCTCATTAAATGATCCAACCTGGGCCCGGAGCTCTGTGCAAATAAAACGGCCCGAACCGGACACATCACACAGCTCAGTGTCGGGACCCGTCTGAAGCATCCGCTTTGACCAGCAGGAAAACCGGCAAAGGCAGAACCTTTGTGCTGTTTTTCAGTAGGTTCCTGTGGTGGGAACTGGCTACAAGTTTATTTCCAAAAAAGAAGAACTTTTCCTTTAGTTTTAAAAAAAGCAATTACTTCCCCCCTGTGGCCGTCGGAGAAGTCGTTGTCAGTGGCTTCTGCTGCTTATTAGCAATCTGAAATTGTTGCATGTATTGCAGATGCTACAAGCTTTAATTGTGAAAATTGTGTTCAGCCAGATAATGTTTTTAAATGGGACTAGAGACAATTGACTGTGTTTTTAAATTCGCTTGCAAATCCGTTCAATTAGGCCAATCGCATTCGCATCGCTTCGCTCCCTGTGAGTTAATAGATCTACGCCTGCATCCTGATCCGTCTTTTGTCCGTCGGATTTTGTATGTAGTCGCCTCAGACGGTTACCGGGTGGCACATCTCCGCCACGTCTCCGGCCGCCGCCCCCAAAATCCGACGCGTCGAACAGAAGAGCCGCCGCCAACGGGGACAAAGCCTCACTGCCGTCGCACCGGCAGGACGGGTCCGAAAAGGCTTTGATCCAGCGTGTCGCTGGCCTTTAGACTCTATCAATCCGCCGGAGGGAGACACGTGTGGACACGGTGCCGCTGTCGTTATGCTTTTGTTCAGCCTTTCGTCCGAAGGAATTCTGGGAAAGGTGGTGGTGGTGGTGGTGGTGGTGGTGGCGTGGGGGGTGGGGGGTGGGGGTGGGGGGGCAGAGAGGTCGGGTTTTAACAGACAGCAGCCAATTTGACCCCCAGAGTTGCTCCCGATGATGCGGCTGATCCGATATATTCTGTCTGATATATTCTGGTTTGTTCCGGAATCTCCCATCAATCTCTGGGACCCTCACATCTTCTTTGTGTCCGTTGCAACATGGCTCCCTGATGACACACTGTGGACAGGTTTAGATTCTGCTTCTGCCTTAATACCACCACTGACTCTCTTTCTTCGGGGGGGGGGGGGGGGGGGGCATTGTTTCTCTTAATACAATTAAAATTTGTCACGAATCAAATTATGGAAACGAGCATCGTACGAGACGTTTTTGCACCAAACAGGGTTTTTCTAGATCCGACTCGGAACCAATCGTTCCAGTAAACCTGACAAAAAATAAGTAAAAGATGTTTGGGGTGAGAACGTGACCATGTTCTTGCATGTTCTTGCATGAGGCCCAATTAATGCCTGAGGGGGCATTAATGTTTAAAAGGGGGTTTAAAATGTTTAAAAGCTTTCTGGTAGAAATTATGTTGAAAAAGAGACAGACACACAAACCTTGAATTTGTGCGATTAATTCAGCAGCTCATTTGTTTTTCCATACAATTTTGATTCAAAGTCTTTCACCTCCGTCTCTAATTTTCAGTTTCACGTTGCTTTTGTTGCGAGTAGAAAGCAGCGACTGCTCGGAGTTTATATACGAGGTCGAGGTTCATCCTGAACAACTCGGCCTCTCTCTGAAGCGCCGTCGAAAACCCTCGACAAGGCCGCCGTGTCCCGCCGCAGCCGCCACTCGAGTGTCCTTCATGTCTATAAGTGGACATTTGCAGAGCGTCCTTTTTATTTATTTATTTTTCTCCGTTTGTGCTCTCAACGCCGCCCTCCCCCTTTCAATGTCACAGAGCCGCATTAAATCAAAGTCAAATAAAAATGGGATTAGGGCCCTAAAGTGGCTGCTGATGAACGGGACCCGGGGACGAGTCCGACTTACCGGGAAGCATCAATACGCGTCGGCCTCGTAAAAACGTTTCCCCGCCGGAGTTACCGCGTAATTCTCGCTGCCTATTTTCCGCTCGTATCCAAACCGAATGTGCAGCTGCCTCAGAAAAAAAAAACGTTTCCCCGCTAGTTACTGCATCGTCGCTGCCTATTTTTTTTTTCCAAATCCAAAATGCAATGCAGACTGTTTAACTCACGTAGCACATGCACACACACACACACCGAAGAGTCAAATATGCAGTCAGATACGTATGCGTATGTTTCGTACGTATGGATTAGTGACATCGAATGGGCCCTGTTGTGTGTTTGTGTGTGTGTGTGTGTGATTCTGTGCTTTTAATGGCATGTTTAATTAGTCTCATTAGGCCGCGAAGCAGTGTGAAGCAGTGTGGTCGTGATTATCGACCGGCCTGTCAGCCGCGCTGGCCTTATGCCGCCAGGACCACTGAAGCGCTGCTCTCTGCTTGTGCCAGAGACGCCGACTGAACCCTCTATCCCGGCCGCCCCATCCGCCACCGCTACCGCCGCTACCGCATGACCCCTGCCCGGCGCGGGATCATGTGCGCCGTGGCCGTTTCCCCGTCCTTTGGCGTCCATGAACATCTGCGGGAAAGAATCGACCAGCGGGCGAAGTCCGGTTACCGGTCGATCGTGAATTCTGTTTACGGTTCGGTGGAGAATCCGGAGCGGGAGGAAACGCGGTGGCGCTCTGCTTCGATGCGGCGCTCGCGAGGTGGCCGACGAGTAGATTTCATACATTAATTTACCCTTTATTGTATCATCGTTCGAATTATGCCAGAGGCGCCATGTGGCGTGCACCGGGTCACCGGGGTCAGAAAGTTTCAAACCTCACACACATCAACATCACATATCAAGTAATTCCCGAGCGATTTCCCTGGAAGTTTCCTCAGAGAGAGGTTTGTAATTTGTCTTCAATCACAGGGAAAACAGGAGTTTCCTCGAAGGAGCTGTTCCGTTTATCATTGGAAACTTCGTTTCCCCACACGTGTCGAGCTGTATGTTCACTTTTGGAGACACGTGTTTGCGCGTTTAGCTGCTTTTTGCAAAGCGCTGAAAGGCCGAAGCCGTCTGCGTCAGAGCGGCGAATCGCCGGAGTCATTATCCTGAACGCGAGGTAACGCTGCCTGCGTTTTCCCCGCAGTTGGTGCCGAAATGGCGTGGTCCTTTCCGGGAAAGCAAGTCTCGGAAAAATTGCGGCCCCACAAAGTGAGGCAGAGTTTTTATGTGATCATATCATCTTTCAAATTATCCTGATGGATCTCAGTTGTTTTTTTGTAGAAAAATTAGACAATTTAAGTTAAAAAAAAACAAAAAAACTAGTCTATTTGTAGCTTTCAGCCAATTATTTTGTCCCCAAGAACCGGCGCGTGTTCTTGTCTGCCACAGTGTATATTTTATATATAGCATTTGGTAAATGCTTTATTTTACAGGAGTCTAATTTCTGAATATTTTCCTCCCAAGGGTCCTAGAAAGAACTACGCAATTTTGTTGCAGTTGTAGCGAACACTGTGATTTCCTTGAAAAAGCTGCGTTTAAACCTAAATAAATTCTTGATGCGTGTTGCGTCGCTGCCCGTCCACCGCTGTCACACTGCTGCATGTTCTGATGAGCCGCTGTGCGCCGGATGTTAGCCTCCGTGCGAATCAACCAGGCTAGGAATTAATTGGAATTAATGAATCGTAATTTGACCGAAACTGCAATTATTTTCCCAATAAATGTTAATTTCCGGGAAACTTCTTGGAAATTATTAGAAACAACAGATTCCGGATGATTAATGGCAAAAATGTTAATATTTCTGTGACGGTTTTTTAATAAGCTTTTTTTTTTTCTTTTTAGATAATTTCAATTCGCTTATTAATTAACGCATGAGTGCCTGGTGTATATTCTATTACAATTTTATTGACTTTTTTTTATTGAAACTTCACGTTCACATTACCGTTCACATTATTTTGACACGAAACTGCTTGATTGTGCCGCGATCATGTCAGTAACAGTAACGTTTTTAATGTGCTGCAGGCTCAGCCAAGCATTTGTGACGCAAGCTAAACGCGTCTCGAGGAACAAATTGTTCCCGCTTCTCAAAGTGCGATCGGCCGCCTCCCATGACAGGAGTCATTTGCTTGGGAGAGTGCGGCCGCCAGTGAGAGCAGACAGGGTTTCCGTCCGGGTCGCCTCCTCGAGCCCCGGCGGACCCCGTGACCCGTGGCCTGGCGGCGGTTACGGTGCAGGCCGCCGCCGCCGGCCGCCCCCCGATCGCTGTCGAGCGTTCGAGTTGAGTCGGGCTCGTTTCTCGTTCCCCTTTAGCTCCGCGTCCGCCTCCGTTTCTGCTTGGTCATATTTTCCTTCCCTCCCTTTGAGTCCCTCTGTAACCACACGTCCACATTAATACTTTGATGATTTTTTTTTTCCCCTCATTTCCTGGCCGTCTTTGTGATTACACATGCATCCTCTTCCTGTTGTGCGGCGCTCAAATAACTTTAGGGAAGAAACGCATCGGCAGGTGGGATCAAGTCAGTTAAAGGACATTAAATTTAAAGCTGCACTATGCACTTTTTTTTCATCCTTTTTCTTTTTTTTTACTTGGACCCAGATGGCAGTGAAAAATAGAGGAGTTTGTAGAAAGTTTGAACAGAGTTGGAACCATTAACTCCTGGGTCCCCATGATCGCGCCTTTTTTTCCGAAAACTGGCAATACAGCCCGCAGCTTGGATGAATTGAGTTCCGGATGAATTCGGCAGCTACGACTCTGAATTCGGTTCCAAGCTGCGATGAAAATTGTCCTTGGCCCCGAATCGCTCGTCTGACTGGCCTCGTCACCGCGTTGGCGGCGTTTAGAGCCACCTGCTGCGACGATCGTCAGATTTATAGCAGGGAAACGATACCTAAGGAACCGTTTGAAAATATACTGGGAAGTGATCGCATCTTTAGGTAACTGGCTCTCTGTTGTTGTTGTTGTTGTTGTTAAAGTTTTTTTTTAAGTGTTTTTGAGCTTTGGACTATTTGGTGCCGTTTACAAAATGTGATTATTTTTTATCGCTTATGATGAATAAAATGCTTTCCAATGTGCAGCACTGAAAACAACCCTGCTTCGTGAACTGAGACTGAATGCACCCTGCGGAGTTTTCCTGTAAACAGACACAGTTACCCAGTCCTGTGTATCACTGAGGCCTAATAAAAAAAAAACTATTCGAATGCATCTCCTGCCCTGTGAAATTTTCAAAGCGCACAGCGTTCGCGCCCGCGCTTGCTAGCCGGCGGTCTCCTCCCGCCGCGTTCCTGCATTCCCGGGGACCTTGGCGCCACCGAGCGCCGGCCCTACGAACAGCGGGGAATCGACGGCGGGAATGTGGCGACGCAAATAAGAAACACGTCGCACTCGTAGTTGTCAGAAACCTCCCAGAGAACCCGTCCAACCTCAGCTCCGGTCGGTTCTGATGAGCTACACTTCCTGTTTGTCGTTCTCTGGTCTGTTGCTGTGGTGGCGGTTTGTTGTGCGAGCCCACGTCTGTGTGTGTGTGAGTGTGTGTGTGTGTGTGTGAGTGTGTGTGTGTGTGTACTCGTGTGTGTCCCGTCCGTCCGTCTGATGGTTTTTTGGTTCACCGCCTATGGTCCCCCTGTGTAGGAGGGTCCCTACGTGATGCTCAAGAAGAACTGGGAGATGTACGAGGGCAACGACCAGTACGAAGGCTACTGCGTGGACCTGGCCTCGGAGATCGCCAAGCACATCGGCATCAAGTACAAGATCTCCATCGTCCCCGACGGAAAGTACGGCGCCCGGGACCCGGAGACGAAGATCTGGAACGGCATGGTCGGGGAGCTGGTGTACGGGGTAAGGCCTCGATGTGTGTTCCCGCTCTTTTTCCATTCCCCCTCCCTGAAGCTCTGTTTCCAAAGGGAATGAGCTTTTATTTTTCATCCGAGCCGACTCATCACGGTCAAAACTTTTAATTTTTCCCAGTCAGCGGGATTCATGATGGTATTTAGTGACAATACTGTGTCTTCCTCTAATCTGTTGGTGCTGACAATAAATTTAAACAGACGCTCGGCCCGTGACAGAGAAACTGATTTTCAGCTTTTCTTAAAGCCGAAAAATGGCCGAAAATTATTCATCAAAGTCAAATGCGTGTCGTTCACACTGCAAGCAGAGTCCATAAAAGAAAAATATATTAAAATAGAAAAATTTTCCTCATCATTTGTTATCTTCATGGCCATATGAATATCACAGTGAGGTTCAAAAATATAGACTCTATGTATTTGTGCCTTTTAAAATATCATTAAATGGGAATAAATCACTGGAAACTCGACTAAAAGCTGGTATTTATTTAAATCTTTGCCGAATAATAGCAGCACAAGCACATTTAAGCTCGGTAAAAAAAATTTAAGCTCAGACGGCAGTTAAACACAAAGGAACTGCAGAGTTTGCATCAACTGAAAATGAAAACTGTAACAGACAAGAAATCAGGAAAGACTCTTATTAAAATATGATGAGACTTAAGCCCTGGTTCTCTGGCCAGTTACGATAAACACCTGCCCGCAGCCGCTGTTTGATCTGGTAAGTTTGAAAGATGGTCTCGCAGTGCTGCATTTACAGAAGGTCTAGCTGGACGAGATGTCTCCGCACAAACCGTATTTCATGATCCGCAGAGTTCCAACTCAATCTCGCCACAGTGCGTCGCTGGGTTGCGTCGCCACATTGTGTAGATAATTCAACCCACTCAACACGAAAATTGATTGTAAAACAGGCCAGCAGCCTCCGGAGCTGGTAAAAAGGCATCAGAGCGAAGAGGGTCGGGCTTTGATGGGCGTAGTTGGCCTTTTTCACGGAACGGCGTTCTTCTCACCCGGGCCCGTTCGGCACTGCCAGGAGAGGGCGCTACATCCCTTAGCTGGGAAGCGTGAGCACGGGCGTCGTGCCGTGCCCGAGCACGGGCGCCGCCGCGCTCCTGCACCTTCGACCCCGTCGGGTCCAGGGCGGAAACGCTGTTTCTCGTATGGCTTCCGTCCGTCCGTCTCTCATTAGCGCTAAATGTGGAGTCGCTGCGTGTTTGTCCTTTTCAAGAGAACAGGCGCCGTTTTTGAAAGATGAGCAATTGGAGTCAAGATTTTACGGCGGATTCATTAAATGCTCAGTCTTATGCATTATTACTGAAGTCGAAGGGGTCAGAGTTTAAAGGATTAATAATGAAAACCAGGACAAGGACAATGGCGGACTACACTGGCAGATCCCCGCAAGGATAGCGACACCAAAATGAGCGTGACCTTGTGTTTGAGGATATCTGCCGTGCACCAGGGGGCCGGGGGGCACAGGGGATGCTGGTAGCTTGCTCTTTCTTTTTCCCCTACGTGGGAACGTCTGAGGACACGGGAGCTGTCAGCACTTTCCCGTCTCAGGCTTTGCTCGGAGACCGTTCATTCATTTCCTGCCCGGCTTTTCCTGGGAGGAAAAAAAAAAAAAAAAAAACCCGGGCACCACCACAAAAGCCCTGCCTCCTTTTAACCTGCCATGTATTTTAGCGCACATTAAATGCCCCGAGGCTGTCATCTTAGTGCGTTTTGCTGAGGATGAAAGAACTTAAATCTCTTTCATTTCCCCCCCCCCCCCTCCCCGGTCCTCTTCCTGCCCCCCCCCCCTTTCCCACCTCCTCGAGTGTCAGATGGTCGGAATGAAACTTTAAATTCTTGCTGATATTAAGCCCCTTTTGCTCCCGAGCCCGGGCAGACAAGGTCACACAAGTGTTGCTAAGTCACTAACTTTAATCTGGTTTGTGGATTTGCAGCGCGCCAGTATGCATTTTTATTTTTTTATTTCTTCCTGCCGCCGCGGACCTCAGAGGTGGCTGTATCCCATTTTTTGCCTTCCTGTGTCGTAAGCATATTTTCTCCGACGCATTATTTTATCCTCCCTGCTGATTCTCCCGGAGTTTTCTGGCTTAAGCCTCTCAGCATTAGAGGGGTGGCGGGGTTTCAGAATTTCTTTTTCGGTTCCTCTTCATTTTGTCTCAGTCTTAACTTGATCACTCCGATATATTTCGGGCCGCCCGTCTAAAACTCGATCGTTCGGAGATTTGTTCAGTCAAGGGAGAAATTCAGATGAAACGACAAGCTGGAGAAGAAGAAGAAAACGGGGTAATTGTTGGTTTCTATCTATTCATTTTTGTATTTTTTATTTTTTCTGACGGCCGGCTAGCTGCTGGCCTTTGGGGATGTCATATCTCTGACTAAGTGATGTCTGATTGTTGCATTGGCAGAGCTCAGCGAGATGATCCATCATTCGCATTTGTTTATCTGTCATCTTCCGGGGTTTAGAGTCGCCCTCAGAGGGGGCTCGTTTCAGATGATTAATCAAATTCCTGCTTGTCCGAATCCCCCACAGAAAGCGGAAATCGCTGTGGCCCCTTTGACTATCACGCTGGTCCGGGAGGAGGTGATCGACTTCTCCAAGCCCTTCATGTCGCTGGGCATCTCCATCATGATCAAGAAGCCCCAGAAATCCAAGCCGGGGGTGTTCTCCTTCCTGGACCCGTTGGCCTACGAGATCTGGATGTGCATCGTGTTCGCCTATATCGGCGTGAGCGTGGTGCTCTTCCTGGTCAGCCGCTTCAGCCCGTACGAATGGCACACCGAGGAGCCCGAGGAGGGCACCGACGGTCCGCCGAGCGACCAGCCCCCCAACGAGTTTGGTATCTTCAACTCGCTCTGGTTTTCCCTGGGCGCCTTCATGCAGCAGGGCTGTGACATCTCCCCCAGGTAAGACACACTCCCGTTCCACTGTCGAAGAAGTTACTCAGTATTTACCGCAAACTCTCACCGATACTGATTTTTCAGGCCGGGGCCACATTACACGACCCCTAGGCCAGTTGTAAATGAATGTGCCATCACGCCTGATCGGATTGTGTCCGCGCTCGTCTAGACGAACATACAGATGACACTTGGTGCTTAAATCCCTCGCCTGCTAATCAGGTTTCGGGCCTTCATTGTCATTTCAGACATGTTTTATCGACAAAAAATGCAAATGGGAACGAGTCCTGACACCCTCCCGTGACAGGCAGTAGCCTGTGACTGAAGAAAAAACAAAAACCAAAAAATGCATTAGTACGGATTGATGTTTTTAATCATGGTAAATTGTCACAGGGACCAAAACACAGTGGTCTGTAATTTTCTAATTCAGTTAATTGTAGAGTTTGTGCATCTGCACAAAATGAGATGGAAAACAATCCTCGAACGACAGGTATTGTGAGTGTGATTTTTAATCCTTTTCCAGGTCCTAACAGTTGTGTTGTGTGCCCTCGGCTTGAGTCATAACTGACTTTCACATTATAGCCAGAGCCTCCATCCTCCAATTCTTGCCCATCGCATGACTTTTCTCATTGACTCTAATAGGGATTGTCTATGAATAACTGTTGCTTTATACGGTATATTAAAGATGTGAAAACCTCATAACTAACTAGCTGTCAAACAAGTGTTGACATTATTTCCAGATTCTAATTTATGTAGTTTTGTGTTGGTTATACGTGACACTATGGGCGAAAACTAAAATTCTGTGTTCAAAGCAATTGTTCAACCTTCTGGGAAATACGCTTATTGTCAGAAATGTCAGAAATGTAAAAATGGCGGCTTATCACAAAGTTTTATTAAAAAAACCCCAGTTCTCTCATCCACCAAGAACTTCAGGAAAATGAACATGCGCCGCGCCTCATGTTCCCAGATGTCATAGCCCGTAAAACCAGTTTCTGTCAGCCAGTACGCTGAATGTTAGCTGGTCTGGGAACCATGAATTTCTACACAAAATTTAGCAACAGTCATAGTTGTTGACTGATGCCCTTTAGAAAACAACAACAACAAGATGTTTGTTAGTTGTTGGGCTTTAGAGGTGTAGGTAGGTGTTTTTTGTTTTTTTTTAACTTTGTCCATTCCGCCTGTTTCCATTTGTTTCCAGTCTTCGTGCTAAGTTAAACTAAACGTCCAGTCTACATCGCTTTACTTAACCCGAAGACGTTAGCATGATGTCAGTCCTTCCCTCTGACAAGAATAGTGAATAAGCCTATTACCGAAAAGGCTGAACTATTCCTTTAAACCAAAACTAATAAAACTAAAAACTTTTTTCTCTGGAGAAATGAGGTTTTCATCTGCCTCTGACGCGACAGTGCACCTCATCTTACCAATTGTAGCCCATTTGTCTCATTTCAGTAAGTTACTGCACATTCTGCTGCTGCACTGGTAATTTGCATGGGGACTGCGGCTCAGAACCGTAATATAAAGGCAATAAGTATCGGGTCCTGTTTAGTGTCGTTAGCCGCTGTCTCATGGGTTTGCACTACAGCGTCTGCCGCTTATTCCGTGTGTGTCTGTACGTGCACATTGACGTCACACTTGTTGCGTCTATACGTGGTGTGTTTGTGTAGGAGAGAGAGAGAGAGAGAGTGTGTGTCTGTGCTAGTATCGTTTTCTCTCTCTCTCTCTCTCTCTTTCCCGGCCATATTGTTATTCCCTGTCTGACGTCCATACGCCTTGTCTCCTGCCTGTGAGGGACCTGGGTTGTGTTCGGTGTCCGTCACATCGGCGACCATGGTTCCGCTCCATAGTATTAAAACCCGTGTGATTCGCTAAGGAACGCACTGTCGTCAAGGCGGCGTCTTTCAACCTGTGTCCGTGACTTCTCTTCCCCTTTGTCCAAATTACGAGGAACCAAACCAAAAGGGTTCCCGCCCTTTGTGCCGTACTTTGGTGGAAGGGTGGAGACAGCACAGTTGTACGGTTTAAATGTGTGGCTATGTTTCCTCTCCAGCATTTTAGAGCTGCTCGTCTTTGTTTTTTGCAACCAAAGATCAGGCTTCCTGTCCATCATCACGCAGCGACATTCTCTCCGCTTACGTCTACTGTTATGGTTAAACCTATAGACTGGTAAAGCCTGGAATTCTTAATGGCTTCTCATTGTCTTTAAAGCCTCTCTTAAAGCCAACTTATGCTTCTGCGACAAACCTAACACAAGTGGCCTACGCCGTCGTAAGCAATTATACTTCTGCGTTGGTGTTGCTCTGCAATTACACCTCTAAAGCACCAGTTGGCGATGGTGATTTTATGCCACTGTGTTTAGCTTCTTCACGGCTTCCTTCCACAAGTTTGTTGGTGCACTTCAAAACTGATACTGAGCGGATCTCTACAGAATCGGAGCTGATGGAAGAGGACTTCGGATGGGACGGGCTGTACAACGGCCGCGGCGAAGAAGGAGAAGCCGGAGATGCGACACTACCGAGCCGGCCAATCACAGTTCTTGCGATCCGCATTGCCGCAACATGTAGTCACGTTTTTGGGGAGGTATGCGTCAGGCTATGGCATAGATTACTACATAGGCTACAGCATAGATCACTACATAGGCTACGATGTAGGCTACAGCGTAGGGTCCATGGCTACGCTGTAGGTTTGACGCAGAAGCATAAATTGGCTTTTAAATGTTTGAATGGCTTTGTCAAGCTTTAAGTTCCAGCAGAGGGATTGTTTGGGTTATTTTAAGATACTGATATCAAATGGCTCCTATAGTTATTTAAGTCTTTCATATAATACTTCTTTTATCTGCTTTAAGCCCTCATGGATCTTCTAATGTAATAGAGTTGGTAAGATTTTTAGAAGATGAAAGGAAGACCAACCCAGCCTGTATCTTTCAGCCTCCCCCACACCAGAGGAGAACAGAGAAACGCACGAGATGGAGGATGCCGAGGTTCTTTAGAGCGCCTTCGAAATTATAGCCCGGGTTCACGTAAGCAACCTATATAGAGGAGACTATAGTGGCCCTGACTGTGATTAAGCACATTCATTTAAGGAGTACGCTCGCTTTGTTCACATGCGTGCAGACCACCCCACCCCACCCCACCCCATCCACCGCCATAGCCATCTCTGCCTGTGTACCGCAGATAAGGACTTTAGAGCCGCACAACAACGACGGCATCAGAAATAAAAGTCTACGTTTCAACCCCCTCTGTCTCCGGCTGTGGTCCCCCCCCACCACCGCCGCATTCCACCTGTCACTGCTAATCCCCGCGGGCCTCTCCCAATCCATCAGCGAAGAGCCCCGGAGCTCAGGAGCGCTTCCACTCCAGTTTAGCCTGACAGGGCAACACGCAAATCCCTTCACACGGGGGAGATTAGACGGCGTGGAGGGAGTGACAAGGCCAGAGGTGAATGGGGCGAGTTCGGCGCCAATGGGTCACAGTCCGGAGGCGGCTGGACACTGGGAAGTCTCTGAAACTTTTTCATATTCCACATGTTCATCCATTACAAGTGGATTATGTAAGAAGTTCATGAGCTGCACGAAAAGAAAACTTCCGGCGTTCCTGGTGGGAAGAGGTTAGGTTTAGGATTTCGTTCGGAAGAGGGTTTGTTTCGGTGGGATTTGGCTCGTAACTTCATAGACCTGTCGCAAATTTCCTTCTTTTGTTCCCAATCACTGCCTGTTCACTACCTGTTCACCAAGAGGTTTATGTTCCTAAGGTTTGATCATTGGCATAATCAGCGCCACCAAATTGCTACTTAAGGTGACTTGTTAGGTGACGTGCAACAACAAAATTATCCACCAAGAGTAGAGATTTGAACAAATTCATTAAAAGGGCACATTGTCATGTCTTGTAGTGATTGGACAGAAAAAACTACGGGCACATCTGTGCAGCTAATACAAGCTAGCAAGGTTAAACCATAAACAGGGGGTCTTTGGGCATTTTATTAAAAGATAATACAGATGTAGAACAAGATTAGCAAGTCTTTTGTTCATTTAGGAAAGACTCTAAAGCAAATTGGCCATCAGCTAATAAAGTCTTGGTGGTAGAAAAAGACTGTTCACTGGGCAGAAGAAGCCTACAGACCCGGATAATCTGATAAATCAAAGATCAGCAAAGATGAATAGATTCCCCACTAAAGAAACCACGATGAAAGCGATGAGAGTGAATCAGAACCAGAAAGTTTTGGACCATGAAGCGGATCAATGAGCCAAGAATCCCTTTAAAGCTCAGTAGAGCCATGAAGAGCTGTAGAGTCCGGTCACAACTCTCGACCACTTTTACATCGTCCTTTGACGCGTTTTAATTGTAAAGATATTGGCTGTGGCCTCTTCGATGTGAGAACCTGCTAATCTTAAACTGCCGCTAGGGGCTAGCGGGCTAAAGTGAAAGACGATTGTGTCCATTCGGCCTCCTGAGCTCCTCCTTTGACTTTCCACCATATCGGTTCAATGTACTGTTTCTGGTTGCGTCTCCTCCGTGTGAGCTCATCCTCTTAGCGAACAGTGATTCTCCCGCTTTTCACGTACACCTCCTTCCTTTTCTTCATTTCGCAACACGACTCCGACTGGAAAGGCAGAGGTTGAAATGGCACAGAGCGTCCTCCTCTCCTTCTCCCTCTTTCTCTCTCTCTCCCATAATAAGGGTTAATACCCCCTTCTGCTCCCTCAAGGCAGCCCATAATAATTAATTCAGTGATTAATATCCCAGTTCTCCAATGGTAATGTCTCCGTGGAAACAGGAGAGGAGGGGGAGCTTAAATGAAACGGTGACATTATAGTCTTTTTAATTGAGTACAAATCCCGGTTGAATAGAACCAAAGTTATTCTGTTATTTCCCCCCGAGATTGCCCCATGTCACGTCGAGAAGTCGGAAAATATAAACATGACTTCCGCGTCAGCCGCCCGCCGGTCCACGCAGGTGCAGCCGGTCACGGCCTGTGCCGGTTGTGTTTTGCAGTCGCTTCCGTCTCATCGCCGCAGATGGATTATCTCGGTCTCTTCCGCTGAGTCACAGTCGCCGCATCTCTGGCGAGCTAATGAGAGCGCCGCGATGGGCTTGATTGGGCCTTGATTAGCTCGGAGCGTGTGCATACTGATGGCGAATTTTCCCGATGGCTGCAGATGAAGCGTAACTTTTAATTTTCGGTTGCGAATTTGGGCCAACAAAAGCTGCGTTGGAGGAGGGAGAAATGACTTTCAAGTGGTCTATCTGCAAGATTCCCATTATTCTATTAATTCAATGCCAATTAGCTTTGTTATCCAGCTGACACACTGCCGCTCTGCTGCATCGCTTATTGCTTGTGTCAGCAGCGTGTGTCCTTCCTCAGACTCGGGGTCTTATTTGTCGCACTATTCTTTCAAGTTGTGGGCACCGAAAGGGGGCTGTGACTGCATCTATGTACAGCCGTGGTCCGTGGCTTCGAAGTCGAGGGCCAACCTACGGTTCCCTGCCTTGATATCGGGGTAGCAGGTGCCGACGAGGGGCCGCCTTTCATCAGAAACGTCTCCACTTGCCACTGAAACATTAATTCATGCGAACGTTTCGGAGCAGCGGTTCAAACTTTCCCCGCTTGTGATCCCTTGTTTCTCTTTTAAGTGAAGAACAGTTGTTTTCCTCAAAGACGGTTCTCGTTTTTGTAGAGGCCAGACGAGGTGAACCTTCCGTGTTTCACAAGAAGAAAACAAAGATTAGAGAAAAGTCTTGCATATAAACATAATTTTTCTGTAGCGGAATTTAATTTTCCCCATTTCCTATTCCGTCAATCATTCTGAAAACCCTTTAGATTTATCTCTTGAATCCATTTGATGGTCCCAACACCAGATTTTATTTGTTTGTTCATATTGAGCTGCTGAAAGTTTAGCTCATGAAAATATTTCACGTTAACACAATACACAGAAGTGTTCGCTCTCTGCATCATGACTCCTAATGGCCATATGGACTGTACAACTCATTAAATGCTGCAAGTGGAAAAAAAAAAAAAAGAATTCAGCCATGATGTGTTTTTTTTTTGGCTTTTTCCATCTGCACATCCGTTAAGTTTCTCTAATTACTCAGCTCCGTGGGAAATTACAGGACTGGATGAATTAAAAGTGACAAATTGAACGTGTCAGAAACGTGAACGCAAAACAGTAGATCCACATACAGTGGGTACAAAACGCCTTTCCTCAGGCCGAAGGGCGTCATGGAATCAGGAAGGATAAAGGCTTTAAGCAGGTAAATTCTCAAATAGCGCTCTCGGACTTTTACTTACCTCAGCTACAGAGGGAACAAGTCCTTTATTTGAATCAGTCTCAGTTAGACACATGCCTTTAATCCTAACCCCCCCCCTTTTTTTTAGGAATATATATTTATATTTGTCTCTTGGCTTCTTGAACATTTTTGATCACTGTCAATTAAAAAATCGATATCTCCTGCACAGATATTTCCCATTAAAAGCTTTCCAGCAGCTCAGAGAACACAACTCCCCATTTTTCCGGTTAACTTTTAATGTTAAAAAAAAAAACAAAACAAAAACAGGTCCAGAGTAAAAGAAGGTTACGCTGAAGTTACCACGAGAGCAGCTGCAGAACAGCTGTTTCCACACCCACCCATCGATTTTCTCCTCCAAGAGCGACCAGGCCTTTTCTGACTCTGTGTGAGAGCTGGCAGTAGAACATGGCTTTTGAATCTTACATCCGGGCTGCAAACTTGGTGTTGGTGGTGTTCGTGTGTGTGTGTGTGTGTGTGTGTGTGTGTGTGTGTGTGTGTGTGTGTGTGTGTGTGTGTTTGGAGGGTTTTTTTGGGGGGGTGAGGACCGGACATGGAAACTGAAGTGGAGAACGGGATCCGGAGTGACAGTTTGTCTGCCATGAATAAGTCAAGTGGTGAGGCTGCCCCAGGTATCGCCCTGGGTGCAGAGTAGCACCTCCTCATTTATTTAGGCTCTACCCAGGGTCAGAGCTGCCCCCCCCACACACACACACATACACTCACACACCACGTCTTTCCCTTCATCACCTCCTCCGCTTCATGTTGCCACATTGTCGCTCTCTCTCTCTCTCTCTCTCTCTCTCTCTCCGTCCCTCAAATCCCAGGGAGAACCTGCACACACCAAATCATCTCTGACAGCGCAGCTCTTTATTTCTGTTTCTCTTTTTTCTTTCCTTTTCATTTCTTTTCTTTTCACATCAAAAGGGAATAAAAGAGAGGGACGCAGGGGACGCAGGGGACGCGGGGGACGCAGGGGACGCGAGCGCCGCGCCTTTAAAGTTTGTTACCTCTCGTGACACGGGCGCGGCCGGATGCTTTTGCCGCCCGGTCAACGATACTGACGTGCACCTTGTCGTGTTTAATCCTGAGATGAGATTTTTCCTCTGCTTTCATCTCAGTTTTTTGTCCTAGAATTTTAATTTGAGCTCCTGAAGCTTATTTTGTTTTCTCCCCTTTAAATGCCCCAGTTTTCTTTTTTTTCTTCTTTTTTTTGGGCTTCAGATTGAGAAAAAATAAACAATCCTCCACACTGAGTGTTAGTATCTCAAACATACAGTATATGAAATGTATTATTCCATTTGCTGCTCGTTCTTTGAAGCTATAGCACATGACGCATACGCTGTGTGAAATATTCAGGCCGGTTTGGAAATACTCCCGATGCCTTGTACATCATTTCTACACATTTTCCCAGAATCCAACCTGCCTGTCCTGTCGGGTATATTTTGTAAACTCTAAGAAATAAAAGATGTTCAGCGGGTTGAATCAAGACGTGGCCGCGCGATACAAGTTGTTTTTTTTGTTGTTTCGTTTTACAGTAAACCGATAAACTACATTTGAAACCACGTTGGAAGCCACATTGAGGTTTCACCGTGGCTGATGCTCCTGACACACGAGACGTTTTCGGTTCTACGTTTTGCTCGTTTCTTTTTACACGTGGAGGTTAATTACATAAAATGCCACCCAGGCAAAACGCACACAAAACCAGTCACATTACATCCCTCCTGTCCCGTTTTAATAAATACAAATTAATTCAACTCAAGTGAGTTAACCAGTAGGGGGAAAGTACCGACTAATTGCTGTATAATTGCTGAAATTATTCTTTTTTTTTTCTTTTTCTCTACCTTTAATATTATTTATGCCCTGAGGCTTTGCTGGACTGCTGCAAAGAATCGTATTCCCGAAACACTGGAGCCAATTTCTGTTTTCTTTCCACTTTATTTCCTCTAATTCTTTCCCCGTCTGGTTTCACTTGTTTCCTCCACTCGTGGGAAAACCGAGCTCATACATCATTACAGTCAAGTTCTCCCCGACATCTAACTGCAGTAAAATACTTTTCAACTATTTTATTTGAGTTTTGTATTGTGCAAAAAACACTTGTAATGATCACACTTTGATAAGAAAAAAAAACAACATACAATATATTAGTAAAAATGCAAATGACTGACCTTAACCTCTCCTATACTAACAATCCATGATGCTGTTTAGTTGCCATATACTTGGATGTGGCCGCCAGTTAATGTAACTGCAAATTTGTTTGACAATACTGCACGGACGACTGAAGTACACAATAAACCAAACGATAGGCGCCTTAAAGGATAATCCCTTATTTTTTTTTGATGTCAACAAATTCTTGAAATCCAACAATGAACTGGTCTTAATGCCGGGTATTGGGTGTGTATCCAAAAAGCCTGATAGACTTTCTTCCTCTTCCACCAAACAGCTCCATTTTTTCCAAAAACTATTAAAAATACATCCATGAGCCTCATGCGCACTGTAGTTTATTTAGAGTTGATCCAACCCATACGCACACACACACACACACACACACATCCTGTCCTGCTGCTGTAAATACTCACTAGAGCCCCGTATTATTATTATTACATATGTCTGAAGCCCCCATCTTTGGAGGGGCCCTGGATTAAAGACTCTGAAATTGCAGTTTTTATTGTACTTATGCGACGCATGTTCCTAAATAAATCTGTGCTTAATCGAGCTACAACAAATTTGTTACTAATCACTTACTAAAAGGTGCAGACAATGTGAGTAGGTAAGGGCCAGTAGGTGCCTATGACTAATTTTTACCCAGGGGCCCTTGAGATGGTTAATAAAGTCACTGGTTTTGGATGCAAACATGTCTGAAAAATGTTTTTAAAATCCTGTACATTTTTTTTTTCCTGGCCCTGATGTGAAATTAGACAAGAGAAAAATTCCGGCAAGTTTTCGGTGCTGACGGCTGGAAACCTCACATGTGAAATATGCAGAAACGAAACTGAAGTTTTGATAAAGGAAAAAATAAAGAACACAAAGATTCAAAAACTGACAATAACTCTCCAAAAAAACAGTGTATTAGAAAACAATTCAACATAAACAATAAGGATTTCCAGCGGAACTAGAGGCTGAGGCCTCAGACAATTGAATCCAACCTTCAAAGGCCTCATCAGATAAAATTTTGAATCTGAAATTGATTAAAAAAAAAATAAATAAAAAAACCTCCCAGTTAATAATCTAAAATAAATCAAATCACATGGATGAGAAATAACTACATTTACTATATGGACATCTAACGATCAGTCCTGCAGTGAGTCTCTTACCCTTCATTGTTATAATATATGTAATATAATATATGTTATTTAGACTCCATTAGTATTGTTTGTCGCCGTTATCAATTCAAGGTTAATGGAGAAAGAGGAACAGACTGGAGATACTAATGCAGCCTGAAAATTACACAAACTCCCAGTGCTAAGCCTCTACCCCCCCATCTCCTCTGTTTACTGCAGGCCCATCAAGACACAGCAGTGTGTCACTGTGGATCAAAGTCAGTGGTATCAGCCAGGAAACACACAGCTCAGAGGGCTGGGAGGATGGCGGGGGGGGGGGGTCCTCCTCTGGTCCCATTATTACACTCCCACAATCCACCACACGCTCGCATAGGGAAAAAAAAGGAAAATAAAAAGAATGAAAGAGAGAGAACCATGGAGACGGTCTGATGGAGAGAGATTGAAGGGATTTCGTCGGCCAGGTAGACGGAAAAAGGAAATAAGCCGAGTGAGAGAGAGAGAGAGAGAGAGAGAGAGAGAGAGAGAGAGGATCAGACCCGTCAGCGCATCTTATCATGCAAACCCTCCACCCTTTATATCAGTCATTACTCTACAGTTAAAAGATTCTCCGGGCTGGAAAAGCCACGTCTGGGGTTGTGTGTTTATTGTTGGGTTGTGTGTGTTAATTGTGTGGTTGTGTGTGTTTATTGTTGGGTTGTGTGTGTTTATTGTGTGGTTGTGTGTGTTTGTGTAGTTTTTTGTGTTTATTGTGTGGTTGTTTGTGTTTATTGTGTGGTTGTGTTTGTTTATTGTGTGGTTGTGTGTTTATTGTGTGGTTGTGTTTGTTTATTGTTGGGTTGTGCGTGTTTTTTGTGTGTGTTTGTGTGTGGTTGTGTGTGTTTATTGTGTGCTTGTGTGTGTTTATTGTGTGGTTTTGTGTTTATTGTTGGGTTGTGTGTGTTTATTGTGTGGTTGTGTGTTTGTTGTGTGGTTGTGTTTGTTTATTGTTGGGTTGTGTGTGTTTATTGTGTGGTTGTGTGTTTATTGTGTGGTTGTGTGTTTATTGTGGGGTTGTGTGTGTTTATTGTGTGGTTGTGTGTGTTTATTGTGTAGTTGTTTGTGTTTATCGTGTAGTTGTGTGTGTTTATTGTGTGGTTGTGCGTGTTGTGTGGTTGCACTGCAGCTCTTCTCTACTGGAGGTTGCCACGGGCGCTTTCATCAGTGCGGACATGGGAAAACAAGGTGTTTCCTCGGCGACCCTCTGGTTCGGGCGACGGTTCCGCAAGCGAAATGCATCGGAACCATAATTGTCTCTTAAAAAACGCTCTGTTGGCGTGAAGGGGGGGGGGGGGGGTAGGCGATGGAGGTTCCACCCGGTGGTTGAGTGTTGGCCTGCGTCGTCGGCCTGCGCCGTGTCATTTCCTGTGTGTGGAGTCAGTTTTCTTGTGTTTGTGTGTGTGTGGGGGGGGGCTGCTGCTGCCGCCCTCTTTGTAAACCGTGCGCATGGCGTGCGTGCACATCACAGGACGCCGCCGAGAACAAAGTGCTCGCTGCGCGTCGGGAACAGCGGAGCACGGCCAGATTGCAACAGGACTCAGTGAGGGGAAAAAAAAAATACACCACCAGCCAGGAAAACACTGACTGCTGCAGATGCCCCTCTCCTCCCTCCTCATACCCCCCCACCACCACCACCACCCTCCTCCCTCACTCCGTCTGACAAGGAGGCCTGAGGGTTTTGTATCCTCCGCTGTTTGATTTGCACCGAGGGGAGATCTTGTTTGTTCTCCTCAATGCAGCATTTACGGTTTGAGATTCTCCTCACGACCTTCCGCTGCTCCTGAGCGGCGAGCTATCTGTCTCCCCCGAGCGAACAAACAAGAAAAAGAACAGTGCCCTCGCCACGCCGGCCGGGGGACCGGCGGCTCTTTTCATCCCACCGGTGGAGGATGAAGCGAGAGGGACTGGTGGGGGCGTGGGGGGGGCAGAGGTAGTGTACCTTTTCTTTAGCATACCCCGGTCAACACAAAGCGTGAAGGGTTTTTTTTTTTGTTCTATGAAGCAATCTTTACTAATGAAGGGTAAATACAGCTCTGGTGGGTTTGGGTGTTGTCAGAGCGCCACCTTGTGGTGGCAAAGCAGCATTATTTGATTTATTTTTATTGGTATCCACATTGGTAACTAGTCTCTCCATTCACTCAGCCATGTTCCATCCTACTTGTCTACTATCTCAGTGTATTTTCCAACACTGACTGACTTCTCTCTCTTTTTTTATCTCACTCTCCTCTTTTTCCTGATTTTTACCTCCTACACGACCCCAATGATCATTTACCCTCTACTCTCTGGCACTATCCCATCCTCTACACTCCCGTCTGCCCTCTGATCCCCGATCCAAACTGTCGCCTGCTTCCCCCGCCTCTCCCTTTGCCCCCCCGGATAGATCCTTGTCGGGACGGATCGTGGGAGGGGTGTGGTGGTTCTTCACCCTGATCATCATCTCGTCCTACACGGCCAACCTGGCCGCCTTCCTCACCGTGGAGAGGATGGTTTCCCCCATCGAGAGCGCGGAGGACCTGGCCAAGCAGACCGACATCGCCTACGGCACTCTGGACTCCGGCTCCACTAAGGAGTTCTTCAGGGTGAGTTGCCGTTAACGGGGTTAGACGGTCTATACTCCCGCCCAGGTAGGGGCAACACTCGCATTGTGCACACACAGAAGAGAAATGTGTTTGCAGGAACATAAGGGAGTTTATCAGATCTCCAATTCAACCCTGCGTACTAGAAATTACAATTATGTCGTCCTTTTACGACTGGCTGATACATTTCTTTCTTTGGAAAAAAGAACCTAATGAACATGGCAATATGTTTCTCCATTAATCTATTTCCTGTCACAGATTAATAGTATATAAGCATCGTTTCAAGCGGTGAAGTTACATTGAACTGAATACGTGCAGCAGGTCAAGATCATACTCCACCCAAAACCTTTTCAGTATCCAACCCCCTCTGCCTGCTTGGCTCATGCTCCCTGATCCAAAGATGGTTTTCCAAGCTCCGCTCTGGGAAGCCGCTGTACAATCGGAGTGGACTCTGGGTTTTTCAGTTCCTACAACGCCAACTTAATGAAGCGTCCTCTCTCTGGCTGATTGTGTTGGATCAGTTTTTTCCGGTTGGACTTTCGTCTTGTTGGATCAAGTAGCAAAAAATTAAGGTGTGTGGATAAACCAAATGTAGTCAACACTGCATACCGACGGCCGCAGTGTACACATAAGTGCCGGATCTGACTCGGTATAAACAGATATCTCTGCTAATCCAACTCTAATCTGTCTCTCTTACTTCTGTGTCAGTCAGTCGTGCATATCATGAGTTGCAAGTAGACAACGTAATGCCAAGAAGAAGGAGGGAAGCAAAAATGGAGAATACCAATGTGTTACATTAGCCTCACAAGCTAATGGTTGGAACAAAGAAAAAATATACCTCAGAGCCTTGGGTTTTCAAATTTGGCAGTGACGGTTGGATTCCCCTGTGTTGGGTCCTAAAGACATAATCATGGCCTGGGTTCAGGTCTCAGTTTCGGGTCTGTGCAGAACTCTAACCCCCTGCAGACTTGAACAGTAGCTGTAAGACGCGTCCAACCTGAAGAACAGCAACCGTGGGCCAGCCTGAATTCGTGTCAGTTACCGTATCCTCCCATAGAAAGTGTTAAAGTTTCAAACCCTTCCAGCTGTGTTTTTCTCCACCCTTCATCTGTATGCACGATATATATATGTACATCAGATATTCATACAACAGGTTCTCTGTGCTAGAGCAGCAAGTTCTACTTCTTTCTGAGCTTCTTAGAGGCCGAGATCAAGGCACGGATGCAGTCGTCATATTTTGTTTTCGGATCACACCAAACCTACGGTTGAACAGCGGGGAAGTGGACCCTGCTGCACTTCCCCTGGGTCTGAGAAGTTTCTGTCAATATTTTTTTCCCACCATGAAGACTTCTCAGTATTCGGCCCCGCTGGAATCCAACAGACACTGAGTTCAAACTATTGGCAGCGACATTTCAAGCCTATGGGGCAGAGTTTCTTTTACTCAAATGGTTTTGGGTGAAGTATCTGGGTCCATTCGACCAAACTGAATTCATACTGTCCCCTTGTCTCTTGCCGTTTTATGTAAATTCTCGAATTCCTTTCACCCCCATTGTATAAAGGTGGAGGTATCTCGGATACAAACACCTCAAAACCTGGACAAATAAAAACAAAACTGCATGTGAAAAAAAATGTGGTTTATGTAATTCGGGTGAACGTCACCCTTTAAGGGCTAGAATACCCAACATGCCAAATTTCATCTATCTCACTTGATATGTAATTGCTCATATTGTTACTTGGCTTTGGTAAGATTGTGGTAGGATGAAACCTAGTAAAACCTGATCTCAACTTGTGAACTGATGCCCCCTGTTTTCTCGACCTTGCTGTTGTGTGTGCGGATACGTAATTTTTCCCGTCTCCCACGTCACATCGACCTCGAACCTCCAACAACCCCCCACCCCCCACCCCCACCCCCGCCCACAAAAACCCCAACAGCGGTCGAAGATCGCCGTCTACGAGAAGATGTGGGGATACATGAAGTCGGCCGAGCCCACGGTCTTCACCAAGACCACGGCGGAGGGCGTGGCGCGGGTCCGCAAGTCCAAAGGGAAATACGCCTTCCTGTTGGAGTCCACGATGAACGAGTACACGGAGCAGCGGAAGCCCTGCGACACAATGAAAGTGGGAGGCAACTTGGACTCCAAAGGCTACGGAGTAGCCACACCCAAGGGTTCACAGTTAAGGTGGGTGGAATAGTGTAACAATATGTTCTACGTGTTGTTATGGTATTCCACCTTCCCTGGTGTGCCGCCTTTTCTATCTCTGTCTCCGCTTATGCTTCAGTGTGGGTGGGCGGGGGGCGTTTCACTTGGGCAGAAGTAGTGGCTTTTTGACATCCGTTTTTTTTTGTTGTTGTTTTTTTGCATGCGTGCATGTGGGGGGTCGTTGTGATGATGCAGGGGTGGTTTTTATTTCACCTGTTTTCTTCTCCACAGCTCTCCACACCAGGTAAAAATCTTTGTTTTGCTTGTGCTTGCTGTTTGAGCAGATGTATTGTAGTGGCATGCTTAAAGGCTCTGGTAAACCAAACTCCACTAGGAAAATGTCTTACTTAGCCGCGTGAGATAAGCTGAATTTTTATTTACAACTTTAACCGCTTTGTGATTCTTATTTAATGCTACTGCAGCTCTTCCTTCCCAGCTGGCTGGTTCTTTCTTCCTTCAACTAAGCGACCGAATTAGTGGGTTTGGGAGCCATTTGAACGCCCGGCCCTGGGCGACCCTGCCGGACTCTTGCCACTGCCGGCCCCTCGCACATAGCGGCGGTTACAGACCTGCCAGAGAATACGGTGTCGTTACCGCGGGGGAGTTGCCGCGCTCATCGATCAGAGCCCGACGGCGACGTCTTTGCTGAAGGGGGTGGATAAATTTACTGGAAGGCAAAACTTCACACGTGATTTCCTTTTTTGTGCTTGCAAACCAGTAGAGTACATCTCCGGAATCGCCTTGAATTTACCTGTAGAGGTACCGGATCGTTGTTATACTAAACATATCAAAGGCAGAACATTGCTATCACTGATTGGATTAGAATTAGAGGGTATATTGGAAACAACAGACAAACATTCAGGTCTCCGTGAATAAGCACCGGGAACATAATTTGTTCTGAAGGCAGCCAGCTCCTCACAACCAGTAAATTGAACCCTGTTAGTTGTTTTTCTGCCCCCCCCATTTCCCCCTGATTCCCCCGAGAAGAAGGTCCTGCAGAGCAGCTACTGGTTTGCTTTGCGGCCGAGCTGGTGCCGGTTTTCGGCCACTGCTTTGACCGGGAAGAGTCGCTGACAGATCGCGGTAGTCCCTCGACTCCCGGGGGGGGCCTCCATCTTGTGTTCTTTTTTAGGGGATTATCGTCTTCTGTCAGTCACTCGTCCGGATATCAGCGAGGAAACGCACCAGCGACAGCAGGAGCAGGCAGCGTCGTCGGTACAACAGGGCCGTCATTTTCACTTGGCTCCGCAAACGTCACCGCCATCGCCGGCTTAAACTGAAATATCAGCTCTGTTGCTTTGTGTCTCTGATCCATCTCCATTAGTGACAGTTTCCTTTTTTTTCTTTTTTTTCCCTAATTTTTCATAATGATGCAAATAAATTAAAAGGATCAAAACGCACGCGGAGGCAAATCTCTCCCTCACCCTCTCTCCACTATCGTCAGGCATCACTGCAGCAGCCTTCAAAAGGAACCCGTGAAATTACGATGCGCACTTATTTTAAACAGCTTTTCATAGACATTTTATGCAAGTCAATCATGATTTTCCAGAACAGCTTAATGCTCAGCAATCCTGTGAGCTTTGAATTGGCTGACGTACATACACTATATACATGTGTAAAACAGGTTATTTTGGAAGCGCCTTTTTATTTTTTTTTAACGCGCTGGCTGGTGTCGATATTTTGGGACTGACGGCGTCGATTGCCAGCATTTTGAGCCAGAGCGTAATGTCTTAAATTGGGTAATTTTTGTGCCAAAGGAAGACTCAATTAAGTTTTTTTTTTCCCATAATTTTTTTAAATCCTCATTAGGGCAGAAAAATCATCTGCGATGGTTCAATGTCTACCATTTTCATACTTAGGTAGAATTTAATCAAAATGCCACATTAAAATCAAATTCACCATTTCACCAGTGGTTCCCAACCCTTTTGGCTTGTGACCTTGGAAGGAGGCATCTCTTGAATGATAGTCAGTGATTCTCCAGCAGTTAAACCAAAGACCGATGATCACTGCTCTGCTTTATTGATTTGAATAGTTCTCTGAGGCCTAAAGATGTAAAACTAAACAGTATTTCGCAAACATTTTGTTGTCATATATTAAAATATCAGTGTATGATGACAAAATGCAGGTGATTGCGAAAGTCGGTAGGATTCATTGTGTCTGTTCCTAAATTTTTGTTCAGATCCATGAGGTTGACATTAATAGAAACCTTTGACCTGCTGGTGGCGCCACATTTAAAGTCGGTGGATCGACCAAGTCTTTTATCGTCCTCTGAGGACTACGAGCGTCTTTTCATTTAATTTCATGGAAATCGGTTTAGAATTTGTTGACGCTGCCTTTTTAGAGACACTCTTCTAGTGTGGCTGAATCAAGCAAAAATTAGTAAAAAATTCAGAAAAATTTGTGTAGTAGAAATATGTTTTATTTGTATTTTTATTTTTTCCCATCTTATTAATCATCTCGCAACCCATCTCGCAACTCCTGTTCTTGCGACCCCCCCTGGGTCCTCGCTCCCATGTTGGGTGCCGCTGCTTTGAATTGACAGCGTTAACTGATCATAAGCTACAACCCGCTCCCCTTAATTACTGTATAAGTGCTGGATAATTTCTCTCATTCTCTCATAGACAAGAGCTAAGCTCAGATTTTGAACCTTAGTATTGAACCTTAAGGCAAACACAAGTGTAAACACATTAACTTATATCAGATTAATACTATATACAGTCACTGCACCTTGAAGGAGAGAGGTTTGTGCTCGGTGTGTGTTCGGATCCTGGGATGGGATGTGAATGTTTTAGAGCATTAATGCACTTTTCCAACCTTTTCCCTCTCTTACTGCTACTCCTCCCCTCCTCCCCTCCCCCCTTCTCTTCCTTCCCTCCCAAAATTGGACAGCATACTCACCCCTCTCACCAAATATGCTTTATCGTTTTCAAGAAGCGCAGTTAACCTGGCAGTGTTAAAACTCAATGAGCAAGGCCTGTTGGACAAATTGAAAAACAAGTGGTGGTACGACAAAGGAGAGTGTGGCAGCGGAGGCGGTGGCGAGAAGGTTAGCCGCTATGTCGCTATGCCCATGTGACCGTGATGCGGGTAAAAAAAAAAGAAAAAAAAAAAAGAGAAATGTGTTTTTTGCTGGCAACAGGGGCATCTGCCGGGTCGAGGGTCACGACGACGACGGCGGGCGCGAGGCAGAGGTTTTTTCTTTTAAGAGGGAGGAGAGTACTGGAGGAGCAGAAAGCAGAAATATTCGCTGTCACTGCCCACCACCCCCCCCCACCCCCCCCCCCCCCCCCCCCCAATAAAATAAATATAGAATACAGCGAGCCTGCTATCTTTTGCCGCTTGCTGAGCAAAAAAAAGCAATAAAGCAAATTTTTTTCTTTTGCCATTAGTTTTGGGTCGACAGTACCAGCCTTAAATAAAATGTCCCGTAAATAAAAAAGTATGTCCCCCAGCGATGCATGCTGGGCATGCCCCCCTGTGCCTGTTAGCTCTGCCCCCCCCCCCACACACACACACTTAACATCTCCCGGTAAATCCCGACCCCTGCAGACGACTGCGTTCGACCAACGAGCAAAGAGACATGTAGCGTGAGTGGGGCCCCTTCCCGGCTTCGTCACTTTGTGAAGAGTACTGAGCTGCTCTTGTTGGGCTTCTTCTGATTGAATAACATAAAATAACATGTCCTATGATGTTATTTATGTTATTTCCCACCCCCCCCTCCTCCCCGCCCCCCAACACAACCCCACCCCCCGTGATTTGAAGAACGCCCGTAAACCTTGCCGTATTGAAACTGAGTGAAGCAGGAGTCTTAGACAAACTGAAAAACAAATGGTGGTACGATAAAGGGGAATGTGGACCCAAGGACTCGGGAAGTAAGGTCAGTCTCCACCAGCCCGGGAGCCTTCCCCTCCTCTCTTTGTCTCTATGCACACCTTATTTCTTTATTTCTTTATTTTTTCAATAACGCTGGCAGTACTGTTCTGTTATTACAGCAGGCTGGCTGATATGAAGCGCAGGCATAATAGTCTTGAGAAAGCGGCGAGAGCCAGTGACAGGCAGACGCGCAGGCGGAGACTTAAGGTTCGGCCTGAGGGATTGTGGCACGACAGAAAAAAAAAGGCGTGGCGCGGCGCTAGCAGTCTTACGGCGGCCGTGCCGTCACGTCGCCGGCCGTCAGGTGGGGCCTCTCGCACGCTGTCGTGCCGCCCGTCGCCCTGAGATGGTCCCGCATCACGCCGGACGTCAAAGTTTTTACCGCACGCCTCAGCCGTGGGCCCGAGCCGAAAGACTTGATCCACGTTGCTGATGCGCTGGAGCGTGGAGAGAGGGCCGCCGCATTTAAAAAACAAACAAACAAACAAAGAAAAAAAACCCAAAGCAGCCCGCGCTGCCCACATCAGTCACGTCCTCTTAATCGGAGCCTTAAGAGCAGGACACTCGCACGCCATCACCTGCAAACGCGGCCAAGCATGTGACAGACGGTTGTTGGTGTCGAGGCAGTAGATTTGAATAACCCCCTTAAGGATGCTGGTGATTTATCGGAGGGAGATAAGTGGCAGGGAGGCGCAAGAGTCATAGCTCAGGCTATATGCACACATTTAAATAAAAGGGCTGAGAATCAGAGCAGCCTGGCGAAGTATTGGGGGATATTAAAGGGCCAGTTCATCAAAAATACAAAAAAAAAGAACCAAAAAAAACCAACCCATATTTCTTCATTTATCTCTAGTTGCATCAAGCCATGCAGATAGTTTTAATTACCATCTTCAAATATCAACAGTGGCATCTCTTTTCAGAAACTCTGTCGTTACTGCTTTATTATCCGTAATCCATAATCCATAATTTTACCTTCAGTAGTTTTTTGTAGGGACTACGTCTATGGTAGAAAGTGTTTTTAGGCCTTTTTTTCACTGTATGTTTTTGGGCTGTTTGAGACAAAAAAACAAATAAATAATTAAACAGTCATGGACAAAGGTGGCGAAATCGTTGGTCAGCAACCCCGAATGTGGTCCTCGATCGCACGTGAGACGCGGTGAAAAATAAGACCGAAGACTCACAGTGTAACTGCCGCCACAGCCCGTGTCGGCGAAGCAACCAATCACAGCATGACATCGGAAAGCAGGGAGTACAAACGACGGCGAATCACCTCATGAGCAAAAAAATAAAGACCAGAATAAAAAGAGAATAAATGAAGAGAGGAAAAAAAAGCGTATAAAAATGAAGGACTCGCAAAACATAAAAATAAATCTGTGGGAGTTCCTTTTTTTTATTGTTTTTGTAATTTGTTTGAACTGACCCTTTAATGCAGAGAGGTAACTGAATTCTCTGTGATGTTTTCTAAAACGTTCTAGTTAAAATTGGAAGATAGCACGAGGTCATTTATTAAAAATAAATAAAGAAATAAAAGGCATGGCCACGTACGGCTGTGCACCATTAGACTGGGAGGTCAGAATTAGAGTCGTGGAAAGTGAAGTGCTGTGTGAGCGTGATCAGTTTGTGTGTGTCTGTGTCTGTGTGTGTGAGTGTGTGTGTCTTTGTGTGTGTGCGTGCATGACGTGAGGTTGATGTGAGAATTTTTTCCACATTACCCTGTGTTATTCTTGCATAAACTTTGACCCACTGTGTGCACTTTACTGCCTCCGGCACTGATTTCTGTGTCCTTGTCCCTCTGCCCGCCGGCTGCAGGACAAGTCGTCCCAGGCCCTCAGCCTGAGCAATGTGGCGGGGGTCTTCTACATCCTCGTCGGGGGCCTGGGCCTGGCCATGCTGGTGGCCCTCATCGAGTTCTGCTACAAGTCGCGCAACGAGGCCAAGAGAATGAAGGTGGAGGTCCAGTCCCGACCCCAGTCCCAACACCAACACCCCCATTACCACCACCCCCACCGCCACTGCTACCCCTGCCAGACAGGCAGCCCCCGCCTTAGCCTCGAAACTAGCCAGAGCCAGAGCCCGAGGCCCAGCCCCAGCATCCTCAACTTAGCCGAGTTTAGCGAGGGTTTCAGTGGGTACGGCAGCGATGGGGAAGCTGATAAGATGTAGTTGGGGGGGTTTTCTTTTTTTTCGTAGAGGGTCTGCCCAAGCCTTTGCCCCGCCCCCTCGCTAACTCCCTGCACAGAGACTGTAAGTGAAACCTGTCGTGTCCCACGTGCTTAGCTTTGCCGTGCTGCGTAACTGTCGTGACCAGTGGCAAAAACGCTTCCTATTTCTCTGTCTTTATCTGCTCACTATGTGATCATGTGGCGTCCTGGTCCACGTTCAAAGCTTCTTCTCTCAGTGTGACCGGAGGCAATGAGTCATCCTCCGACATGACGTCGCCTCTGCTGCTTCGCAGTTTGTGCGGCTGCGGACGTTGGCCCTCATTTATCAGGCGAGCGCACCGCGTCAAAAATGCATCACTCATTCTGGGCTCATAAAACTCCCGACTAATGTTCAGATAAATTAAAAAAAAAAAAGAAAAAGAACGCATGATAAATGCCATGATCGATCACCCTCACCCAAATTTCCTATTCGATTAGAAACGATAATGCTTTTGAGTTAGTGGTTACAAAACGTGAGAATGAAAATGCAAGTTTATATGCCTTGAAAAAAGACATCGGTGTAGAAATCATAAAACCAGACTTAGAACACACTTCTCATCTTAACAGCGCATTTTGCCCAGTGGTCTGGATTCAAAGTCAATACGCTGCTCTGGATTTAGAGCGGAATTTGTTAAGGTTAAGCTGTAGCGCTTCTCCACCGGACTCATAGCGTATTAACAGGTAGGAAAGGCGTGTTAAATGAGGGCCAATGTCTTACTTGTACACACACGTCTACTCTTGTGAGGACATTTCATCAAGCTGCAGAACATTCGTCCATCTGATGTCTACTCTTACCCCCCCCTCCCCTCCTGAAAGCCCCAGTACCTTGTTTTTCTCATAGCAAATCATCAGAAGCAACCTGGTGAGGGCCCACACACACACACACACACTTACACTTGCAGCTCAGGGACATCACTGCCTCAAAAGTCTGTCAGGTACAATAGAGCATCAATGTACAACCACAGAACAAATTTAATGAGAAACCAGCCCCTGAGCAAACAGGAAGGCTCGTATAATAAAGCCATATTTAAATACCATACGTTGTGAGGCCAAAGTAAATGTAAGTGATGTGTCCCTCGGGCTGGACTGATGTTATTGATGTGAGCTGTTTTCTCTGGATATTTCCCCCAGGCCCACGACTGCCAGGCTCCTCAGACATGTTTTCTCACCCGGTGTATATCTGTCCGACGTGGTTATGTGTCCCCCATCAGCACTTCAGCTCAAACTCTTCATTAGCTTGACTGTTGCTTAGTCAGCTTCCCTGTCTCACTGCCTGCAACTATCACTCACTGTGTAATAATTCTGTGGCTAATGGATTTACATGTAGTATGGGGCTGGCTTGATACTGTAGTGAATGGCTATGAAAGGTGTTTTCTGACTCTGCAGTTGCTACACTGTTGTCTATATATAAATTTATATATATATTTAAAGGGGACCAGTTATGCTCATTTCCAACAGAGGAGCTTTACATGATTCGTTATTCAAAATTTATCTCAAACTGGCTCTTGTGAAAACCCTCAGTTAAGCCTGCTAATGAAACGGGCGATCTTGGCTCAGGTCTCCTTCAGAGTCCTCTCCTCTGATTGGCCAAAGATCCAGACGTGATGCTGCGACACGGCCTCCTCCCCTCGCCGGCTCGGAGGCCCTGGAAGCCTGTAAAACGATGTAACTGGTAATTAAAACCAAGTAACGGGAGACATTTTGATCGGAAATGGCGACTTCGAAAAATCTGGCCATACCGGGTCCAAGTCCAGGTCCGGTCTGATCCGCAATATGAGAGAGAACAGCATAGATATGCGGCGGCAACAAAGATTACAGCAGGACGTCTCTGTTCTGCAAATGTTACGCCCATTATTCACTTATTGTGACAAAGCGGTGGAATTTTGTCTTTCAATTACAGCCCGAATGAAAAAAACGTTTCTATCTAGCCTCTGCTAGTAGTTGCCCATGGAGGCAATGCACTAAAATGCCAAATGAATTAGAAAATGCAAACACTAACGTCGCTAGCGTAACGTCATTCTGCTGTCGCCAGACGACGTTACCGTGAACCTGCACCACTTGTTATATGTTTTCTCGGGTCCGTTAAATGGAATTATATCGTAGGAAACCCAGCGTTCACGGCGGTCTGGCTACTTTCACATACGTCCACTTCAAATTTCGTCCACGTTTTAGTCGTACATCCGACAATGCAACACTCTATTTATGACCGAGGATAAGGGAAAGCATAATAGGTCCCATTTAAATGTACCACTGTACCCTATTGTGAGACTTTTCCACCTGTTGCTTTTACATGAAGCAGATTGGAGTTTTAGTTCTACTTGAGTTTCTTGGGGGTAGAAGTAATGTAGCTAATGAACATGTTGGCCAACAAAAGCCTGATGTTAAGGACACAGTGCTGGAAAAAAAATTTAAATTCATGAAACATTTGAAAATTGTAATTGTACAGCTACATATACAACAACATACTACAGCCAGATTTCATCTCTTAAGTCCTAGTTTAAGTGCCGGACATAAGTTTTCCTATTGGGTTTAATTTTCGTAGCTTTTGCTGTCGGCACCATTTTCTATGATAATATCGCACTCACTAGAATAACTGCTGAGATTTGCCGAGCCCCGACCATTGTAATGAACCCAAACTGTGATAGGACAGTTGGTTTTTTTGGCATGGTCTATGCGTTTCCATCTCAAAAAAAGAAAAAGCTCTCCCCATTTAAGCTAATGACAGCATTTTGTTTTCAGTTTTGGCAGGTTTGCTGCCCTCTACTGGACAACACAAAGATACAGTACAACTCATCATCTTGTTTTCTGTCTTGTGAACTGGTTTTGATGTGGGTTGGGAATTTTGTTCACTCAATAAAAAAAAAGATTCAGTCAGTTATCAGAGACAAAAGCTGAAAAATGGTCCTTTTGGACTAAATTTTTCATTTCGTACCACAAGGTAAATGCATAAATAAGAAGGGAAAACATAATATGTTATGTTGTGTAGTGTTTCGTGTTTTCATTTCTGTGTCAAGTTTTTTAATCTTCCCTGCAAAAGTGCAGTGGCATCACCAAAACAGGTCCAGTGGGGCAACAAACCTGTGCAGTCAGACGGGTTGTAAACAAACCAACAAAAGGCCAAAAGTTAGCCATCGACAATCTGCTTTATTTTGAGGCTAGACCAAAACTGATTGCACCACAAATGTGGCCAGTAATCTGGAGGTGGAAAAATTTGGAGTCACTTTACGGATTGGAACTGTCCAGTTTGGTCCCTGGTCAAAGCGTCATCCAATCATGTCGCCTGTCTGATGCTCTTGATGCTCAGCAGGAAGTGAAGGCGTCGCTGTGACGGCCGGGACGTTCACTGGCGACTCCTCATTTCAGTGGTAGCTTACTGCTCAGGCCTGTTTGGTTCGGTTCAGGGCGAAACTCAAGACTTTACAAAAATCGGTTTGTACACGTACCAGCCACCTGCGTCCCACAGTTTGCCTTTGTTTTCGCTTCCCGAGCTCAGCCAACCTCAGGGTTACCGTTTGTTTTAAACCTGTCTGATTGCTCGTCTTTCTACATCATCTGACTTCCCCCCGATCTCAGCAGTTTTTTTTTTTTTTTTTACACGAGTGCAGTGTTATCATAACTGAGAAATTACGGTCAGGGCTTCAAATTTTTGAACCAACGGTAAAATCATAAGGAAACCACTAAAGTAATTGTTGGGCAAAAGAAATTAATTGGATTTCTTTCATTCCTTTTGAAAAAGATTTCTCTTTCTCTTTCAGACAAAGGCTCTGCCTTATTACTTCCTAAATAGGAGGCTTTGTAATGTACCTTGATTGAAGGTATTATTCATACATTTGGTGTGAACACATCCTAAAACTCCAATCTGCAAACGTGCGACTTTTCTAACTTTCACCTGCTTCAAACGCAAACCTATCTCTTTATTCCCCCCTCCCTCCAGCTGACATTTACTGAAGCCATGAGGAACAAGGCCCGTCTGTCCATCACAGGCAGCGTCGGGGAGAACGGCCGGGTGCTGACGCCCGACTGTCCCAAGGCCGTTCACGCCGGGCCTCCCCTCCGCCAGAGCTCCGGCCTCGCCCTGGTCTCCTCTGAGCTCCCGTGAAAACCAAAAACCTCTCAAGTGCCTTATTCCAGTGAAAAACAGCGGAAAAAAAATAAAAATATATATATATATAAAAATCAACATTCAAACGCCGCATCGACCAGAAAACTAACCACAGAGAAACAGGATTCGCGGACACGACCGGTGACCTCCAGTGGGCAAGATGGGGACCGCGGGAGGAGCGAACAACAACATCCCACTGTTAAGGTTAAGACCTTCTATGGCTCTGTGATTTTTCTCTCTCAAGTCTGTGGAAACCGGACGCAGAACAATCTCGAATCCTTTTTTTTGGGGGGGGGCACCGTGGCCACACGGAAACTTATGGTTTTGAATCAACGGGTCACTGGAATCAACTGGAACCACTCAACCTTTACAACCCCGGCGGTGACGGAAGAGGGACGACTGGGGAAGGAAAATGAAAAATATCATGAGATATGATACAGACGAAGACCAGAAAACTGTAAACTTGAAACTCGAAACTGTGCATTTTTTGTTTCTTTTTTTTGTTTTGCTGTGAATTGGCAAAAAAAAGAAACCAACAAAAAAAAAAAAACTGAACCACAATCAAGATTGTTTTCAAAATGAACAGTATTTGCTACACAGACATGAATAGAGACAACAATCTCACTAGATATCAACGAGTGACACTGGTGGGGAGGTGTGTGTGTGTGTGTGTGTGTGTGTGAATGAATGTGGGCAGGGGTAGGTGGGTGGATGGGGGGGGGTGGGGGGGTTGTAGCCCAGTGCCCTGAACGTATGACAAAAAAAAACATTTGTATTCATTATAACAAAAATTAAAATCTATTGATATTGAATATATGAGCAAACATAGAAAACTGTGAAAATAAGTAAATATGTATATTCCATGAAAAACAAAATGAGAAATCTAGCTGTACATAGGGAAGACTGTGTAACAATGCTTGCTTTTTAAACAGAGTGTACATAGCAGATACTGTAGTGGGCAGACCAACAGTTGTTTCGGGGTTTTTGTTTTTGTTTTTTTGTTTTTTTGTAAATCATCTCTAAGGATTTTATTCATCGCAATAATGAAGAGGACGGTGCCACTTTACGGAGTGGACGCGTGGGAGGGCAGTGTTAGAAACCCGCTACGTGTTGAATACTTAACTGTACTATATAGGAAACATTCAAGCTCTAAGCGCGACGAGGTATCAGTTGCCCGAATATTCAGATACCTGTTGCATACAAATTAATATATATTAAAGGATGAATGTTAACCAGCGCCAGCTCCCGGCCCTCGGACCACGACCCTCACCGTGCGGACCTAGACCCGGAGACGTGGACCCGCGAGCGGAGCTTTTCCAGTCCAGTCCTCCGTCGCAGGAATATAACTTATTTTATTAATCCTTCGATTATTTATTATTATTTTTTGTACCGGGAGATTCAGAGGAAGCCGTTCGTCTCCTGGTTCTTAATGTCGACGGTCGAGTGCCATCTTCGTTAGATCCTTTTAGGCCATTATCTGTTTTGGGGACATGAGTCGGAAAGACGGTGGGAAATTGAAAGAAAGAAAAAAACAAAACAAAACCAAACCAAACCCGCCATTTCTCAACATATGTTATTCGACGTGTCTGTGATATTTTCCAATGAAGACGCCAAACCCTGTGTTTGTATGTTGGACGATGAGGACTGAAACACTGTGGATCCTCCGGCGCTGGACGCGCTGCAGCACAAATGTCTTCGGCTCCGGTCGAGGCGTCCTCGTCCCTCTCGGAAAAACCGGAGGACAATCTCTCACCTCGGACACGGGACGCCACGTTTCCTCCCCCAGTTCCCGTCCAGCTGTTCCCCTCACACATGTTGTAGCTGGTCGGGGGAAGAGGAAACAAAACAAACAAAACAAACAGACAAACAGACAAACAAACAAACAAACAAACAAAAAAACAGCTGAAATATTTCAGGTCATGCTTTTTTTTTTTCCTTGTTTTTTTTTTTTTTTTTTCGTCCTGCCATCCGTCCTTAGAGCTGAAGTGTAACACGGTGACTTATTTTGGTTCAAATGTACAACTTTATTTTGATCTTTTTTAAGTAAAAACTTAATTTGAAATCGTAACGCGCGGTGTCGTTATTTGACGGATTATCTGTGACCCGCAAAAACGTGTCGACAAAGTGACACGTACCCGGGCGAATCACCGGCCTTTGAAAGGCCGGAGGAGCAGCGACGACGAGCACGTTTCTACTGCGAAGGTACGATGGAGTTACGTGTCATGGGTGTAGAGAAGAGTCAGTAGCCAATTTTAGCTTTTCTGTTGTAATTGGAATAATGTTAACTCTTCTTTAAAAGCTCACACAATCTTGCTCTTGAAGCGCAGGTCTAGATTATTTCCATTTCCCCCTTAGAACAGTACTCACACGACCATCGCTGCATTGGTATATTCCTGGATGGTGTTTATCTGCTGAGCTCCAGGGGCAGGATGGTGACACCAGGAGGGAATTTCATACTTAAAAAAAAGACAATAACTTTGGAAGATGCCAACTTGATTGAATTGAATTGAAAAATTTAGCTGATTTCTAGAGAGGATTTTTTTTTCCATGGAATCAGGATTGTCTTCTCATCTCCTATCGTTTATATTTATCCCAGCGACTAAAAACTGGTTCAGTTTAAATATACAAGCACCTGACTATTGTTTTCAGATAGAATTAAAAACAACCATATGAATCTGCCCTTTAAAGCTCCATCAGACAACCAGTATCGTCACCAGCGATCTACACAGTGTAGCACCAGCATGCAATGCTGCAGTGCTGCAGCTTTCATTTGTCATTTTAAACTGACACCTGACCATAATTTAGTGTATAAATGTCGCCTGTTAACTAATTGTCTTATCAGATTTTGGTAAACATGTAAACAAAGAATTTAACACAAGAACCTGAAAAACAGAGTTTGTCCTCTGTTGTACGATGATGAAACAAATGTACATTAATACCCATGTACATCAATTTTTTTTGTGAGCTTCTACTCATTTTCATTATTTTTAAATTTTTAGCACATTTTTTAAAATCTTTTATTTAGTATTAAACTCATTTCTAACATTCAATTCAATTCAGTTTTATTTATATGGCATCATAAGAAGTTATCTCAGGGCACTTTTCATATAGAGCAGGTCTAGACCAGACTCTTTATAGTTGTTATTTACAGAGACTCAGACCAGCTGGGTTGAGAGACAAAAAGGGAGAGAGATATTATAAAATGTGAATATCATACTCTTTTGTACAACCTACATTTGTATTGTTGTGTCCAACAATGGGTCAAAATAACAGTATTATATTTTGGTTTAACAACCCAATTCAAAATTGAAAAGTTCAATCAGTAAAAAATAGTCACATAAGATTAGAGGGGAGTAAAAGATCTGGCAGCCTTATTGGAGTTTGGGTGACTAACCTGATGATAATGCAAAAACTAAAACCTACAAATGTCAAAACAACAGTTTTACTGGGAGGTTTTCTACTGATACTTATGGATTAAGTGTAAAGTAAAACGTTTGATTTTCGTGCCAAATCCGTTGTGTCATGAATCAGAGGCTGTCAGATGTTTCATGTTGTGTGGAGATCGGCCCAGACACAACTCGTTCTGAGTTAGTTAACCTGCATTGCTGTTAATTGTTTTTTTTTGTTTTTGTGTGTGATTCTTCCTAATGCACAAACAAATCATCAATCATCTGTATAATGATTATTATTTTTTTTTTTTTAATTTTTAATTAAAAAAGTACTTATTCCTTTGGCCATGAAATACCAGAATTGTTGAGTGTGAAAGAGCAGCGACTGAGCCAAAAACAAAAATGTCCTAAATGAAGCTAATTCTAACCGAATCAATCGATCTTGTGATCGCGATGAAACTTTTTGAGAAACATTTCACTTTTAACTCGACCCGTGTGATCTCTGTGTTAAGGACAATATTAAATGGACAAAAATTAGTCAATAACAGGGGCCAGTTTTCTGCAGAATTAGCACTTCTTAGTATTAATATTACACTCTGGGTGAATTTAGTTTATAATACATCTGTACTTTTAATTTAGCATTTTTACTTTAACTGTTGTACTTGCTTTTTTTAAAGTACAGTATCTGAATACTTCTTCCACCACAACAAATGAAAGTATTTAAACTTAAAATCAGAGGATAAATGCAGAATCACCACCTTCGGTCTCAAGTTGGAATCGTTCTCCTACTATCCAACGCTGCCCTCTAGTGACTGAAAATGAGATTAAAATACGTCACAACAAACCATTGAAACCTAAAAAAAAAAAAAAAAGACACACCTCACACGTGTTACTTTAACATTATTCAGTTTGAAGTTTAATGTTATTTCCATGCTGTGTTTCAGTAAGAATACAGATGGTACTTGTGGCTCCGGTGAGAATATCCAGTAGTACAAATCAGATTCACGTTACACATACTGAACAGAAGGAAGGGAGGAAACGAGGGGGGGGGGGGTGAGAGTTGAGACGAGGAAACCTGGAAGAGTCGGGGGGGGGGGGGTAAAGATTACAGCAGGCCTCTATTTCCCAATTTTTTTTCCGTTTTTTTTTTTTTTTTTAATATATAGTGCCAATGCAAAACTGCATTACGTTACAATCAAGAGTGTGGAGCATTCCCCTCCCACGCGCACACACACGTACGAGCATTTCGTCTGCTAAAAAGCCATTACCTAACTATCTGCCATTAGCAAAAGCGCTACAGCCCCGCAACACAATACTTGGTTCGAGAGTGGACAGGAGTGGAGGTCAGAGTGATGCTTGGAGATAAAGGGGGGGGCATTCTGCTGTTTGTCATTAAAAAAAAAAAAAAAAAAATCTATCGATGTGTTGGCGGAGCAGGTTCGGTAACCACAAAGTAAACAGGGCACTTAGTTCTTCCTAAAAAGCTTTGACGCATCCCTTTTAAACCTTCCATCACCACTTTTACCTCAATTTGCAAACTGAAATGTTTCATAACCGACCGACTGACAGAAGCATGGACAATGTATTGTTCATTAACACACACACATACAGGAAAAAAAAACCAAAACAAAACAAAAAGTTGAATAGCAAAGTATTGTCTTTAAATAAGCTCTTGCATATGTGTGTGACAAATACAGGCAAGCGTACTTGGCAACAGATGACACAGCGAAGTAAAGCAAAGATAAAAACGGTAAAAAGAGGACGTGGACCTTGAAAGGTACAGAATTGCAAAAAGGAGTCATCAGGAAAGAAAAAAAAAAAAAGGTAAAACCCCTGGGGAGTGGAAATGAAGACCCTGAATGGGCCCTGAGGGGACCGAGAGATGACGTGCATATGAGGAGAAAGAGGAGAGACAGATGGGCAAGAAATGGAAGAAAAGGTAGAGAGAGTGTGGACTGCAGTATAAACCCAGCTGAAAACCGTGGCTGGGGACAGGAGCTAGAGCTGGGAGGAGAGAAGTAAGGGAGGAGGAGGAGGAAGAGGAAGAGAAAGAGGAAGGAGGAGGAGGAGGGCTTGTCTTGTGTTGTTCGGTCTCACTGGGCCTCGTCCTCCGCATCTTGCAGTGCTTCTTTGTTCTGTTCTTCACCTGGGACAAAGGACAGAGACACGGGACGGTCATGGAGGCTGCCGTTAACAGAGCTGTGAGGAGCAGCCTCGACGCCGCTGGGTGGGAGCTTCCACCAGGGCGCTCAGGAGGGAGCCCGGTTCCTGGTTTCCACGGCAATGCTATGCGAGCTCAGAAAACACTACGCTTCCCATCATGCAACCTGGTAACAGCTCTTTGTCAGGCTTCATTTGCCTGGGAAACGTTCACGTTCGTCAAATTCCAAGCCCTAAATTTGTATCACAGGGTTTGTGTTATAAACTTTTGGTCTCCAGTTTCCATGGCAGCTGCACCAACCTTCATGCTTGGACCCAAACAGTTTGTTACAAACATCCATTAAATTTCAAAGAGCCTTTTTAAGGTTTGATGTTACATCGACACACTTTCTGTTTCTAATTATATTTCTCAAGGCTGTGGGTCAGCTCATTTTTATATTTTTGTGCAGTCCTGTGGTGAGTCAGTAAAAACAAACAGCCATGATAAAAAAAAAACAACAACAAACACGGGAATGACAAACACAAAAACAAGACGGAACCAAGTCATGTACAATACATCAATAGAAAAAGCTCTGCACAGGTGTGCTGCCAAAATAAAGTCAGTGAGTAATACACTGCACAACTACAGTGGGGTTTCAGCTGTAAAAAATCTGACGACCAACTTGAACAAATTTTCCATTTTTAGTGAAAGTTTCTGTTCTTTAAAATCAGCTTCAATCCGGCATCAACTTTAATCCTAATTGTTTCTGTGGCACCTGTCAGGCCATGGAGTCTGTTTTTGTCCTTTTATTCGTGGTAACCGTTTTCAAATTATTTGTACTGCTGCAATTAATTGTGATCTTAATCATCAACTGATCTGCACATTAATTTCAAAGTTCAACATGACATTTTCAACATTTCTCTTTTGTCTAACCAACAATCTAAAACCCAAAGGGATTAAGCTTTATTTTAGATAAAAGGAAAAAACACGAGGAGCCTGAACCAGAGAATGTTTTACGTCTTTGCTTGAGAAAATTACCAAAACAACCAATTGTAAAAAATATTTGGAATTTAACTTTCTGTAAAATGACTCGTTTAAGCCCTAATTATTTTGAGCTGACAACATGCAATTGGTGTTTCAGAGACTGTGATAATTCGAAAGGCGTGCGACACTACCCACACAAACCATTACGGCTTACTGGTCACAAACCCGTTTTCAGTTGGTGGTTCGGTAAACTACAAACGAAGCACAATCGACAAGACCTTCATGCAAAAACGGACCAAGAAGAAAAGGCAGTAGGCTGCGGCACCTTCTTGTGAGCTGTTCCAAATTTAGTTCCCTGAACCCCAAAAATATCTTGTAACAACTGCTAAAATAGTTCAGTGTCAGTTTTGCTGTATAGTGTAGAGTTTTGCTGTAAATTAAAGAACTGGCAAAGGGTGAAGGCCGTGTTGATTAAAGACTGTGCCCACAGGAAGGTGCTGACAGCAGTTCTATCCCAAACATTAAGAAGATAATATTCTCCTCTCACAACCACAGGAGATGCAATTTGTTTTACCACAAAGCCAAACTCTGCAGTTTCCTTAAAGGAATGTGATAAGGGTGGAAAAAAAGATGCACTGTCATCTGATGATTTATGCTCATTTCAATGAGTCAAGCTGAAATTAAGGTGAGTTCCCTCTTTCAGAAATGATCGAGATCGGCTCAGAAATGTGTTTCATCAGTGGATTGGTCGAACATGCTGATAACAGCCTCAACATTCATGTACATACTGCAATATTTGAGGCTTATTGTGTTGACATGCAAGCCTGTGACCAAGAGTCAATTAACAGTGTCCCCTAAAGAAGCCACGGTCGGATTTACCGAGGGGGCACAAATGCCTCGTGAACCTGTGCGACTGGTTGCTTGGAAAGGTTACCATAGAGACAGCACAGCCATCCGTGTAATGCAGAATTAAGAGGCACAACTAACAAAGGCTCAAGAATCCATCACGATTAAAATAGCAACTGCAACAGTGCTCATTAGCACCACAGCAAACTGGGATGTGAGAAACCCCAAGGGAGACGGAGCAGCAGCCTCGCATGCTGTCGCTGCTGTCTGTCCGTTCTATCACAGCTTCGGCTTCAGCAAGCTGCGTTCACAGGCCCCCGAACGCTCGCCTCGCCCGGGCGCCGGCCACTGTGACGCGTTCAGCGGTGCTGACGTGCAACGGCGAAGGGGCAGGGTGTCCGCAAGCTGCGTTCGTTTTAAGGCCAGAGTCGATTCTGCGATTCGAATCTCTTTCCCCACCGCAGAGGAAAAGTCCACTTGTTTATTCGCTTCTGTTCTTTTATTTAAAACCATTCTGACATTTTCAATATCAAATAAACTCAAGATAGAGATCACGTCTTGGAGTTTTATTGTTGTGTGGGCCAATCCGTCCCTACTGTGTATTCTATATTTTTTGATTTCACCCTTCACACCATTCCCCACAAGCCCAGGACCATCACATGTTAGATGGCGCCAGAAAAAAGGCCAGTCAAGTGGCGATCTATGAAAACAGACAAGGAAAGGTCAACAGCGTTACAGTGTCAGAAGTAAAAAAAAAAAAAAAGCAGACTAACTCAGCTTAAACAACAAACATGGACAAACCGCCTAAATTTTCTGAAGTCGACAAACCAACTGCAAAATGCAGGAAAACACTCATGTCAATGAGGGAGTTCTTGGTTTAAATATCTACCATCCAACATGTCAAAGTAAGAGCTTGTGGTATTTTTGAGAACTTGAGACGTTATCAAAAATAGTGTTGAATTCACTGCATTTTGCGACACGCTGCAGTGCAACAACGGCCTTTTCTTCAGGTAACGTTAAGTGCATTGGGCAAAGATATGATTTAGTTAACTGATATTCAATGGACGGTAAAGTGGAGTTAGCTTCTACAGCTTCTGCAGCTGTAGAAAACAGGAAAAAAAAGATGAACAAATGGAGGGGGAAAAAAAAGAAAAGGGAAAAATGAGCCAGGACAGGGTTAATGAATAAGGGATTTGAAAGAGTTCGGATTCAATAGAATGCTATCGAACGACGTCACTACTCGGCTCTCCGTTGCACAGCGTTTTCGTTATCCGCCATCCCAGTGAACAGAAAAACAACGATGCGTGATTTAAACTTTTACTGACTTGCGGACACCCATGGGGACACGGAAATGCACAGCAGTCGACTTCCACGCGCGTAGACGAAGGTGGAAAAAGGAAACAATGCAATTAAACAGCCTATATAGCTCCGTAATGCCTCAGAGGTCGGGCTTTGTGCTGTGAGGAAGGTAGTGAGGGGCATCAGGGCGGTGAGACGGGCGTGATCGCTTGAGGTGGGGGCGGGGGGCAAGACAGGTGGAATGACTTACAAAATACACTTCTACAATGGAGGAAGAGGGAGGGAAGAGGGCTGTCCTTAAGAATCTACAGAGGAATCAGGGAGAGAAGAGAAGTTAGAGCAGTGTGTAAGCATTGAGTTGGGGGGGGTCTGATTTCAGAGGAACTGCTGTGCTAAGAGGAAAGGTTAGAGAAAATGTTAGAGGGTTATTCTGTTTTCTAGATGCTGTTTGAGGAGTATTAGCCTCATCACTTCAACAAGATTTCTTAAACCTCTTTCAAGACGATGATTCATTACTCAGAAATATCTCAGAAGGTGAAAACAAGAGCAATCAGGGGGCTCATGTGAACAAATCAGCTTTAAATTACACTAAAATCTGTCAAAATAAAATTAATGATGCTGACAGCTGGGAGCCAATCATCAGTCATCATCAGCCAGAAATGAACAGGCTGAGATCAGTGATAAATACCAGGAGATGCTGTCCATTAAAGTAGCTCTAACTAATGCCCCGAGAGGCAAAGGAACGGGCTCTCTCACCGTCTCCCTGCACGTCTGAGGTCCATAGTGTCAAGTTGTCACGTAGCAACTGCATGATAAGTGTTGAGTCCTTATAGCTCTCCTCGCTCAGCGTGTCCAGTTCTGCGATGGCATTGTCAAACGCTTCCTTCGCCAGCCTGTCGGCAGAAAGGCAGAGGACGGCAAGGTCACAGGTGCATACAGTGAACAGGCGGGTGTATACTTTATACCAAAACAGAAAATAAATAACAGTAATCTGACATGTAACCACAGGTGGATTATCTGTGCGATCTGTTCTGCTGTAAGTTTCAACATGGGTGGTCTGTGTTTAACGCTCCAAAATGCTACAGCAGTGCAGAAGCAGAGAGGTTGTGTGTCCAGATGGAAATTAATCTGGTCCCTGTAAGAACTGGTTCCGGGGTTCCAGGTCATTTACCTACAACAGTATCTGACAAATGGAATAGAGTACATACACGTTTCTTTTCTTTGTGGGATCCAAACCCAAAGGTGAAAGGAGAGAGATGTTAAAACACGTGGATATAAGTTTATCTATTTAACCAGAGGAAAATGGCCTTGGACTTATTCTGATTCACTGAAAGGTGCAGTTGTGGATGTTTCGCCTCTAGGGGGCAGGAAGACATCACTAGACATTTCTGCCCACTTGATAAATCCAATACTCATCCTCCTCAAAAAGCTGCTTTTTATAATTTTTTTGTTATCACTGAAGAGCCGACGTTAAAATTAATGGAAACGCCGATAGTTAAGCATCAACCTTTGTCTCTTTGCCCACAAGATCTGCCTCCAGCGGTGGAAAGCAACGCCAATATTGACTCGTTTTTATTATATTTCTGTCACTTTTCCACTACTGCAATTAGCATGCTAACCAGCTATTACCGCTCCGTTGGTTTCCCTAATGCTACTTTGCGACAGGGAGTCACTGTCTTCCCTCAGTTCAGCATGAGGGGACGGCATCAAAGGCCGCAACTCAGTGGGCGACATTCGTCTCTCTGATTTGGCCATTAACAGTAGGTGTCTGGAGTTGGGATTCTTTATGTCGGTATATTTTGTGCCCTTTCGAGAAAATACCCGCTTTTCGCATTTCCCTCTCAGTGGGTGATTCAACGTGTTAAATAAAACAATAGAGAAAAATCAAGTTCTTTAATCCGGTAAAACGGACAACATAAAATATTTACACTCACCTGCAAGCACGGTCTGGCGAGTTGAGGATTTCATAATAGAAAACGGAAAAGTTAAGGGCCAGGCCAAGGCGAATGGGGTGCGTTGGAGGGAGTTCGATCATAGCGATGTCGCTAGCAGCTTTGTACGCTACCAAACTGTTCTCCGCCGCCTCCTTCCTGTCGTTGCCTGTGGCGAACTCTGCCAGGTACCTGTGGTAATCTCCCTTCCTGAGCAGAGGAAGCAGCGTGGTCAGACCATTATCGTTTGCATTACAAAGCATCAATTATAACAACAGATAGCTGGTAAAAACATCACACCTGACAAACCAGCAGTAGTGAATTAAAGCTTCTGCATTGTAGGGTCTGGGACAAACACGTCGACAGTGACACCCCGACTATGAAACACACCCTGAACAGGGCTTTTAATATTTATAATGTTTAATACTGAGTCTCCAAGCAAAGCAATGCAAATATTTGCAACTGATACACACAAAAGTTTTACATAATTCACTAATACTCATTAACTGAACTTCTTGTCACATCATGTTTCATTAAAAATAGAGTCAGTGTGGGAATCATTATGGTCTGTAATTTACTGGATACTTAATAAATTATTATGTTCCTCTTTGAATTGTCTCTCCTGGCAGTGTTTGAACTTTAAAAGAAATTTATAAATATTTATATAATTGTTCATAATGATAAGCAGCCACTACTAAGAATATTTTCAGAGCCAAACTGCAGCAGAAATTTTTTTTTTTTTTTTTTTTTTTTTTTTAAAGGAAGCTCAATAATTCAAGCTGGAGAGATTTTTTTTCTTAAAATGTCATTTTCAACAAAAGCAAAGCCAAGCAGAGCCACAGAGACCAAGTAGATCAAGCCAACAATCCTCATAGGATATATCAGCATATACAGTTTTGATAATACTGAGCCAAGTGAATTAAAAAAAAACCTGAGGTTAGTGGAAGGGCAGCAAAGAGGCCGTTTCTAGTAAACTTTTACAGTGAACCAAGTCTGAACAATTGGCCAACGTTTCATTGCTGCAGACTGAAAAGACTTGTCCCGTTTTCAACTGAGCTCAGGGTTTGAATTCCATGTGACCAGAGAGCGTCTGTTAGGAGACAGACAGAGGAGACGCGGTGCAGTAAATGGTGGTTAAAACATTCACCTACGACGCCGCTTCATCTATTTGTAAGACGCTGAGGAGTTTAATCATCGGTTTATTTAAAAGAGAGTTACGATTTCATGCGCAGATGTGATATCTTTTGTGGCTTCCAGCTGTGTGCTAAAGATTCATTCTCCACGAGGACAACGGGCCTCTAAACGCATCCAAGCCCCGCCAGGTTTATGCGGAGGCGAGGAAGAGCAAGGAGTGATGGCCTGCACAGTTTTCTCTCCTCAGCCACAGACCACAGCTTCACTGAACTTTTTATGAACCGTTTATTTTTGGGGGTGTGGACAAGGCTCTAGGCTGCTCTAAGCAGGATGGGATGATGAGGGTTCTGCTAAAACGTTGCACAATTAATATCAGGATGCAAACTGTGATTAAAAAAAAGAAACGAGAGACACTTGACTTTGGGTCTAAATAGTTCTTTAAAATCTACATGTAAAACATGACTCGTGAAATTACAGGTCATCTCTGCCTGGCAACTGTGTTCTTTATAGTACATGTTGTTCAGCGAAGAACAACATTTACTAACTTAAACAGGGGATTGACTGCACTGAAAATTTAACAGGATGTAGCTCAAATACACACACCTATGATGGTTAACCAACAGGAAACTCAATATATTGATATGCCCCCGCAGCTCTAAAAGGCTGTGAACAGCGTGAATGCATTCTGCGAAACAAACACACAAAAACACAAATTTACTCAGTACATACATTTTGTAGTAGAAAACCTTGGATTCTCCCGTGGTTGCAGCTAAGATGAGGTGCTTGTCCAGTACATCCAGAATGTCATTGCAGATTGATTTCAGCTCTTTCTCAACCTGCAGAACAAAACACACACAGACAGACACACACACACACACACACACACACACACACAGCTGTCAATAGTCTGCGTTGTCACATACACTAATACAGGTTCTGGATTAAATATATCCAACAATATTAAAAAGAAATTTCTGGTACATTTTCGGGGCTGATTCAATGCAACTCAACTCGGCTGAGGTTCAGCTGAGGTTCAGCCGAGTTGAGTCTGGGCCGGTGGTAACTTATTTAAGAGGGCATCATAAATTCTGAATGCTGCTGCACCAGCGGCAGCTGAAAGAGGGCAGAGATACACGGGACAGCTTTTTGGGGGCAGTCGCCATGGAAGCGTTTGTCACTGAAAAGCCAGCTGGGTACATTTTCTTGCCGCGGTTTCAGGGTCGGTGTCAGCCGCCCAAGCCTGACATTTTAAAACTTCATTATATGGCAACATGTCCTTTTAATAACACAGCTCGCTCTTTGGCTATCGCTTATAAATCAGTGGAGGTTTAGTGGCGAGTGAGAACTGGAATTTGCATTAAGCAGTAACTCAATCCCTTGTCACCTTTGTTTTCACTTCCAAACAAGTGTTTTTAGAAATATACACTTAGACAGGAAATTTAATTAGTTGCGACAAAAAAATGAACCAACAAATCTTTTAATTAGAAACTGTAAGCTCAATACAAATTGAATTTACACTGGCTATGCTGCACTGCAAAATCTGACCTGAGGAAAGCTCTCGCTCTCACCCTCTCCCTCCTACCAGGCTTTTACGTGTTACCGGACTACACGTCAGCCGGATAAATATAAGCGTTACAAACTCACCAGAGTATCGTATGACAAAGTTAGTTTTTTTTAAAAACATATTTTCTCCTCTGGTTTACTGTAGCAGCGCTGCTGAGACTGCCCAGCAATATAAACCCCGTACAAACCCACATTTTCAGCTCAACTTTGCCGATGCTGATACCAGCTCTCATGCACGCTGGCCGCCCTTGACACTTCCTTGTAAGAGACGCTGTAAGAGACCGACTGGGAGCTTCGGGGCTCGCCAGGGTTGGACTGTAGACTCTCGTTAGCCTGTGGATATCACACCTGAATCCTGCTGCCTTTGGACTTTGGAGACACCTGCTGCTGCAGTTCAGTTAAATTACACAACTTTCACCGCCTGTCAGTGTTAATAACTGTTTTGCGTTCTGATTTAAATACTTTAAACGTCCCCAGGATATTTCTCATTTCTGCTCCTCTGACAGTAAAACATACATAGAAACTGGTAGTTTGTTTATTTACTGTAAACATGCACACGTAGCATCAACACAATTATCTCAGGATGTTGAGTAAGAAGAGTTTGATTTAATAAGTTATCTGCTTAACATTTTAATGGGATGTTAAAGCATTAGGTTTTACTGGAATTCCATCTTAATGCGTCCTGCACTCTTTAGCCTGAAAGACATGCAGCACCCAATACACGAAATACTCAATAAATCTAGAGTCACGCCTGCTATATAACAAGGGAAAATAACAATTTAACATCCCAGTACTAATTTTAATTGAGCTCATTCTGCCAGGCATTATTAAAATGGGCCTTGGGCTCATCATAATGAATTCCCAGTATCACTGTAGATGATAATTTGGATGACTTGTATTTTAGATCTTGTTGCCAGAACTGAAGTTGCAACTGAAGAAAGAAAAAAAATTTTTAATTAAAAAAAGAAAATAGAGTTTTAGCCTCAGGTTGCTACACTTTGTCCAGGCAGAAAAACTGTGCTGACAAAGTCAGTCAATAACAGTCACCAAGCATCAACAGTCAGTAACCCTCATGAATTTGTCAAGGTCACGGTTCTGTCATCTAATGCTGGCACCCCCATATTGAAAAAAACCTTGTAATAAAGAACTTAATACACGTAGACAGAAATTCTCAGCAATAATTAAAATTATGTAAAATCTCCCTGCCCCCCCCCCTTCACTGCATAACTGGAGGGTGGCTGCACCTCACCGCACTCAGTAGTGCTGCCAGTGACAGAAGTTTCTCTGCAGCAGAAACAAGGAAGAGGCGATTTAAAGTTGATTCATGGCCGCCGCCTGCCTCATTATTTCGTTCAGACAAGTGTTGCTAGGCTGTGAAATCTCACCATTTCCCCTCTGAAAGTGGAGCAGTCAGAGAGGGAGAGCCTGAAAAGTCCTGCCACAGAGGGTGGAGCATCTCTGCGCAAAAAGCATCTCTGGCATCACGCCTATGGATATAACAATTATCTACTAGTGCACCAACTACACTTCTCTGCATGAAATAACAAGGCAGGCAGGAAGTCCATATCAGCTTGACTTCAATCCAATGGATCCGGGATAATTACTAATACAGGACTCACACCGCTTATGACTGGTGAATGTATACTTAGTAAATTCTGGTTTATGACAGCGTCTGACCGTTTTTCTGTATTCTCGGATCATCTTTAGTTTGTCTTCCCCGCCTTTGTTTTCTTCTTTCTGTTCAAGGCTGCTGATTATCCTCCAGGAGGCTCTTCTGGCTCCGATCACGTTCTTGTACGCTACCGACAGCAGGTTCCTCTCCTCCACCGTCAGCTCCACGTCCATACTGGCCACCTTCTTCATCGACTCAACCATTTCTAAAAAGGACACACAGGGAGAAAACAGATGACGTCAGGACTGGGCTCCTCAAGACGCTGCGACGAGCTGAATGCCGTGTGTTTCCCTTACGTCAGGTTATAGGTTTTTACGGTGCACACTATGGAGGGAAATGCATCTTTTGCCAATTTCATTTTACATGTTTTTCCTCCCATTTTAAACATACTCCCATTCAGTTGCTCTTCTGTGACCTAAAAAAACAAGACTGAAGATTGAAGAGTCCTTTCAAAGCCTTTTACTACATTTTGTCTTGAAACTTAGTAGTATTGTCAGGTCAGGGTTTTTTAATGGCTGCAATTAGCCCTTGCGAATAGAGCCAAACTAAAAAAAAAAATGGGCATGTCAGATACTATCTGCTTTTAAAAGATCCAGAGTAACAAAGATACTGTTTCCAAGAAGAAATGTTGCCGCTGATTTTTTTAAACCATTGCTTAGAACATCACAAACAAAATTCCATTAATAACCATTTTACTGGGGCGGAGGCAGAAATCTAAAACCTGTCAAATTAAACCAAAACCATCTGATTCGCTCAATACAATACAAATACTGAAATTTGGGTGAATAGTTAAGTCTCTCTTGTCATAAACAATTATTAACATTGCGCAAGCCTGAAGCACATACACTCACTTTCTTAACTGAAAATAAATAATAATTCTTAACTGAAAATGACCACATCCTTCCACTATGAACAAAGTTTAAAACCACAGTGCAGAGCCTTGAAAATTTTCTGTCATCATCAGTATTTTATTAATGGAGTGCCTGGGACACTGCCCAAGTGTATATACCCTTCCAATGCAGACTCGCCCCCCCATGGACACCTATAGAGCCATGCTGAGCCAGGACAATGGACCAGAGGGCTGCTGCGCAAGATCAAATGTGCTCCGTCTTTTTTTTAGTGCTTTTGTATTTTGTCTCCTCAAGGTGATTCCATGTGACGTGAAAAGTGAATACAGAATCCGGGGATGAAGTGGTGATGAAAACAATCCGATACTCTCCCCTGAAACTGCCGCTAATTAGCTTAACATGCCGTTTTCTCCTGGGGAGTGACATAAAACAGACCCGCTATGGAGTCTCTTTCCTAAGTCCCATGGTTACAGTTCAAGGAGGCACTGCAGGAATATTAAAAAAAAATATCTAAATAATTGGCTCTGCAATTATCAGTAAAATATTTAACATCATTTCCAGACTAATCCTGAGCATATATATAGCAATATACTATTATTTTGAATATGACAAAAGGAACTATACTCTCTGTGGGCTGAAATGCTTTCTGAAACATGCGTTAGGTGTGATATGCAAATGAAATAAATTTTGTGAAAAAACAACCGTCTGTAAGGGTGATTAAGGCAAAAGTTTGGCTAAAGCTGCAGACGGGTCACACCTCCCACGCTGAACATGCTAGCCTGAAGGTGAGGAGCTGCGTGCCAATCATTTGTCTTTAAACTTCACAGACAGGGTGTTATCTGCTGAAGCCAATGGCAGGGCTCTCTGCAGCATGCTGGCGAAACCCGATACGCGACGGGTTTTTCGAGCCAGGGGGAGCACTATGCTGCTTTGATCACTTTGCCCTCCAGCCTGGCTTGCGCTCCCAACAAACCCAATGACCTCCCTCAGTCGCTTTTTGAACATTTTCCTCACTGTTTCAAGCTCCGTGGAGACAATGGACCGATCGCCATCGTTTCACAGATTAAATCAGTCCCCTCTGATGCGTGCACAACCGGTGACGCATCCTCTATAGGGACAAGGAGGGGCGTAACTTGCAACAAAGGTCTCCAGCCAGAGGCGGACCTCATCCAAGACCACGGGACACCTGATCGCCCCCTTGCTCCTTTTATTCTCAATTTTTTTTCTTTTTTTTTAAGTGGCCATTCTTTGGAGAGAGGCACATAAGCTCATTGGTAAGAGTTGTGGGCTTTGTCTACATTTGAAGGTGTAGCAGCTGGTACTGCAACATCATTGCTTATTGCAAATGCATACAAAAACCAGCGGGATGGCGCTGCAATCAAGTTGCTTAGCAGAAAGGCAGCTGCAGCACAGCTAAAACACAATGCAGCTAAGTCCGACGGACATCGGGGGTTAATGGTTATATAGTCACTCTATCATACATTAAGACCATACTGGGAGCTGCTGTAAAGAATTCAGAAAATGCAACTGGCTCCATTGCCTTCCCACTGGGAAAAGGTTATTTTGTGCCTTCTTCATCAGACAAATGGAGCCATAAAAACTCAAGAGTTTGGGGTGGACAGGTTAACACACTGTTGACTATTCACACAACTTGCATTAAACTGTCAGCGCCTCTTTATATCAGGGGAGAAGCTGCGGCGCAAATAGAAAGCAGTCACTGTGAATAAGGCACCGTGCCCAGACTGACTGTCCAGACTGAGTAGAGCCCTCTCTAAAACCGACAAAAGTTAGAGTTTTTAAGATTTTTTTTTTTTCAAATATCTGCTTTTGCATTGATTGGTTGGGAGGAAAATGACCTTTCAGTCAGTACTGAGAATGAAAATCATTACAAGCTGCCCACCTATACTTCCAGATAGCTAATGGCTGTTAAAGTGCAAATGATTACTCAGTCTATTGCAGGTGAATTGACAGATAATTATCATTAAAACCTTTTAATCATGTCAGTACGAATATAAAACCATTGCTGATTAGTTTTAAAACAAGATAGATAGATAGAGAGAGAGAGATAAGGAAGGAGAGAGAGAGAGAGAGAGAGAGAGATCACTGATAATAAAACTTGGCTTCAGAATTTTTTTGGCATTATTGTTGTTGGCTTCTTGCTTAGACTATTATCACATCTGCATTGCGTTGTTCCTATTACAGAAATAACTTCTCCAGTACTCAGTAGCCCACTTGCGTACATGTTCGTTGTGCTGTGTCATGTTATTCAAAAGGGGGTTTTGCATTTGTTAGCATCCACGCACCTACATGTATTGACCCCTGCGGCTTTCCATATACTGGCTAGTCCATCACAAAGGCCAGGTGGGGCAGTTTTGGATAGGATTCAAATGGAGCTGTCAATCATCTGAAAAATAATGAGCCATTACTCATGGAATCAAGTTACTGTCATTTTTAAAGCAAAAATGCCAAAATAAATAGATCATTAAATAGAGCTATGCTTTCTCTCAAATATTAAGATTTTTCTCCCATATTCTGTTTAATATCTCTGTTAACTAGTTAAATATCTTTAGGTTTAGACTGTCAGTATTTCCCAACATTTTATACTGTAAAAGACTAACTGAGACAATAACGGTGAGTTGCAGCACTAAATTAAAACAAAAACTCGCACCAGTGGTTAATGCATCATGCATGTACTCAGCTGTTACGGCAATATCTTGTGGCACAGTGCCTAATGGTAATCTGCTTTTATAATTTACAGACACAAAATGGTAGCATGCCTGTGCTGTCTATCTAGACGACAATTCAACTAACCAACTATGGAAGCAAGTGTGCAAAATAATCGCAAGGCCATGGCAGCAAGCAAGATCCGTATCGATCGTGCGGTTTGACCAACTAAACTGTGTATTTACTACTATTAAACCACTCAATAAACTTCGCTTTGATAATAAACACTTGCAGTTTTATTGACAAAGCACTGCAGGCAAAGAAGCGTTGGCTCAAGCCGAGCCTGTGGTGGAGATTGTTGCTCGGCGGCCAATCACGCAGCGGCGCTCCGCGCTGCCCCGCCTTCCCCTGCACGCTATTGGTGCGGCACCTGTCAATCATGTACCCATGCAGTCGCATGGCGATCCCCCGTAAAGCAGCAGGAATGTCGGGTTCTGCAAAAACAGCCCCGTCCTCGAAATGTACAGTTTAAAACTTGACTCCCGCAATGTCCGGATTCACCGAATCTAAATGTATAAACGAAGATCTGTTAAGAAAAAGTAATGTCACTGTTCTGTTCGGCGCTCGGCCAGCGTCAATGTGAAGAACTTCACCGGTTCTCCAGGTTCCCCCCCCGTAACCAGACGTCCAGCCTGGCACGGTCCTCCCCCACCAAAACACACGACGGCGGCGGTCGCCGTGGCCCGGGTTTGGGACGGAACCGCCGCCGCCCGCTGGGGCGCCAGCGGGTCCGGACCGAACCGGGGGCGGCGGGGCGGCGCGGGTCGCGTCCCGACGGGGGGGGGGGGTTGGGTGGACGGTCGCTAAACCGCTGTGTTTTTGAAAGGGGTTCGGCGTGACGCGTGTCGGGGGGGCCGAAGAAAGGCTAACCGGCTAGTTAGCGGTTAGAGCCCCGCTAGCGGTGGCTAGCGGGGGGAGGCTAGCTGAGCCCACCACGTAACTAACGGTAACCAGACACCGCCGCTCCTCTTGGTTTTTTTTCCTTCCACGGAGCGACTCGTTCCTTCCATCGGAGCCGAGCGCAGTTTAATTTAAAAGCCCGACACAAAAAAATAAAAAAAGAAAGCTTCATCTGGCTTTGAGAAGTCTCCGCCATTTTGTCTCCTCTCGACCCACAAAATCCACGCGAACCGCTCTACCTGCGCCTCCGAGCCCCTTGCGCAGGGAGGAGCGGCGGGGAGGAGACGGGGGAGACGAGGGGGCCAGACGCTCCGCACCGACCCGTTATCTACCGGGAGCCTTACCGTCGTATCTCTCCGCCTGCTCGGCGAGCTTTGCCTGGTATACTAAGTTCTCTCTGTCCGCCATGGTCGCTCGGGGAGGGGGGGGGGGGTCCGTCGGGGCTGTTCGCGGCGTCCCGGCGGGGGAAGGGAAGAGTTATCGGCTGCTCGTCGGCTCCCGGTGGCGGATTCAGCAACACGCACCGTCGCTCCGCCGGATCGAAGACCCACCGGTGGCGCTGGCGTAAAGATGGCGTCGCTGCTCCATCCGGGGAACCCACGCAGCGCCCCCCCCCCTTCCACTCGTCCACGCCCTCCCACCGGGTCCCGAAATAAACCGCCCCCGGACCGTCGGCCCGACCGAACCCGAGTCAAACGACGCCAAATCCGGCGTCGGGAGGTTTATCGGTGGACGAAACGGTTCGACGATGGGTCCTTTTTATTCGGCCGGAGCGGCTCTTCCGTTCGGCATACATACGGAGCACGGTTAAGCGACCGGTTTATGATAAAACTGTTAAAATCGTTGACGCCTCCGAGTCAAACTGCTCAGAATACAACCCATCACTGTGGAAAATTACTTAATTTTTTGAATCCACTCTCTGTGAACCTGTCTTTTTTTGTTTGATGAATTAATTGCTGATCATGATCGAGTGTTCATTTCTTCTTTTAATCTTATTTTAGGGTCTTTTATCTAATGTTCGGTTTGATTTCATCTTAGGTTCAACGTTACCCACTTTAAAGCAGATATAATTAGAAACCCACTACAATCGTGCAAGAGGCTTTCTAGTTTTTCTGACTAATCTGTTTCCAAATATAGCCCCAACTACCAGTCACCATGGTGCAATACGGTCTACTATTTGCCCATAGTAATGTACAGTATATAAAGTAATGAGATTGCAGAAGAATTCCAGTGCGAAAAGGAACCTGGGACATAACTTCATCGAGCCCTGTGGTGGAGCGCAAATAAATATTTATTCTATCTCCTCCTTCCTGTCTAGTTATAGGGTCAGAGTTTACTAAATCATTAGACCACAGTCTGTTGTAGGAGTCCATAAGCCAAAATGCCTTTTACAGCTAATATTGATTGTAATTGAATGGAATAACTAAACACATACGGAGACAGTAATGTAAAAGCCAAAACCGGCAATTTGGTATAATTTTTATTGACTAGGCATATTAACACATTACAAGCTACAGAAAATAAAAAGGTAAAATTTTAACTTCAAATAATATATTTTCATTACACTTTGACATATTGTACAATCTCTTGAGAAAAAAAAAATCCTTTTTTTGCTCTTCAAAGTCAGGGTGAAATGGCACAAAAGCAAAAAATATTTGATCGTAGCAACAACGACAAAAAACAAGAACAATTCAACATTATTTGGCATGTCAAGATTTGTGTGGTTTTCTTAAATTGAGCTGTTATTGAGGAGATAAGGTGCATATTGTAGAATAATTATGGTATCTTAAAAAAATTAATTGGTCTTAAATCACTCTGGGAAAGCTGAGTTACAAAAATGTCATGAATAGGAAATATTTCCTCTCAAAGGCCACAATTAGTGGAAGTTTGGTGCCATGCAACTGAATGCGAAACCCAATTCACGCTCTGCGTAAAAGGCATCACAGCAAATTTAAACAAATTAAGTGGTACCACTACCGAGTAATGCACATACCTGTGTGTGAATGACAATCACTTCTCTCTGTTCATAGAAATAATTTGGCAGAAGCAACACTCGCCACTGAAACATTGTCTTGTTTTGATATCCAAATGATGTAGAACAATGTAAAAACAAAACAAAGCAAAACAAAAACAAAACACACTTGACAGTTGACATCGAATTTGCATTTTCATTTCAGATTTTTGTAAGTTTGTCATTTAAAATCATACAATAAATCATTTTCAATTCCCCCAGGTTTCTTAATTAATTAATTAATTAATTAATTAATTAATTTTTACACATTAAAACGCCCCAATGATGCTGCTTTGGGATAAAGCTGGCACCGGATTCAATTTCATTTCTTGAATGTTCTGCTTTCCCCAATTCACTTACACAGACTTTTGTGCCGTCATCCCTAACAGGTATTTAGTGTTAACTGGTTACCTTTATACCCATGTAAGCCCCATACAGACACTCTGTGCTGGTAGTGAATAATGTAGTTACGCATAGCCGACTTCCATCAGAATATCAATCACCCTGTTGTGATCAACTCCAATGTTTTTGCTGAGCTCACATATTTTACCTCAAATAAGAAACATGCAGGTGTTTATTAAAATATAGCGGGCTGCATACAACCCAAAAGTGTGGCTCAAAGATCTTAATAAACATATTACAATTTAAAAAAAAAAAAAAAAAAAAAGGCATTGATGAGGCATACAAAAAATAATCTACTTTATCTGAGCCTCAATAACAAAACAAATTAACACAATTTATAAAAACATCATAAACTAAAGACTACATTTTAGGAAATTCTGGGGTCAGATGCATAAAATTGCTGTGTAGTTTTAAGACTAACTTTCTTTGTTCACACAAAGCAGAGATATGGATATGCTGTCTATTTCACCTGTTTTAAATAATCTCTGGTATTGTGAAATTGCGTGCAGGTGCATCCGCTTGATTTCTACTTCCCCAGTTAACCGTTAATCAACACCTCTGCAGACCCAAAGACGTGGCGCTGAAAAGAACAGTGTAAAAAAAAAAAGAAAAGAAAAAAATTAAATTAAAACAACGTAAGAAAAAATACACTGAATATCAGTTGAATTGGCAAAGTTCTCTGGTGAGATGAAGCCTGGACTCTGTGCCTTCGAGTTCATCTATAATATGGATGAAGTAGGTACTTGGGCTTATGCTCATTTTCAGATTTTCTGCTTCGCCGTATCACACTCGACCCCTTAAGAATATCATGCATACGCTACTTTGACGGATGTGTGAGATGTACGCTTTCTCACCATGCCTTCTTTATAATAAATACGTGTGAGAAACGATATACGAATAAATTTTTGTGTGTAGGCATCTTTTACACATCTGACCCCAGGACTGCTGAACTTGTGATTTGGAAAAAAGCACAAACACGAAAGCTATTTATGTGAATGCTCTGGAAACCATGCAGCTCTTGTGTTTATTTATTTCAACATATTAAAAAAACAAAACAAACAAAAAAACTGACTACTTGACTGACTCACTCACTGACTGAGCCTTCGGCTTCGGGCCAGTTCCCATTAAAACTCGTCATCTTTTCCAATCCATGAGACGTGAGGTAGAGAGGATGTAACTCAGCAGATCCCCCCCTCCCCAGTGGGTGACAAAAAAAATAATAATAATAAAACTTCTACATGTAGCCGGGGTTTGTCACTCACCACGTTTCTATTGAAGTTCAGCATTGCCAGCATATAAGAAACACTGACTGCATTCACGTATCATGGGAAAGATGATCCATATGAGTTTCTGACTCGGAAAGTATAAAAAGTACAACCCAGTTTTAGTCGTGTGAATAATAAGAATATGACCACGGGATGAAATGTCCTTTTAAAAAACAGTGTTACTGGTAACAGAGTTTCATCGCCGTCCCTGCCACATCTTAAAACCATCTGCAAGCCACTTAAAAAGTGTTCACTAGCTTAAGGATGACCCTGCTTTTGAGGAAAAGAAAAAAAACAAAAACACACACACAGAAAAAAATAAAACGGTCTGACAGCACATTCTAAAACAGGATGTTTGAAAATAACATTCAGCTCTGAAACGGACCGTTTTATGGTTTGTTTTCATATTGACTTAATGCTCTATGGGCCTCCTTGTTAAAAAAAAAAAAAATCTCCATGTGTAATCGTGGAGTGTGTGTATGTGAGTGTGTTTTCAACGAGTACGTAAACCTGCAGCGTGATTCAATCACAGCATATTATTGGCCCAAGAAAATGTGACATAATGTCTGCTTTACCATTCACACATAAAAATGCAAAAAAAAGCTCTAGTGTTTTAGGGTGGAATTTTTCTTTTTCTTACTGAGAAACATCTGCGACTGATAATGCCATTAAAAGAATACCCTGCTGGAAGACAAAAAAAAAAAAAAATTAAAAAAATCCCTCAACCTTTTTCCATCTCATCTTCTAAAAAACGTCCTCGGGGGGTATCAGACCGCCCTCCGTGACATGGTGCTCGTTTTGTTCTTTCACGCTGCTGCATCTGAAGTAGTCCGCGTCGGCGCTGATTAGTGTTTTAAAAGAGGAACATAAAATAATAATAATAAAAAAAATAAAAAATAAAAAAATAATAATAAAAGGCGCACAGTCTCTGGCGACAAAAAGTTAAAGGAAAATCAAATGTATGGAAGGGAAAAAAAATGTTTACAGTATTTAGCATGTAAGGTGTGTGTGTGTGTGTGTGTGTGTATATATATGTATGTGTGTGTGTGTGTGTGTGTAGTCAATTCTATCAGAATATTTTCCACTTTTAGTACAAAAAGAAGAGGACTAGGTTTGTGGTGTGGCTAGTACATAATAAGTCGGTGAAGTTGTCTTTGCAAGGAGGACCGTCCTTCTCCGAAAGACGGAGTCATCTTCACTCTGAGGTTTCACAGTCTAGCACTACATATATATATAAAAAAAAAAAACCCAAAACAACAAAAAACCTCACCCATTCACGATTCCGTGAGAAAGAGAAAGCCGAGTGTGTGCAATCGATGTTTATTCTATTTTTTTTTTCCCTTCTGTGTATGAATGAAAAGTGGTGGGTGGGGAAACACAGGTGCGGCAGGAAAGGGAAGAGTAGGCGGACTCTGCTGTGTATGTGCCGTGCAGACTTCAATACTGGGCCGGGAGATGTGTAAAACCAGGGTCGGACTGATATCGGCTACTGGTGCCTATTATTTCCCGCTGTGGACTGAAACTGTCTGAATGTCAACTCTTGCTAATATTAAAACTCTTTAATATGACTTTTTTTTTCGTTCCTTTTCGATAAGACGTCTGCCATGACCCCTTTTACACCATTCAAAACTGAAACTGATTCTTTTTGCTGTCAGCAGCTTCTATTTATATGCAGCGTGAAATCACTGAGTCCACTGGAAATAGCGCAGACCCTGATGTCTAACCGATCCAAAGGTCACTTTAACACCTTTAGTTTTGTTCATCTGGTCCAGGCCCGAAGACAAAAAAACAAAACAAAAGAACATCTCTCTCACCCTGTAGTTCTTACTCCTATTTCTTGTTTGAGACTTACTATAAACAAACAAAAAGCTGTAAACATGTAGTGATATGGACAGACAGCGCAATCAATGCAGCACTTCACCGAGCCTCGTGTTTAATCCTATTTAGCAACACAAAGAGCTGACGATGAGATAAATGGTTAGAGGAATTATTAGTCAAGACGGCAGCTGGACCTTGTGTGTAATAAATAATGCCTAACAGGTAGAAACAAGACAAATTAAAAAAAGAAAAAAAAGAAATGTCTTGTGCTGACACATAATTACTGTGTAGTTACTACACGTCACTCACTTTTTAATCAAGAACGACTAAAATACACGGAGACGGACACAAGCACCGCCGGACTTCACCTTTTCCACTAGCTGACACGCATCCAATCAGATCATCTCGAGTAATTATCCTGATCACTTTAACAGATCGGTTTCTCATCCCCACAGTTCCCAGTCGGCGGATGGATTTAATAATGGTTTAGCTATTCAATTCATGAAATCAAGTCATCTGTCACAGAAAAAAAAAAAAAAAATTACATTAAGAAGAAAATATCCTGCTTCTGGTCTGGCTCACATTCACAACACAAACAAACCGCACTAGGGTTCGTTCGGAGGTGAACTGCAGCCCTGCTTTCCAGACGGTCTGGGCCCAGTCGCTTTGTCTGCGCCACAGTTCGACTGACGGCTTTTACATGGGCCAAAAAACAAAAAAAACATAAAAACAAAAAAACCAAAGCTGAAAGACGTAGTTCATTCACACACCAAGCAAGCACCCTACAACCATGTCTTGCTTCAACGCCTGATTCAGCGAACATTATACAAAAAGTAAAGAGAACTGCTTTAAGGTTAATGGAAGTCCTTGACTTGTTTGCTTACTCTCTTTTGACTTGGCCGCTGTTTCTAGCCATGGAGCTAAGCTAGGCTAAAACACACTTCTCTCTGTACTGGACGCACAGACATGAAACCAGTCAATTCATCTTCCCATTTGATTCTGGGTGAGATGACACCCAATTAAAGTTTTACACTGATAAATATCATACCAACAGAATGTCACTGTCTACTATACAGGGATATTTCATTGGTTCTTAATGGGACTGTAGTGAAGTAGGGAGACACTGTTAGAGATGATGCTGACTTTAAAAATAAAGATGTTAAAGTAGGTTCACCGATATCAGTCTGACCTTAGCATAAACTCTTTTGATGGCCAGCGTCCATCAAAAAATGACATTAGGCAAGATCACGCAACACGTCTTGTGCCGGCAGGGTCGGGAGCGCTTGATCGGTTTAGCTCGTAGGTTCAGACACTGTGTGCTTGTATAACATCTTTTTTTTTTTTTCTCCTCTTTCTGAGCAAGACAAAATGGCCGAAGGAAGAAGGGGATGTGCGCAGGTGAAGGGAGTGCGGGAGTGTGTTTCTCAGCTCTCGTCGTCGGGATGGTGCTGTTCCAACAGTCGAACGTGGGTGAAGGGAAAGTGGCCCCGCTTGCCCTTGCACTCGCCCTCCCACTGGCCGTTCACGTTGATCTTGGTCACTTTCACCATGTCTCCCACCTGTCGAGTGAAAAAAAAAGGGGGGGGATGAATGCAGGGAATTAGATGGCACTGGCAGAGTCAGTTCATGCAAGTCAAAACTATGAATACAAAGTTAATATCTGATTCTACTGAGCCCGCAGAAAGAGCAGTATTGATGTAGAATTGACTGACCCAACTTCATATTTACAGCTGCAGAACAGCAAAACTGCACAGCAATATCAGGGTATAACTGAGCTACAAGAACGGTAGAGCACAGGCTGTTTAATGGCTTATTTCCCCGTTTTAATGATCAGTAATAAAGTGTCGCTGGAAGGTTTTTAATATAAATTCCTATTTTATTGAATGTGAGGCGTTTTCAGTAAAGCCAGTTCTGAGTTCTCAAGCCGGCCGGGGGTTCAGTTCTTTATGTTGCAACTATATGTCAAAATGCCAGTTCTACAACTGCCATTTTGTTTCGCCTTTTTCATTTAGCCCGAAATTGTGATCACAACAGCCAGGTTCTGTTTGGGACGGGGAGTTATTTTGGTCAGTTTTGCTCTGAATCAACCACTTGCAAGTAAAGAAAGATGAAGAACTGTTGTTTCTATAAATCGACTTATAACGGTCTGTACAGCTGCGTCACTGTTTTTCATTAATATAGCTAATCAGCTATCTATCTAAGCAATCTGAAATCCACATTCTTAATCCCCCCTTAAGCCTGTGATTGTTCAATTGTTTTAACTGACTGGGAGGAACATCCGCCAGTAAAAGGTGAAACAGCACCACTATTTAAATTGCTGAATAAACCTGAGGTAAAGGGGTTAGTTTAGAAGTCTGAAGGAGGCTATAACAGCTTTAGGCCAGATGTTACTTTATCTCTCTCAGTTTTTTTCGTTAGTCAAAGTCTTACTTGCACCACCTACTTTACATGGGTTGGTGGTCTGTCTGATGTAAGTGGTTTAATTGTGGGGGCTGGTGGGGGGGCTTGTGTTAGAAACTAAAGACAGGTAGGTGAGGTAGATGTACAGAAAAAGTAAATTACAGCAAGCGGATGAAACTCACAGCCTGGCATAGTTCCAGGTTATAAACGGTGCTGCAGACAATTCACTTAAAAAAAAGGTTTAATTTAAAACAAAGCTCCCAGTTGTTTAATTGCTCGCCCTTCTCTACAGCAGGAGCATCGAGTGCGGCGCTGTGGATCTCGACCACACAGTCTACACTTGGACAGACTGCACAAATATACCGTGACCCACTTTAACAAAAGCAGAGGTTCATAAACACAGTGCTATGTTCACCGGGTCTGCTCCATCTCACACAGCAGCACGCCAAACGCGCCGTCTTCCACTCCTGTTAAAAATCAAACAAAATGGCGGCGTCTGCGTTTCTCGGGAAGTCTCGGGACTTGGGATAAACGGGGATGCACAGAGAGAGCACCCCGAGAGCCTCGACCACCGGCCCTGTCGAAAGTCGGTACCAAACCGGCACCCATCCAGAGGTCGTAGATCGTGAGCGCCAAATACAAGTTGTCAGGGTAAAACAAGCCACTGATTAAATTAAATTTAGCTGTAAATCTTCTTAATTGAATTCAGCTTCAGCTTTCTACTACTCCACTCTGCTGTTCTCTCTGAGTTTAATTCAGCCCCACTGTTTATATCACTTGATGGATGTAAGCTGGCAGAAGGGGAATATGACAGAAATCTACTGACACAATCACAGCCACCACACAGTCCTTTGTAATGGCTGATCACTAGCCAGCTGGCATTAGAGCTGAAATTATTTTTTAATTATTAAATATGCTAATCAAAAGAAAATTTATAGGCAACTATTCTAGTAATTGACTAATTGTTTCAGTCACTATTTCAATTCCTCTGGCTGCAGCTTCTCCGACATGGGGACTTGCCATTTTCCATTACTGTAATCTGATTGGTTGGACAAAACAAGAGATTACCTTGAACTCTAGGAAACTGGGATGGACATTTTTCACTATTAGACATTTCATAGGCAACATAAATAATTAATCAAGAAATGAGATGTCATAGCGACACGACGGGTTCCTTTAACTGGACACACAACAAAAAGAATTTTGTCAAACGGCCTCTTATTAACCTCCACCACTGTTTGCATTTCACTCGCCAATCTGAACAAACACTGGTTATTTATCGGCCCTGAGAAAACAACTAAATCCAATGTGCCTTGTTTTCACCAGTGGTAATGAATGTAACATTCACATTAATCCAATGGGCCACAATGTGTACATAAAGAAGGGCCATTGTGAAGGATCTGTGTCTGTCTCCCTCTATAAAGCCGTCCCATTGTGAGTGTCTTCATGTGCGCTGTCAGCTTGCATTTGTAAAGATACTTTGTGTGTATGCTCACATGCATGAGTAAGCCATTAACAATCGGGACAATCTAGGCTGCCTCAGCTGAGACCCAGAAAAGAAAACTGAGAGGCAAAAAAGAGGTTAACAGTGAATAGAGGCACAGCCTTGGAGAATATGAATGGTGGGCGGATTCTCTACCTCCAGAGCGAGCGCCGTCTTGTCATAGGCGTTGGGCACCCTCTTCTGAATGGCCCGGGCATACACAGGCCCGTTCTGTAGGTTGGGAAGCTGCGTGTTGACCACCGGCTGAGCGTACTGGCCCGGGTCCCCCAGGGGGTTGGCCGGCGTGGCCCCCGTCCCGTCTGTGCTGACCGCTAACCCTCCAATCTGCCCCGACTGTCCGCCCCCCACAACAGGGGGACCCAGCCCGGCGGCGGTGGGCGAGGCGGGCCGGTACTTCTCCACGTAGGGCACTGGGATCATCCCGGCTCGGCCCTCCTGGTTGGCGGCGTTCCACCACTGCTCCTCTGGCTTCTCCAGCACACGCAGAATGTCGCCCTTGCGGAAGGGGAGGTCCTCCTCGTCGTTGCCCGGGAAGTCGAACAGCGCCCGGACAAACTCGGCCTCCTCTGGCTGCTGTGGGATGCCGACGGTGGAGCTGATGAAACCTGTGTGCTTGGCTTTGCTTATGGGCTCTATAAGTGTAGTGGTGTCCAAGTAGTGGATCTTATAAAATTCCAGCAGGGCTGGCAGCGCCTCGAACTCCTGATCCCCGATCCGAAACCGAGGTGGAGCCAAACCTGGCGGAGGAAAGGTGACTGTTAGTTTGATGAGAATAAAACGTAGAAGAAACAAATAAACAAACAAATTACTAAAAATCTATGGACAGATCAAGAGGGTGCACGATTACTGGCAGCAACTGACCAGCTCGCACTGACTGTGTATACACACTGCAAATAGGAGGACTAACCATTCTCTTAAAAGTCCAATCATATCCCATTGGGGGTACTAACTTTATGTGCAGGTGACATGGCCAAAGGCACAAGTTTTCATTTGCAGACATCTCACAGTAACATGCATCATACACAGAACAAACATGGATGTTTCAGAACATTTTCAATATCCCTTATCCCGTCTGATGGGGCAAAAACACTCTCACAGCAGGGGGACGAAGAGGCTCCCGGTGACCCTGCCCACATCCAGAGTACAGCCCCAAAGAGGGATATTATAATTTTATTTTATTGCCATTTATCTTATGGGAAAGCTTCTCAATTTAATTTATAAAGAAAATACCCAGAATGTCCGGGTTGTTGTAGTTCAGTGATTTAAACACAAGACAAAATCGATGTAATTCATCACATTGATGCAAATACCATGTAAATCCAATAATGTCATAAATCAGTGCTGTTCACTGTTTTGCAGCGCTGTCCAGCATGACCCAGAGCTCTTTAGTAACGCACTGAAAACGCTGCACACTCTCTACAAGCTGACAAATCTGTACCACAGCATCACACAACCCTATAAAAATGAACGACGAAATCGCACTGGCATTGGTCCATATCATTCTGAAAGGTTTTTTACATTTTTTAATGTAAAGACCGGACTTTTTTTTTTTAAGGCATTGCGTTCATGAGAGAAGTCAAGTTTGATTTGTGCCTATTTGAGTGGAAGCGCAGAAAAGCCGTTTCTTCTCTTAGCTGCAGAGTATCAACTCGCATTCACTCTGCAAAAAAAAACAGAAAAGGCATTTACTTTTCACTGACATGCCCACGTCTCTGCTTGGTTTGGCCAAAATTCGGTCCCAGATTTTTATTGTTATTCAAAAAACAGCCCCAGAAACGTTCCTCCTTTGGTTCTGTTCCCACAAAATCTGTCCCTCACTTACCTGTTTATGTAACTTACTGGAAATTACTATTACATAAGTCATCTCACATACTATGGCAAGATTATTGCTATAGTGGCCCACGGTTGTTGGTTTGACGATAGGGGGACATATATATATATATATATATATATATATATATTATTGCAATGCTCAGGAAGCCAAGAAATGACAGGAATCGTGCAATGGCCGTAAGGAGCGAGGAGCAGAGCAGGGCTATGTATGTGCAACAGGGCAGGAGCACAGACATTCCTCAGACGCCAGTCTGACCAGTCATCCTCCGGTAGTGACAGCGCCGCCTGTCCAGCTCCATTCAATCCGGCTGCAGCGGCGGCGGCGGCGGCGGCCCAGCCCACCTCACCTCACCTCACCACCGGTGCCCGCCGAGCCACCGTCCTGCTGCCTAAACGCGGACAGACACCGCCTCGCCCCTCGGTCGGGGAGAAAAAAAAAAATCAATGGAGGGATGAAATAAGTCGGGCTGCCCTGTTCGATAGCTAGCTAGCCAAACGGTAAAGTACCGCCGAACTCCGATTAAAAAGTACTCCGCTTTACTCCCGCTTGGCTAGTGCGCGATTTGGGCAAACGGAACTTGTGGTCTCCTAACAGTGTCGGGTTCAACTAACATTCCCGACACAAGGGGGTTAGTCTCTGTAAAGCAACCCGCACGTATATATATATATATATTAGGTCAAAAGTGCCGTCGGTTCACACAGACCGCTGTTTTGCCCACGGTGGCTAAGCGGTTAGCAACGCCACCCCCAAAATATTCCGAGGCGGCTCGTAGCGAGCGGCGCTTAGCACATGTTGAAAGTTTTCATTCCCCCCCATCGAGTGAGGACAGATAATCGTGTCATAAATAAGATGACATCGAGCGAAAGCCCCGATAACACGGGAATCGACCTAACTGGGCGACTGAAGACACGTGTATACCCACATTTGCTAAGGACAAACCTAAATCGGACGTTTCGTAAAGGGAGTTCGGCGTGGCTCGTTTCAAGCGAGTGGGACGGAGCGGGGCTACAATCCCAGCGATCGAGGATATAAAAATGAAAATACTTCGGCGGATCGGGCGAAGGTGCGAGGCGAGTCCCGGGAAGCAGCGAGCCCTCCCCGGGGGGGAGGACGAGTCAACCTTACCTGAGCCGGACTGCCGGTTGTTACTGATGCTGTTGATTATATAATGGGACACTTTGGAGTTCTCCGACACGGAGAGCACGTAGTCGCCGGGGCTGGTTATCGAGTCCCTCACCAGGAAAACGCCGTGTCTCTGCCCCTGTAGGAGAGAAACGGCTTCCTGGCGGCTCAGCCTTCCCCAGTACCAGCTAGCACGGTCCTCGGCATCAAAATTACCGGCCATGGCTGTGGAATCGCGTCCGAGGCTTGAGGCCTTTTCCCCTTCGCCTCTCCCTTATCCACAACTCATACAAAAAACTTTGGTTGACTAACGCTGCCGCTAGGAAGGAAAAAAAACCAAGAAAAACCCGCACAAAACCGAGACTTTACCAACTTCCACCGGAGAAGGTCGAGACGTGGGGAGGAACCGGGTTAACGTGACGCCGCGGGCCCCGGTTATCTACGGCTGGGGCGTCGGAATCACACAAAAATATCCAAAAACTAATGTGCAACAAGAAAGTCCGGGACTGAAATGGCGGATCCAGGGAAACGTTGACCTCATCTACCGGAAGGGATGCCTGGTCAATGGGAAGCGCTGCGTTCACGTCCCCCGGAAAGCGGCGTACATGCGATGCGCGGCGGCGCCGGTTCCCGGTTCCCGGTCCCCTCCGGCCTCGTTGTTTTTATCGAGGCGGGCTTCGACCCTCCCGGTTCACCGACTGGAAATGTTCGGATCCGAAGAAGGGGCTCAGAACTATGTGGTGGTCAAAGTACGACCGCGGTTAAACTTTTCTGCAGATTTTTCTGTTTGTTTGTTTGTTTGTTTTTTCAGTTGACAAACATGCGTTTCTTGGGTATATAACACTTATTAGTTTTTCTTTAAATTCTTATTATAAAAATAAACAACGTTAAACACATACCAAGAAAGAAAACCTGAAACAATTGAGCTTCACAGTTAAATGGGAGACAATGTTCATAAATGACGTGAATTTTTAATAATAACACTATGTAAATAACATATGAATGCTGAGATCAGTGATGAATCTCCTCTTGTTCCTGACAGTGTTTCCAGTTTTTCGACTGGTTATTGAAATAGTATTTTAAAATCAAAGGTTTGTAAAGATAAAATGATATAAATCTTTTTTTTTTAAATGTAGTTTTGGTGAATAGTCTTTTGCACTAAATGTATTCTGCCAGCAGATGGCAATGCAAACTCGTTATACAGTGGGAAGGTCCATTTAATTCATCTTTTTTTGAAACCGTTCATGCATCATGCACCGTGCATCAATCAAAGCTTTAAATAGCAATCATTTCTAGTATTGATTAATCTGCCAATTATTCTATTAATTAATAATTAATAATATAACTGTACAGTCTATACATTTTGAGAAAATAGTGAAAAAATCCATTCAACTTGAGCCCAAGGGCACCTCTTCAAACATCTTTTTTTTTCTTTATCTGATCAACCCTCAAAAACCCCAAAAATATCCAATTTAAGAAAATAGCAAAGCAAGAAATCCTCATACCTGAGCAACTGAAAACAAATTTTCAGCACACATGCTAGAAAAATGATTAATTAATCCATTATCGAAATATTCCTTAGTTCATTTTTGTCTAGAAAATGATACCAGTTGCAGCTCTGATGTCAGTATCTCTCATTTTGCTCATGTGGAAAAGACACAAACACAGAAATCTCCCGCAGATTCAGATATCAGTGTGAAAATGGGCGTTTGGGGAGAAACGCTGCAGATGTTGAGCTAGAAAAGTCCTTCTCGACCTCGAGGAGAGTAGAAGAATTGAAATAAAGAAAAAAATTCACTAACCGAAGGTACAGGTTTCTCTTCAGGGCCTGATGGAGGATGGCGGCGGCTCAGGTGTCATCGCATGACCCGTGTGTGGCACCTCGGCGACGTGCTGACAGCCGGACGCCACGTGTTTTCTTGTCCTTACACTAAATCATGTAACAGTGTAAACATTGGTTGTGCGAGACCACAATTAGACGTCGCTGGTGTCGGGCCCAGCTCTGTCAACGGCGGCAGCCAAGCCCAATAAATTTCATTGCTGTCTGACTGGCTGACCTGAATCTGGCTCCTGCAGGTTTATATCTGTCGGGAAAAAAAACACTCCCTTCATGCACATTGTTCATAGTTAAGCACTAAAAAAAATAGGCAAATATTAGAAAATAGCTTTATTTTGCCACGTTACAAGATTCAACAGGCAAGACTAGTTGTTTTTTTGTAGCATCTCTACGCTGTTTCCTAACTCTTTGATTTTTAACATCACCCACTTTCCCCAATAATAATCGATGACCTGCAGTTGAAACAAACTATTGTCATTTCCTAAATTAGTTTCTTTATATTACAGTTTTTATTTTTAATTAATTTGAGATTTACACAAAAGCCCTTTTGTAAAAGCAGCAACATTAGTGCCACACACTGCACAATACATGTCATAAGACACTGCAATTTTAAGAGTCAGTACTATAAATGCTAAAGGAAGTGTGGGGGGGGGGCACACATAAAGTATAAAACTGATCAGACGTGATTTGGCAGTGAGAAATAATTGGCAAACACTGGTGTCATTGTTCAAGTGATTCGAAAAACAGCCGTGGTTTCCCCCGTCAGTGCCGACGACACCCGCGTGGTCTAAAAGCCACCTGGACTTTCATCGTCTGCTCTGGCACAGAGTCATTCGAACTTCTTGAGGTGGTTGTAGAGCGACTGGACGTACGTGAACACGCACATGGGGTCTGGCTTGTCCCCCATCTCCATCATGTCCTCCACCTCGATCAGACGGAGGCAGTCGGCCTGCTCCCTGAAACGTGGAAAACGGAAAAACGGTCACACCTTCCCGCCGCAAACACAGGCAGGGACGCAGACCCCCAGTCCGCCGCCCCCCCACCCGGCCCTGTCCCACCCGGGCCCCACTTACTCTGCTGTGGTGAACGCCAGCGCCAAGTTGTGCTTGCGGTTCGCGGGGTTCAGCGCGTTGTAGTCAAACTCCAGGGGGAAGAAAGAGTGGACCAGGGCACAGAACGCCATGCCGTCGCTCCAGCTGGACGAGAAGTTCTGGATGTCGATGTTCTGGGGAAAAGATGAGGACGGAGCCGCTTTTAACACAACGTTTTACCACGTTCATGCATTTTCTTTTTGTTGATTTGATCAGTTTACTCCCAAGTGCTGGAAAACACAGTATAGTAGGTCTATAACAACTGATTATTTCAACCCCATTTAGGAAGATCATGTATTATGTGACGCAGGTTTCTCAACTTTTAACAATCATTCGTGAAGGATACGTCTTTAAGAACAAAGGGCTCAATGGAATATTAGTTGGTGAATGCATATTATGACATAACGTACTCGAGAGCATTTTAGTTATTAGGCAAGAAATGGCAGATTATCTCACCTGATAGCCGATGGTTTTTGAGCGGCACCACTCCAGGAGAATCTGTTTTATGCCGCTGGCACTGGAAACTCCGAAACTCTGAGAGCGCTTCAGCTTGGGCTTGGAGTCCTTTGGCCTTTTGGGGGGAAAAACACAACTCACTGGACCGCAAAAACGTCGCTCGCGCCCAGGACCGGAGACATGGATTTTGAG
>CM029129.1:20710694-20989720 GCA_016859345.1 Istiophorus platypterus | reverse complement strand
TGCTTGAACAACATATTTTCAGAGGATTTAAAGGGGTCGAATCCGATGAGTGCGTCTCAGTAGCCTGCGGTGTCGGTGCACGGTACCACAAAGTAAAGGACCCACTCACTGACCTCTGATAAAAGCCTCCCTGGTCGCAGCCCCTGCCTCAGAACGGCCGCCCTCGGGACTGGGTTTGGTTGTCATGGCAGTGACGGGAAGATGAGGCTGGGGTTCATCATCATCTGGGGGAAATTAAAAAAAAAAAAGAATCTGAATAAAGAATGAAGTCAAAATGGAGCGGATGGTAAAAAGCTCTCAGACGCTGAGAATATCGCCCATGAATGTCTGAGCACTCTCCATGGAGAGCCCCCACCTGGGGTGTGACACACAGCAGGAAAACAGCTGCGTTCACGGCCGGTAGAGATTTGGAAAACGGGGTTTTGTTCACGACCCGCGAAAGCAGATTCTGTGCTTCGTTTAGATTCATTGATCAGGTTTACTCCGGTTTATTCAACAACAAATTCACAGGAGCACTGATTTACTGTTACGGTAAAACCATCCGGCAAATGGGTTTTTATGAAAACGTTTAGTGCGGCGTGAACAGCGGCCGACCGACCAGGCGCTCTGTGGGCTTCCACCGTAGACTGGGGAGAATTGGCTCCGGCGGAAGAGTCCGGGCTCGGTTTGGTGACGGCGGTGAGGGGCTGGTGGGACTGGGGAGCGTCCTCGGCGGTTCGGGCTGCGTCGCACTCCGCTGAGGAGCTCTCTGTGAAGACAGGACCGAGGGTGAGATCAGCTTGTCGGGTCACCTGTGTGGAGCCCATCAGACCGTCTGCCTACCTTGCCTCCCGTTCTCCGCGGCGGCGTTTTTCTCTCCTTTTGCATCAGTGCCCTGTTTCACAAAGACAAGAAATTCAAAACTATGTAAACGCTATTATTTGGGCCAAATGCGTCTTTCAATTAATAAAACATCCACAAACCGGTACAGGTCACTAGTAGTATTGAAAGAATAGACCGAGTTAGTGTAGGACCGACGTGATAAGGCGACATCATCATCCACCTATGAAGAGCAAGCATCGGCATGACATGGCTGGCACACACAGCCTGACGGGGATCCCCACCCACGTTCTTATCTCCCGTCTGGACACTTAACATCAGGGCAATTCGAACCTCGGCGAATAAGAGCCACATGTCTTTGACTCTGTGCAGAGGCTTTGATTGGCACGACACTTGCTGGCCAGTTACAGATGCTGATTAGTTTAAGATATTTAACGATGATTTTGATTTATTTTACGATAGGAAGCCATTACTCATCTCTGATTTGTCGACTGGTGGTAAAAATGCATAACTAAGAACTAAGAACTGCTCCTTGGAGTCATGTCACAATGGAAAAAAAAGGTGAAATCCAGGATCTAAAAATTCAGAGTGTGACCTCTTCTAACATGGTATCTCGATCGGGTAGGGCAACGCTGAAACTGCCTGTGTTTGATGGGGGGGGGGCACTCAGGGGTGACCGACAAATCAACTTTGCTTCATTTGGCCTCTTTGATGGAAAAACCTTGAACATGGCGTTGGGAGATGCAAATTCACAGTGAAAGTGGGAAGGGGGGGGGCGAGATAGGGCGAATAACCTACCAATAACTTGGTGTCCTGGTTGTTAAAAAGAGAACTAAAACATTACAAAACCCGAAGAGGACGTGTTCGAGGAACCGCTTATCCTTGGGCCAGCCGGTACCCGGGTTAAGCCACACATGCAGCCGACCGTGTCCGTGTCCGTTTGTACACTTGGCTTAGCAACGTCACTCACTGGGGGTTTTCTTCACTCTCCAACATCGATCTGCTCACAACAAACAAAGAGGGTTCCTTTGTCTTTCAGGCTGCAATTTGGAGCTAAAAATAAGTTTAGATTTTTATCGTCCGTGGTGTATCTGTGTGTGTGTGTGCGTGCATGTGTGTGCGTGCGTGTGTGTGTGTTCGTGCGCTCTAACTTCTCTGCATGTGTGTTCCTCAGCTGTTAACAGCTGAAAGCTTCTCCCTTAATGACAGCTGTGGCCAACAAACCCACGTTCCCGCTTAGAGGCTATTTTAGATTTTGCAATCAGCCCCTTTGCAAGAGTTTCCGCTGCACTCCACTTACATCCCAATATAGCCCCAAATGGATGCTTTGGAAATCGGGGACTTAGCGCGTGCGGTTTGAGCAGGCCCTAAGTATATCGGCCTCAGGCTCTGGCCTGTGTTTGCCCCCTCTCCCGCCGCCCTCGGCTCTTTGCTTTCCAGAGACACGCAGTGGTCTGGCAGCATCGCAATAAAGCCAGTCCGTCAACGCGTCATCGGGAGGGAGATTAGCGCCGCGGCGATCTGCGGTCTCCACAGGAGCTGCTGCAGCATATCACGTCTGACCCCGGCAATCCCCTCAACCTCTGGCTAGATTTACCTCCACGTCAATATAGAAATAAGAAACCGCCCTGACCGTTAAGATCCAAATTAAATAAAACTTTAACCTTTCTGAAAATCTCAAACATTTTAGCAGCTTTGATTTTTGAGATTCACATTCACTTCATTGCTACCGAAGCTGATGTACATGCAACCCGACCAGATGATTAAAAAACAACAACAAAAAACACCTGTCAATCAGGCAAACATGCCTGTGCCTCCTCTTTAAAGCTGCACTGATCAGAACTTTTATACTAAGAATGGATCTGATGGCTGATGTGTAAGGAGCGAGTTTCCCTCAGCTCCACAGAGCATTTGAGCATCTTTTACCACCTTTCAGCTGCTCCTTTTTTTCTTTTATTTTGAGCTGTTTACGACGGAAAAAGCTCAAATAGCTGACCGACAAAGTCAGCGACTAGCTGGTGAACGTAATGGAGCAGTTCGCGGATGAGGAGCCGGATAGTTTCCGTCGGGATTTGGAAGAGGACTAAAACGAGGGCGTATTTTGGACTAAAATTCTTCAGGTGGCCCCAAAACCACAACTCCAAATAAATGTTATTGCTGCTCTATGTCTGCTACATGCGTAAGCAGGTATCTATTGGCTATCACATTTGCCATATCTACTTTATTTGGTTTTTGGTTTCATGGATTAGGACTTCAGCTGCTGACTGAGACTTTCTGGAGCGAGTATCTGATGGATATTAGTTTAATACATCTTAAGACACTCGGCTTTGGCTTCAGCTTGTTGGAAACGTGATATGAGAAGACTGTTTAAATGGGGCTAGCGTTGCATCGTTTTTGGACAATCTTTTCTCAGAGACATCAACGGTGTTTCACTCATTTGCAGATATTAAAAATGACTCAAGTAGTTGTGTGTGGAGTTTTTTTTTAATTTTTTTTAAAAAGGAAAGAGAGGAGAAAATTTCAATTTTACCAACTTTTTCAATTACAGCATCATGTGTTCGTGCTCATGTTCAATTGTCGGTTTCGGAAAGTTACAAAAAATTGTTGGACACAGCAACTATGCCTAGCTGTGAGGAAAAAGATGAACTAAAGAGATTTTTTAAAAATACGGAGGAAGTTTCATGTGAATTTGAAAAAACGTAACACAGTATTAACTAATGATGAACCGGGAGGCTATTTCAGCACAGGGGGGTCAGAGTGTTGTTGGTGAGAGTTTGGGGGGCTGACGGGTGGGAAAAGACCAGGTGATTTCAGCGGAGAGGAATTCTTGGTGGGGTGTGTGTTTTCGACAGGACAGCTGGTTGCCCCTCTCAGGGTGCTGGTGGGGGCATTACTGACACCGACGTAGGCGCAACTCAACTTTCCATTAGGAGACTTGACAGTTGGATCGGACGGGAAGCAGGATTCCCGAGTGATTAAGGGACAGACATTTATTTATGTACCTGTCTTCAGAGTTTGCGTTTGAGTTACATCATTAAAAGCCAAAACAATGCGTGTACTGTAGACACCGTTAGAAGAATCTAGAGTGGTTATACTGGCATTGTTTGTCAGATAGTCTACTACATCCCTGGCTGTGACTCTGGAGTCCTTTTCCAAAGTTTAAAGGCTTAACGTACTTATCAGATATTGATTAGGAACTGACAGTTTAGCCTCGGATTCCTTGCATCTGCCCCCGTCTCCGTCCTTGTGTGCAAGCGTTGTGTTTTCAGGGCGAGGAAGAGTGGCCGAAGTTGGTGCGGAGGGAGCGTGCAGGGGGCTGCGAGAGTGCTGCAGCTTAGGCCCCGAATCACGGACCCAAAAATACATCTGCCCTTTGGAGGACCTGCTGTTATAAAAGCAGGTCATGAGCAGAAGAGCGCCCGGGTGGGGGTTGGCAAGGGGGGGGCACTGAGTTTGTGATTATGTGTGTTTCTGGTGGTGGGGTAGCTTTTAAAATCGTTAGAGTAAGGGTATGTAATGGTAACGATATAATTTTCAAGGTTAATAACGCTAGATGCTGTTTTTATTGGCCTCCAGCTGAAAACAAGTCTATGATAACATCTAGTTAGACTAATGGCAGGTGATGCAGAGCCTATAAGGCAGTGCTTATACCGCTGATCCCCAGATAAATGTGTGATGTCAGGGGTTAAATATATATTAGACAAACATACTACAGAGCTCAGATTCCAGTCGGGGCCCTCTCCACAAATTCAAATCCTCCTCCCTATCTACCTTCTCACATGCAGGTTTTTATAGATCAGGTGGGCTTAGCTCATAAGCATGTCTGATCTCTTGATGGGTTACTTTTGACGTGCACAGAAAATAGCAGCGTTCCTTGCGCCATAGGGACACATACGCGCACAGTCCAGCCGACCGGGTCGAAGAATGTACCACCGCGTTCCAAAGATCGGGACGGATTCTGGACGGACGACGCAGAGATCTGTTGTGACATTTGGAAAGGTCATTTAGTGCATTCGCACATTGTTCGAACACCTGACCGGGACACAAAGTGAGTGCAAAGTGTGAGCTTGCTAGGCTAGAAGCAATGTACACAGGAAAGGGAGATGTACGAGGTCAGTCGTGCCTTTTACAAGAGTTATAAAACTAAATCCCTCAAAAGATAAAGACGTATATGTCATAGTGTACTCGAGAAGTGGTAATGGTTTGGCTGTTATCAAAAAAAAGGGGGGGGGGGTCCAGAAGAAACAAAACAAAACAAAACAAAAAAACAACAAGGGATCAACTAGCAAAACAATTCAGCATTGTAGTGTAATGCGCTGCGCTAGCCGTGGAAGTGTGCACCGCATTCCTGGTAAATTAAATTGTAGCGTGATTAAGTATTCATCTCACAATTTTTGCGACGGATCATCAGACGGTTGTGACTGCGAGATGTTTGCACTTCACACGGCGTTACAGACCAAAGGGAGGTGCGTCGGCATCTGACAAGCCTTTAGACTCGTGGCTCGGACTTGACGTTTGGACTGTATTTCATGGTCTGGGCTTTACCTGAGGCAACACGCCCACATTCGTGGCGCCACTTATATCGTTTTTAACAAAGTGCTGTTCTGCAGTCTGTACGAGGATCCAATCAGGAACCTACTAAACAACAAACAGCAAAAAGTCTCCATTATTATTATTATTATTATTATTATTAGTGACCATTTTTGTGCCTCCTTAAGTAAAGTCCTGCATCATAGTGAGTTGTTACTATGAACGTCGTTATGTCATGATTATCTTAATATTATCTACATCTCTATTTCTTCTCAAGCAAAGTAGAGCATTCCCCCAACCTGGGTGGCAACTAGGCAGGTGGGAGGTAAAGGTGAGCTGAGACCAGGTGCATGAACCCTGACGATTCTCCGTTGACCAGCTGTCCACACCCTGTACACCTTGTTCTCCCATCCATACAAATTTTTTTTTACCGATTTTGCGTAACCAATAACGTTGATCATGTTGGTCTACCTCTACACCTGTCGATCCTGTTGATCATGTTGGCTGCAAACCAGAGGCAGGTCGTGAAACATTCTTTATTCTGTAGCCCGTTTTATCCGTGGAGAAAACACAAGGTTCACAAGATTCACAAGGGATACTCACATTAATGTCGGCATGTCTCTTTGCTCTCCATGGAGGACGGACATCGCCGGAAGCAGGAGCCGCCGCAGCAGCAGCGGCAGAAACGTGGCTCGATCCTCCACCTGACCCAGATGTGGTTGTGGATTCTGATCTTCCGAGGTTAAGCAAACCCCTCCGGTCTCCCTGGCTCTTGGGCTGTATCTGTTCGTGTCCATTCTCGAGACCTTCCTCCCAGTTCTTCGCCTTCACTCCAACAGGACCCTTCTCGAGCTTTGCCCCAACAAGACCCTCCACCAGGTGGCTGAGGGCCTCCAGCTTTGCCCTGAGCTGCTGGTTCTCCTCCTGCAGCCTGGTCACCGCCTCGGCCAAGGGTCCGTTGGAGATGCACAGGTCCTCGATCTTCTGCTCTATGCGCTGCTTGAAAGCGCTTACGTCCACGTGTACCTCCCTTACGGCCGCTTGCAAGGTTGCCTCGAACTGAACAAGAGCCTCACTTACTATCGCCTCCTGAACGCCCTCTGTAGCTGTATCCATGGCTTCTTTGAAGTCCTTCACCACCTGGGGGTTTCAAGTCAAACGAGTAACGGGATGGTTGGTGTGGAGGTCAGAAACCAAACCTTTCTATTTGTCTTTGCTCTCACCTCTTCGGTTTGTTCTTTGGTTCACGTCCTTAAATTAAATTGTTTGGGTTTTCGACCGAATAATTTTGTACTAAAGATGTGCTGAAGATGTTTCAGAGATATCTGTGGCGTTCCATGCCAGTTTTCCGGCAAAGATGAAGATGCAAATGGTTTTTAAAGGATGACCTGGGCGGCAAGATTCCTTGGCAGCAACACACCGAAGTCCCATCAAGCTCCATGGAGGACTTCTCTCAACGTGCGTATTCTCTTACTCCCTCCTCTCATCTGGTCAAACCGAGAGCAGTTGTTATTTATAAGCCATGGCAAACTCATGCACAATGTCATCCTGGGAAAAGAGATTACGTACTGCACTGTCATATCGGGTTCTCAGGCCGCGCAGCAGCCGAGGAATGATCAAACTAACCTTTCGGAGGGATCCAGTTGAACTGGCAGCCGCCCTCTTCGGTCGTGCATCCGCTTTGTGTTTCCTAGAAGTTTGCCACTGCTGCCCCTGCTCAGTGTGTTGTCTAAGCTATCTGTGTCTCCTGTGCCTGGGAGTAACAGGTTCGCCTCTGTATTTTGGGACACAAGGGGGGGGGCGTGAAAAGATCAAATGGGGAGGAGGGGCCAGGATTATTCGAATATTTTTGTCTCTCGGCTGCTAATAAATCAGTATGAAGTCCCACCAGACTGGGGGGGGGGGGGGGGGTAGCATTTGACGTGAGGACTAATTTCATTCTGAGAGGAACTTAAAGATGAAAACAAAATCAATAGAGGTATCTTACTTTAAACTGTGCAACAGGGGGAAGGCAATATTTAAAACCCCATTCTATAAAGACTGTTTTTCTACATTTGAGACACATAAAGGCTGCGATTTTGAATCTGAATCTGAATCTGAATCTGAATCGTGGCAATTTTGAAGATTGGGATGGTACCAGCTAAAAGTCCCAAAGACCCTTAGTAGCCCACGGTGACATCACGTTTAAAAGGAGCCGATGGAAACATTTGTAGTTGGTAAGAAGCTAATGTTACTTATACAGCAATATCTCCAGTAATGGTTGAATCATGGAATTAGAATGTAAAATCAAAAATAAACATTAGCTCATTTTCACCACACCAATTGATATATATATATATATATATATATATATATATATATGTAGATATAGACAGACATTTTCTTAATTCGATGTATTTACCTGCTTTATTTTAACTGTAACGTCTTGTGTTTTTTCCATTGTCACATTTTCTTAAGTTGCAGAGCTTTGAGTTCACAGTTTTTTTCCCCTACTCTTAATGGCGCTTAACTAATTTAACTAATTTTGTTAATGTAAAACTGAATTTGAATCATGTGCAATGTTGCATTCATACGCACTATATGAACACTTGATAGTTCATCAAACCTCATAATGTAGTTCTAAGCAGTGTTAACTAATTACAATTAATGTGCAGTATTAGTAAACAATCATAACATCTCCCATGAATTATACTGTTTATTTACTGTGTTGTCATGCATCACTGGACTCCACTTATTTGTGCTCACACGAGGACTTGGTTGTTGAAAAACTGATTTAATAAACAATAAATAAATAATAATAAATCTGCTTACAACCACATTGAGTGTTATAGTTTAAAGTCATGTTTTCTAAGTTACTATTTGGGCAAAACTTTACATGCAAAGATTTATACTGCTGTGAAACATTATGGGAGAGCAGAGAGAGGTTTATTCCGTCCACATATTTTAGCATATTAATTTTTTTAACACTTGCAACCCTTGTGTGTTTGTGAAGTGTGTGGCAGATAAAATTTTTGTGCGTGACAACAGCAGAAAACGGGGGGAAGGGGAAAGGCTGTCGCCAAGCCACTGTCCAGGCCCGTGTGTGGAGGATTCGGCCTCTGCCCTGGCAGCGACGCCTCAGGCGTCAGCCTGAGCCAGCAGTGCCTCTGGTTGACCATGACTTCACATTACAACTGAACCAAGACCCACAGGCGTCCATGACCCGGTGCAGACGCTGAACAAACGCACACAATAAAAAACATTTTAAAAAAAGGAAATTCAAAGCATGTGAGAATAAAATGTAGATTTTTGTAGAGAGAAATGAGGACAGTGGCCTCGAGCTTCTTCCCCGTGGGATTTCTTTACACAAATTTCCTCACATTCCTTCATGACGGCCATCTGGATCTTATCCCTCCTCATCTCGATCCGTCTCTGAAAATGGTTGAGGTTTCGACATCTTGCAACACACCACATAACCTGACGTGTGCGGTCTTATCGGCCCAGGTTGGACGGGAGGGTGAATATTCTGTAAATTGGAATTTTAAATCTACATCACTCGGCGCCGAGACGTGTAGTGATGGTCTCTCAACGCTGCCATAAATATTCAGTAGAAAATGCGCTCAGGAGAGCAGAGACTCCCCGTCAAGGATCTATGTCACAAAACATGCAACAGACCCCAGGGGAAAAAATTTAAATTCACAGTAAATGATCGGGATCTGCACCAAAATCGAGTGGGTTCGTCCCTGGGCTGCGACCCGTCCCTCCGCCGAGTCTGGTGCAAATCGGTGAAGTGCTTTCAACGTTAATCCTGCTGATAAACCGACCGACCAACCAACCAGGGTTATCACATTACCTACTTAGTGGAAGTAATAATGGGACTGTATCATCATACTTCTAGAGTAATAATTTCCAATATTTTGATTTAAAAAAAAAAACAAAAACAAAAAACAAACAGACTGGTCCTTTTTCTTTTCTTTTCTCTGTTCCATAATTTAAATGCTGCTGGGATGAGAAAGCTAAAATTTTGTTGTATTTTATGTGCAAAAATGATGAAGCATCTATCTTTCTATCCATCCATCCATCCATCCATCCTGATGTCTTTGTTTCCAGTCGTCTAAAAACATTTAGCGATTCCAATAAGTTTGATGCCATTTACCATTTCCCCCTCGTAGGAGAAGCAGTTGCCCAATCAGGACTTTGCAGGAGGGATCAGAAAGGGGGACGTGATCTGCCTTGCTGGGCGGCTTGCCGCCCAACTACAGTCATGAAAAAATAGCTTCAGAGTTTTGACAATGATGAGGCGCGATTATATGGACACACCTGCACAGGCTGTCGTAAGTTGACACTAAAAAAAAACAAAAAACAACTCAGCTCTGTCCATAGGGAACAAAATCCACCTGGCAGCACCTTTAAAGTTAAGAGAGTGAAAACGTTATTGCTTGTTTTTTTAATCCGAGAAAAATACTAAGAGCAGTCGCACATGATGAGACAAGGAAAATAAAGCAGACCTGGTCAAAACAGTCTATCAAATCAAATTTATTGAGTTTTAAAGGGGTGCTCTGAATTCACAAGTTGCAGCTACAGTACATAACTCCTCTTACATCAATAGTTTTAAGTTATTTCAAAAAAAACAAACAAACAAAAAAAAAAACTTAGTCCAGTCTCTTTTAGGAAAGTTCCTCAAAAAAAGGTCACGCTACAAAAAAAAAAAAAAGGACAGATGCATCAAATTCTGATTATATATATATATATATATATATATATATATATATATAAAAAATTAGAATGCTATCAAAAATAATGTGGGGCAGGAAGTGTTAAAGGTTGTGCAGGTGCTGCATTTACGTCCGTTACACACCCAAAGCAAACAGGTGACTAAAATGAACAGCAGGTCAAGACTGAACCCGAAAACCTCAAAAAAAAAAAAAAAAAAAAAAAAGGAATTCAAAACATACACATCCACCGAAATGGACAGGTGAAAGGTCAAAAAACAAGAGACACGGCAAAAATATTCAAGACTACAATGTGTCGATGCTTTAGAGGGTTTCATCCTCAAATGAAGCATATCCATGTAGAAAAAACAACATTATGGGATTCGCTCAATGATTTGAAAATATAGATTAAATGCTACAAAATGTGAGATGCTACAAAAATATTAATATAAAGACTTTGATTCCAACAGAATTCGACGACATGTTTTATTCTCATTCTAGCAGTAAATGCATAGCAATCTGTTTCAAATAGTTTCAACCAGTTAAAATATGATTAATATGATTTTTTTAAAGACAAAACAATGAGACTTTTCCCCAGTTGTTTGCAGTGATCAACCAAAATGGCTGAAAGTGCGATTCTCCTCAAGGACAGGATTGATGATGACGGCGAGGACGCTCACGATTAAATAACCACGATAAATACAGCCACAACCTGTAAACACTGCCTGCCGGCTTAGCTCTTTCACACTGAGATTTGTGGGTCTCACAAATAGATTTTTCACAAGGCACTGGAGACCGAATTTGGTTTCGCCCGTCCACCGATCGAAATCGTTCGCCGAGCCCCCTTTCGTGCATTTCGCCGGTCTAATGCCGCGCTCGCATCATATCAGAAGAGGCCCAGCGGCCAAACATCGCCGCTACATCGTTTGAAAATCAACGCGCAGAAAATGGCCTCATTTGTGTTCCCGGTGTTAGCGCTAACGCTAATACCACGTGGTCTGATCCCGGCATAAAGACGCTCTCCATCCAGCAGCTCATATCTAAGTCCGACATGACATGAACATGGCATTAGATCGAATTTTTATTAAATGTTTTGATAACCTTTCTAGGCTTAAAACCCATATCCTGACCAAATTCTGCACTTCCCGGAAAGGAAGGACCGACCCTGCATGGATGCATGACGATACAAAGCAGCAACATTTTACAGAAAATTAAAAAAAAAAAGAATATAAAGTGGGTGGAGAGACGCCCACATGCCGTTACCGTCGTCACTCGCATCTCAGCAATCCTCATCAACTCCAAACGCGACGGAGATCGGCATTAGTGCGCCGCTGTTCGCGCCACTGGGAAAACAGACGCCGAAATTAGCCGCTGCCATTTCCCCTGGTTACTGGTAATTGTGCTCTTCACAGCACCTCTTGAAGATATATACCTTGACCCTCGCATGGGACGGGGCCAATTCTCAAGTCTTTATTTCTGGACAAAATGAAAATGAAAACCTGTGATAAAAGTGATATTTTGCGCTGAAGGGGAGTTTTTACATTTCGACCGTGCCGCATCGTTGGCTACAGCTCCGAGCTAACAGCTCGGTGCTTGCTAACACCTGGAGGGTAAAACATTAGCATGCCGTCTATACCCACTCGGTACTCTATGTGCTTTAGTATTAGCATGGAGTGAAGTCTCACTCGAAACAATGCTGGCGAGAAGCCGACTGTTGCGTGTAGGCGCATGCTACTTAGCGTTAGCATGGACCGACGGAGCCGGGTTTTGCACCCGGGTTAATAGTGGCGCCCACGTTTCCGTTCGACGGGTGGCACACGATCAAATTACATCCTTTCACACAAAAGCAGAGGAAGAGGAATCAACTTTTTTTCAGCATTAACGTGTCCAAAGAGTTTAATCAGGCTAGTCAGTGTCTAGTCTCAAAACCAGTGTGCTAAAATTACAGGGGTGAAATGTCACCGCACCCCTATGCAGCGTACTTCAATGTACTCTATGTATAGGTTGCATGTTAGCGGAGAACGACCGATAACCCCTGATTAGTCTTTATTTGCTCTGCTACGTCCACAGAGAAATCCTCCATCACAAGCTCCCACCAAGTTTGGTCACTGTCTGGGATCCAAAGACAAGAGGGTAAGACTGGAGGGTAGTTGTGTGGTTTAATTTTTCTCTTTTTCTTTTTTCCTTTTTTTTTCTTTTTAAATGAGAAGTGGGTCACTTCCCTATTAAGACAGAAATCACCTGCAGCATTTCTAAACTACTGAAAACCAAAGAGTTACTACGATTCTCTAAAGTGCCCGACAGTCTTTGGTTTACCAACCCACAGGAGTCGGAGCATCGCAAGCCGTGTCAGAGAGAGTATAAATTAGAAGAAAAATCTATAAAGGGGAAAAAATGCTTTAAAAACACATACGGAAAAGAATCAGCATTATCATTCTAGATGAGATCGTCTCCGGAGTCAGTCTCACAGTTCATCATCGTACAATAAACCTACACACACACACACAATGTCGACGTTATCACACTTCATCGAACCCTGAGCAAAAGAGGACTTTCTATATGAAGAATCTATTGATTGACCAAAAAAAAAAAAAACCAAACAAAAAAACCCTGTTATGATAAGATATGTGAACTCCGCACGCCGCCGCTCCTTTTGGAGGGATTCTCTCCGGTTAAGGATCAGGCGCCGTTTTACGTGCAAGGCGGTTTCACGTGGCCACGATCCGGACTCCTAGCATCTGAAGCGACGTGGCTACGAAATTAAACCAACATGAGCTTAACACTGCGGTCGGGTCTGCAAAGGAAACTTGGATATTGTTCTTTGTTTTGTTTTGTTTTGTTTTTAAATTTAAAAATCAGGCGTTGGCAATCAATATCATCGGTCAATCAGAGAATCAAGGTGCAAGTATAGAAATTCAATTTTAAATTTTGTACACGGGCACGTGATCTTTCTTATATATAATTTTGATTAAAAATTTGTTTGAAAATAAAAAAAAAAGAATAAAATTCTTAAATAAAATGATTTTGATGATTAAATATAACAAAATCTTACTGAAAAGAAATAGTGGAATGTTCTATTTTCTATATTTATTCCATGATTCAAAGCTAAGCCTGCTATTAAAATCCTAATGGTCCAGCTCACCGACTTTCAGAGATTTCATCCCCTAACAGATCCCACTCTGCCACAGACATCTGCACAACGGTCGGTCAAATTTGACAGTTTCCATAACTGTAAAATAGAACCTGTCAAAATAAAAGCCCTGACACCCATGAAAGCCTAAAAATCTATTTTCTGCAAAACTCAAACTGTCAAAAGTGTCTGGCACGCCACGATGGTGTGAGGGCCTTTTCCAAGGGTTTTCCCACATAAGATAAAACAAGAATGATATTTTGCGGGGAAGATGTTCAGTCACGAGTCTTTTCAGTATCAAACCAGTCAATCACTATGAAAAAAAAGCGTGAAAAAGCAGAGTCATATGTCAGTTTTTACAGTGTATTCAGTGGAGGATGAGGTCATGGTGGCTGAAAACTGAGATATATATATATAGATATATATCTCTATATATATTTGAAGGCGGCAGACTGAATCAGAGACGTGAACAGTTTTAATAGGAAATGCCCACCTAGCCCCTGCTAATCCCAGCTGGCCCTGCCTGTGAACCGCTGAGTGGACAAGCAGATAATCCTGACGACAGATGGCGGCAGAGAGGAGGGAGGGCTCATTCAGCCCTGCCGCCGGTCCCATGGTGGGGAACTGAGTCAGAGCGGGGGAGTCGGAGGGATACGGACGAGAGGAAGGGGGAGGGCAGGTGGTAAGACGCCGATAGGTGACCGACGGTCAAACGGAATGAGCTGAATCATTTAATCTAGAATAAAAAATAAAAACGGTTCACCTCAGTGACAGCCACTGGCTTTAAACACAGTGAAAGTGGAGACTTGACAAGCCGATAGGAACATTATGAACCTGAGTGTGAGAATAAAAGCATTTTATGAATGTTTAAGCTGATGATATTTTTGAAAATGTATTTTTGTCCCTGGGAGCCTTATTTGCCTCCTGGTTTTTATTTATATCGTTTCATATCCGGAGGCAAGTGGATGTAAGAGGCTGAGGACAGTAACAAAAAAGAAAAAGAGGGGGAGAGTTCAGCTGAAAGCAGAACAAAGAGTGTGGGATGTTTCCAACAACAGTGGCCTAGTTGACCACAGACAAAACAGAGAAAGGACAAAAAAAAAAAAAAAAAAAAAGAGGCCGAACCGGACAAACAGGCTCATCGTTCAGCAGCTCGTCTCTCGTTACTCCCCCTCGTCCTTAACGCTGCTGGTCTGTAAACACACCGGTAGACAACCGTCTACTGGGAAGACGCCCGCCACAAAAACACACACACAGGACCCACGATGCCACAGCGTCACACCGGTCCCCGTCGGCAGTCTCGGCGCTCAAAAGTCGGACCATTTCGACCTCTTATAGGTAGAAAAAATACAATAAAATAATAATAAAATGAGATTAAAAAGAAGAAATTCAAATAAGACTCAAAAGAGCCTTCAATTATACATCACGTCACTTTTTATTAGAAATTTAATCTATGATTTGAACATTGGGGGTGCGTTAATATTTAATCTGTAATCATGTGTAGGAATCTAAAAAGGTCACCAGGTCTAGTCTCGTCCACCAACAGGGAGGCTCCTAACACAAACTGTCCCTTTGACTTTTCTCTCGGTTAAAGCGAAACTACGCAACTTATGAAAGTAGTAGTAACACGAGCTCCTCGAGTCAACACACTCTCGGGAACCAGCAGTTTATCGTGTCCCACGTTACCGACGCGTCCCACATTAGCTGCCGACTTTTGGACATTCCTCTACTGATGCCACTGTTCCAGCGCTGACGGGGCGATCCCACAATCCCCTGCTGTTCAGCAAAGGCGGCGTGGGGTCGTTTTAACGCGGGACGGAAGAAACCGTCGACTTACGAAACAAGACCAATCTGGGAGAGTAACGTGTGGAAACGTTTTTTCGGGTTTCGATGCCAAAGACAAAAGAAGCGCGGATGAAAGCTACGGCTGTTTGCCGTCTTTTGAAAACTGCGATAACATCACGACGACTGCTGTTAGCTTGTTCGCCACGTCAGCTCCGCCGTGTGGTGCTGGATTAGGCTTAGAAGGCTACTTCAAACAGATTAAACCGATTGCAAACTTCACTTTATGGAAAAAGCAGCTGCCCCATCAAGTCAGCAGCCAAACCGCCAAACTACTCCCGACTCGTCAACTTGAGCCGAAGTCGGAAAAGTGTCAGCGTGCACCAGGAAAATCAATGTACACGTTTTCCTTTTTGAGCATGAGATATACGTGGATGGCTCAAAGCACTGGGGGTGAGGTAACAATTTGACTTCTGAAACTTCCGTGCAACATTCGCGCTGCGGAGTCCTGGTAGAAATGTATCGTGAAAATAAACTTAAAAAAAAAAAAAAAAACATACTTTAACATACCGAGGCGTGGATCAGTTAGATATGGCTTGACATTAGTGTTGTATAGATGCATCGCAGTCTCTTTTGCATAGATGTAATTGGCTGGAAAAAAAAAAAAAATATGGCCATTAAGGCATTCCTACTCAGTTGGCTCTATATAAAGCCTGAGTGACCAAGAATAGTATTCAAGGAGTTCAATCAACCCCAGGGTCTAGATTTTGTATGAAACAAACCCCTGCCGAATTCTTTTGAAAGTAATATCTTCTATTTGTTGATAATAGAAATAATATTCAGAAGTTTAAAAGTGAACGTCTCTAAGATAAATGTCTTTATGCAACTGTGAATCCAGCAAAAATAAAATAAAAATAAAATTGCTTTGCACGATAAAAATGATCCCCTCAGGTCTAGTCGCGATACCAAGGTGAAGGTTCAAGTTTTAAAACTATTTTTTTTTTTTTGTGATGTATTAAAACACGAAGCAAATGGCTAAAAACGCAGAGTTTTTACAGCCCTGTGCGAAGTGCTTGAAGCCACACCTGGTACACAGGTGCCTCTAAATCTCTGGACAGTCAGTGGATGTCACCTTGTTACAGATGTTTCCGGAGTCAGTCCCGACACCGGCGTCCTCTGGTTTTTGTTTTTTTTCTTTTTGAGAATAGCTGCTCAGAAATTTCAATCCCGTGTATCAGTTTCGCTCCGGCTTCGGCCCTGAGTTCGTCCCCGCATTAGAGGTTACGGTCCCCACCCCCCCGGATCTGAGACTGACTCTTCATAGGGAGAAAAAAAAACCAAAAACAAAAACAAAAAAACGCCTCTTCGATAGCAGTGACATTTGACAGGAAGTGACCGTCCCGAGACGCCTCACATCGACTCGGACTGACAGCGCAGCGGCGTTCTGGTGGTGTCATCTACACAGAGACTATGGAGCCATAAAAAAAAATCAAACTCTCTGTAGTAAGGGGCCTAACTCAACCCTCTGCTCAGCAGAAGTGGGTAAATATAAAACAAAAAAACATACACACAAAATAACACAGCACAGATTCACAAGCTTCCCCGATCCTTGCATTCAGACGTAGGTCGGCCCAAACACGCGATATTTCTGTAACGGAGGGCCATATCTTATCCTATTGATATACTTTGTGATTTCCGGCCAGTGTTTTTCTCAAGGTGATACCTTTTGAGGGTCTTGGAAAAAACTTTGCGGCATCCAACAAGGACGTGTAGTTTTTTTTTTACGACAACGAAGAACGGTTCCCTCTGGTCGGCGCCGCTGTTCTTCCAGCTCCGACGTCAGAGGACGCCGCAGAACCGGTTTTCCAGGAAAAGTTAAAACCTTGATGGAACATGAGTAGAGCATTAACTCATAGGGACACACTATGCTTATGGAGCTAGCTCCCTGCTGGGGGGGGGGGCTACTGGATAAACAAAGGAACTGGGACCATAAATCTGTACTGGATGTTGCGGTGAGGAATGTGGGACCGTTGCTGCAGGTTTGCGAGGCAACGCCACGGTGACTACAAACAAAATGAACGGGGGCGAGGACTCAGAACCGTGACATTGCATCCCACCAACGGGTATTAACTAAATGTAGCTGTTTTTTAGCTGTCAGATGTGGATGAGGTGAGATGTGTTCCTCACATTTTTTGCCTGCTAACACTGCCTGAATTTGCGACCGCTGCTATCACTAATCCTTCTCGTCAGTCTGATTAGTGAATGGATGAGAGAGGAAACGAAACTATCCGACGCATTTACAGGTAAACAATAAAAATAAATACCACCTGTTTTAACAGCCACTCACGCACGCAACACAAACACAGACACACACACACACGCTGTAACAGACCTTCCAAATCAGCAGAGGCTGTAAACACAGTAGGGGTAAGAGATAAGTTAAGATAAGACGTCCACGGAGGCTCCTTCTCAGTTTCCGATGCTTCTTGCTCCACGTTTTACCCCCGACAGCAAAACGTGACCTTTCTTCAGTGTTGAAAAACACGGACAAACGCGTCGTAGTGAGATCCAGGCCAGGGCCCAGTCCGGAAACACCCGAATTATCAAACTTCAGTAGCAGAACTGGATCGTCGGCGAGGTCCACTCAGGTGGCGGATTTGTAACGGAGGAATTAAAAGTGTGCGGAAAAAGGCCCAGGAGTCGTGGGACAGAGCAGGCAGTCCTGGTGTGCTACAGTACAATGGTAGGGTTTGAAATGTGTTAAGTCAAACTAGTGCCTTTTTGCAGAAGTAGTTGCGTTAGTAGCTGAGTGTGTGGCCCGAGCGAGCAGTCGCAGACCGGGTGTCAGTCGTCCTTGGAACCGCCGGCGACGTCGGACGCCACCGGAGACAGGTCGGGCCGGCGGCTACGCTTGTACAGGCGGTAGCCCTTTCGACAGAGCAGGACGAACCAGTAGACCTGCGGCGCCAGGATGCAGGAGTTGCCCAGGTTGGCGGACAGCGGCAGGTGGAAGGGAACGCTGTAGAGCGGGATGCCGTAGTGGCGGCCGTACATCCAGTACATGTAGGGGAAGAGGGCGATGCGGCACATGAAGAAGGTGAGCAGTACCGTGCCACCGTTGGCCTTGTGTAGCCAGCAGTCTTGGAGGCTGAGCTGATGGAGGAGAAGAAAAAAGAAAACAGGAACGGTGGAGGTGGGTGAAGAAAAAAAACATTTCAAGTAGCAGTAAAAGACACAGTGACGTACAATACATTTTCCGAGCTCTAATTCTGTTTCCTAGTGTTAAATGTTCCGTTCTCAGGGGGACGAAGAGGCCGAAACTCCAGTACTGCTCCACATCACTCTGTATTGACTAAGCCGCCGCCACACGTTGAGTGATCCAATCAAATCTGATGGGATTTAAATTTTAAATCCGTCTTGCAAACATGCCCCCCCCCCAACACACATACATTTTTTCCATTTCACTAAAGAAACGCCTCACATCACAGGAGATGAAGTTGCCCTAACTGCCATTCCACTGTGAGTTTTTTTTTAGCTGCAAAAGCAGCTTTCATTTTATCATAAAATCAGAGCCAGTGGTCCAGATGGCTTCAGGAATTCCCTAGTAATGGTTGTTATTTAAGAATTTGCTGTTAAAAATCTACAAGTTGAAGATCAGGGTTGGATTCTGGGTATCCACACCTAAGGTTGCCCCGGTGACCTCCACCGGGAGTCTCTTACCAGAGGACTAAATCAGCCACCTGCCCCCTTGGGATGCTGCTGTCGTTTGTGCAGCCTTTCGCTTGCTTGGTAGGTGGCGAGCTGTTTTGGCCCACGACATCTGCTACAGACCTCGACGATCCCCAGATGAAGGCCGATGGTCCCCCCAGCAGTAATCGCCAGCTTTACTCTAAGATTTGAGGTTAGATCGCACGCAAACCTACTAGACAGCAGCATTTGAAAGATTCCCTGTGTCCAGCTCGAGTTTGGTCAGCTCAAACTGATGATTTGTGCCATCGACCGACGGGGGGAGGTTAAGAAAACCACCCAGCTGACCCCTGAGGGAACCAGGGGCCACGGAGAGGTGCAGATTCATGGCTTTTTTTTGTTTAACACTTAACCCTATATGCCAATATTACTATGCTAACATGCTAAAAGTTAATGAGCTAAACCTGAGCCAAAGTACTGTGTCATGATATCATTTGATGGTTTATAACCCCCCCCCATAGTTCATATTTATTAGATCACATTCTAATATGTTTCTATCAACATCCCTTACAATGATCATCTTCCCATCTCTGGTGTGAGATGCTAGGAGGACTCCCGGTCTCCACAGGAGCGATCGGCAGGAAATCCAAACGGCTGCCGAGAGCAGTGAAAGCATCTGGCAGAGTTTCTGTCGGAGCTGATCCAGTCCAGAGGAGGGCAGCGTTTTGAGAGGCAGGGACGAGCAGTGGGGTTCTGCTCTGCTTTGCTCTGCTCTTTTTCCTCTGCCGACACCAGGTGTCAGCAACGGCCCGAAAGCCCACGGTCCGCTGATTTTACCGGGACGCACGCGGCGAGTCCTTTCTATTCTTAGATTACTGCTTTCCTAGGACACGCCGCCACTGACTACACAGCACACACATATGTGCGTGTCTTGGGTGTAAGATGCGATGCCCACCGCACGCGTAGGGACTAATGACAGCATTAACTCTGGCGGACTGGTTAAGAGCCGGGGAGAGGGAATGGTGCTTCTGAGCTGAATGCTGCCGACTAATGTTTCTTGTTTTTTTTTTTTTTCTGGGGTGAGCCATGCACCTTAATTATTGATGGTACAGTGACAGGCAACATCCCAAATGAAAGGGCGATACTCGGGTTTCTGATGATGCAAAGCCCTGCTTATTACCTGAGCAGACACTGTCCAAAGAATACACCTACAAAGCCGAGGCTTTTATTTATACCATGAATGGTATCAGTTAGATATCTACATATACTGTTCATCCTATTTTAATTTGGAGATTTGTAGTAGAAGAAGTAGAGTGGTGGATTAATAAATTAAAGGAATCCCTTGCTCTGCACAGTTCTCATGTAATCAGAATCAACAAATCCCCTATTTGAAGGGTTTTTTGAATGCTCTCTGCATTTCTTTAATGACAATGGTGCCAACATGCACAGAGAGCACGTCAGTGTAAAGCACTTTTAAGTCCTGCCCAGCTCTAGCTAGCTAATCAAGCTAATGTTGACTCCATGTGTTGGTCAAAAATGGTCTTAAATACGCATTTGATGGCTACATGGATGACGCTGTCCTAAAAGACTGAGGCTGATGCTAACAGGACGTAGGCAAAAAGTCATCATCCTCACCATGTAGAAGATAAATGGATATAAAGAAACAGCATCGCCCTCGCATTGCTCCAAGTATAAGGAAATATATAATATAAAAGCAATACCAGATTGTTGGTGGGCCAGCAAGCTGTTTAGGTTTATTCCATTTTTGAACAGTTCACATTACAGTGTTTGACTTTTAATGCTACAAGGGAAGAGTCTTTCAGAATGAGGACCAACCACTGTGTGTAAAGTTTGGTTACCACTGTGGTCAACAAGCTAGTAAGAAAAACAAGCTGAAGTTTCTATTTTTATATTAAGGCCAATAAACACAAGGATAAAGCTATTGCTTAAACCCTTTCTCGTGTTTTTGATTTTTAGTTTTGGCCAGAAAAAACGAACACTTTCCTCCAAACTCTTCATTCATCTCTTCTAAGTATCAATCTTATTAGAGCCCCATGCAAACTGTTACTCCATGCAGAAGCATTCAAAGCTCAGAAGGTCTAATGTGCATGGTTATGGAGGCTAAGCTATGGGACATCACTGCTCGTTTCGTAGATGATTGACTAAATTGGTCGTCTGGTAGTTCCCCTCTCTGACAAAAGGTCTTACTATGTTTCCAATGTCATTCCAATCTTATGTTTACTCTACAAATTCTCAAAACTTTTATCTTTGAATACTTTAAATAAATAATGAAGAACGGAAGAAATAAAGATGTATGACTTTGCACTTGGAGTCTGGTGATTGCGCAGATGTATGTGCCGCCTCACCTGGATGAGTATCTTCCCCAGGGAGACGAAGGGAGTGCTGAGCTCTGTGAGAAACAGGCAGCCAATGAAGAAGTCCCCCTGGTCCTTCCGGAAGAACTGAGGAGCAGACAAACAGAGTGCACCCAGGGTGAGCAAACAAACACGAGCACGGAAACAAACACAGCTGACATTCAAGGGCAACGTCTGGGACGGTCTGGACCCGGGGCGTCGAACGGGGCTTCGGAGGCCGTGGGACGACATCGTGTGCTTTCCGAAGGCTGGCTCCGCTTAAAGCCAACTTACCATATAAATGTTCGTCTTTAAATCTGAGCAAAACACAAAACGCTTCATCCTAAGAATCCACTGTTTCGTCCAGTATTTTATTCTATACATCCAGCAGTCAGGGTGCAAAAGCCTGTGAAACTGCCTAGTCCACCATGAGACACTGAAACACTCTGCCGAAACCCAGACTTCACGCTGTTGTATGCTTCACGTGGCCGTTAGTCCTTTGTGGCCAGTTTGAGATAGTAAACAAAATATAACCTCAATAAAAGCTTTCCCTCAATAGCTCTGTGTAGTATTATATCTTGTTTTTTTTTGTTTGTTTGTTTAAAGCGTTTTTGGGTCGGCTGTGGCAGGAAGGTCCGGACAGGATCTGGACAGCCCTCTCTTCAGCTATCCATCAACAGCAGCACTTTGGAGGTACGGTGGCCCTGAAAGATGTCTACGGAACAAAGCTAACGCAAACATTGGAGAGTTTTTGTGTTTTATTTTGTTTTTTTGAAACCGAGAACGGCTCTGCTCACCTCACCTGCTGCTGTTAGTGTGGCTATCTTTAATCCAAGCTGCAAAAGCTACCGCTGACTGATGCACAGGTTTGGTACAGAAGCAGGCAGTAGCATCACATTATTAACGCACAGAGAAGAAAAAAAACTAAAACAAGGGTTATGTGAGCCAGGATGGTGGAGGGTCACAGAAAGTGTCGGACCTCTCCTACCAACGGTCTACGACTGTGAAAACCAGAACCAGCTCCTCCACCAGAAACCAAAATGATCCGGTCTCAAAAGAGTCCAAAGCTAAAGGTGCATTCGGGCTGTTCAGAGCAAAATTTATCACCCGGAAGGTTCTGTCAAAGCATCGGCGTAAATGCCTGTGATAAGCTGGGGCAACTTTAACGACACCCCAGTTTATGGTTTGAAGTCTAATGTTTCACCTGAATACAATGCGGACAACTAGCAAATACTATGCCAGGTTAATAGGAAATATATTCATCAACTTTGCATTCATATGTAAGTCAAAATGGACAGAAAGATGAATGGATGAATAGACTGAGTACTTTATCCAAAATTTAATCCCAAAGGAACAATGATTTTTTTTTCTCTTTTTTATTTGGGCTGCCAACAAAAAACAAACAACAAAAAAACAACTAGTGTATAAGTTGGAATAACAACCTTCACAGTCTGTAGTGGCTTTGTTACTTGGTCCGATTCAAGCGATATATCTATGACGACAACCACAGAAATCTGGGAAACCTGACAGGTTCATGTGATATCTCCCGACTTTATGAGTTGAGGAGGATCATTTGAACACAACAATCAAGTGGTCAGGATATTGAGGCCTACGAGGAATTCTGCAGAATTTGGGGGGGGAAATGCTGCATTAAGGAAATGCTTTGTTCGATTATTCAGCCTAGAAATGCAGAGCTGGGAGTATTTAGTTCCATGACGGCAAATCTTGCTGCATCAACAATCAATCCCAGCACATTTGGCTGAAAACATACTTGCTAAGGACTCTTCATAAACGTGCATTTTTAAATAAATACCCTCAAGAGTCCACTGAGGTTTGTTGAGTTCTTTAGCAAGGACCAAAGTGCAAACATGTACTCTATTCTACATTAGCGGTTGCCGACAGTGACCATACGCCCACATGCACTGACGTATTTAACATGTGTCAATCATAAGTTCGATTTTGGTGGAATAAACTTGAGGCTTACACCCAGACACTGTTGAGTTAAATACTTCAGCTGATATTTTTAGAGATATTTTTGAGATAATCTAGGGTTTTGGGGTTTTTTTTGTATATTGAAACAGCTGCAAAGGCCGATGTTTTTACCCCAACCTCAAGATAGGAAAAAAAAGAAGGCAGGGAGAGGCTGGCTGGGGCAGAGGAGGGAGTGGATGTCCTGTGCATAAGTAATGACCAAAGCTTTCAAATACTGACTGGTGGCGCGGGGCTGCGTGGTTAGAGAGGCCATCCTAGAATAGGTGAGTCAGTCTGGACGGACGGAGAGACTCAGACAAAAAGACGAGCGCTGTCTGCTGGGGCTCGCCGGCTCTGCACTGGCGATGAATAAAGCATGAGTGGCTCAAGACGCAGCTTTGCCATCTGCCCTGTGAGAGAATGGCTACCGCAGAGGGGAACATTACACCGCGCTTAATAAACTACCTGGCCACCTCAGCCCCCACTCCCACCTGCCAGTGCATTCTGCATGTGTGTGTGCGTTACTTCTGCAGCACTGTAGGTCTAAATGTGTTTGAGACACTGTATAAGAAATAATTTAAACTTTACCCCGCTCAAAAAAAAGAAAAAAGAAAAAAAAAAGATATATTAATCATCAACATGCATGATGTCCAAAAACGGACCTGGGTTTTGAGCCACGACACACTATCCTCATGCAAACCCTAATTTTTTACTGCAGCCACAGAGAAAAACAAGTGTATTTGTGTATGTTTGTGCCTGATGCCCATCATCTCTCCAAATGTTTATTTGGATTTTTGACAAAAAAACGGCAGCACGTGTGGAAACTAGATAAATTTAAAGCAAGAGAACCATGGTGGGCCACTAGCTATGTTTGTCATGTTGAAGATGGTGATGCAACACCTTGCATTATCATTAAAAACCTGCGTACGGAGCTAAAAACATAATGAGCAGGTGGTGACAGGAGATTAATTATGACCGTCCAGACCCTGCTCCCTCTGGTGTAGCCTGAAGTATTCCCAGTTCAGACGTAACATGTGATCCCTCAGGTGTTCCTGGTCTGCCTCCAGTCGTCCCTACTTATCTCACCCGGCTGCAAACCCTGCACATGGCTGGCCACCAAAAGGCGTCCTGATCCAATGCCTGATCTGACGCTTACAATCGGTGGATTCCTACTTGTGCCCATAACTTAGGTTCAATTAGCATACGTTCAATAGATTTCCCTACATCATCGCCAGCTAAAGCTTTGGCCTCTTCCTCCTCCCTGTGTGTCACCGTCCTCTGACAGTTTGCTGGCAACGTCCGCCGGCGGCTCAGGTATTACCCGGGCAAGCCAGAGTGGCATAAAGCTGATGAGTGAAGGAACAAGAGGAGAAACAGAGGGCGGGAGGGTTGGCCAGCACGGAGAAAAGGCAGCTTGACCGCAGCTGGAGCTGAATAATGTAGGGTAATGTTATCTCATATTGCCACTGAACGCCACTGCAAACAAAGGGGGCCGGGTTTCCGCAGCACCTGGCCTGCTGACCTGGGATACTACTGGGAAAAGAGGGTGGCGGCACAACTTGTTTTGCATGAACTCTGTGGGATACAAATAGTGTAATCAGTGGGCTGAAGGCCAGTCTGAAGCGAAGCACCTGAGATTCTAGTTTCATGATAAAACATATTTTCTGGGAAAAATACAAACAAAAAAAACAAAACGAACGAAAAACGAAAACGAAAACGAAAGTTTCTGGATCAAAGGGCATCAACGAAAGTAATTAATCCGAACATGAAGCCAGTCTGACAAACTTCCTAAAGTGATTTTACAGGAATTCACAGTGAACTCAGGTTTAACAGGTCAGCGGGCTTCCAATTAGCTGGTCAAGCATTCCCTAAAAATAGTCATCATGGTCCAAAGTACCCCTGTCCTCTGTTGTTACCTGCTTCCTCCCTCTCCCTCGCTTGACAGATAACCGAATATTCATGCATTCATGTACGCTGAGAGCTTCTTGACGTCCCACTAGCACTTGTATCCCAGCAGAAAACAACATGCGCCTTTCATTCTCTCTTCCTGTCCATTCTTCTTTTTGATAATTCCCTTTTACAACGCTTACAATACACGGACGTGAAAGAGAAAAAGATTAATTTATTGCTATTTGTTCAAAGAGAGTAATCAATAACGTACCGCTCTCTTTCCTTTCCTGCTTTTTTACTCCTATGAGCCCTGGACACTAGTCGATCCTCTGAACTGACCGAGTCGGACCGTACCATTTCCTCAAATGGGCCACACAGTAAATTGGTGAAGTGCTCACTTTTAACTACTCAAAACTGATCACCGTTTTCAAGCACTAGGATTTTGTCAAAAAACGGGCAATGGCTCGTCAGTGTCGTCCAACTCTGATTTGACCAAATGCCCCCTTGTGGTTTGCAAAGACAATGATGACTCACTATAATCACTTCAGTTAACAATTTTGTGTTAAAAAGATTCGTTTGTAAATGTACTGGAAACCTCTAATCAGTGGAAACGACAAGCTACAAGCAGCTTTAAACCACACATCCTCAATGATGCTGAGATTATCTGGTTGTCTGCAGCAATCCTGAGGTACCGTAAACACAATTATGCAGTGAGCTGATGGATGTTTTGAGAACTGGTTGGATTAAGATGTTAATGCACTTCATGCTTATGTATATTTGAGGTTATTGCAAACCACTTTCCAAAACGCGACGCTTGTGTAATTCGAATGCATTGGATTTCCCCACATTCCAGGCAGCCTCCAGATCTCTAAACTAACATCCGTGCAGGCTGAAACCTGATTTGCAGTAACATGTAAATTACTTGATAGGTAAAACCAAATAACCCCTTAAATAAATTATATTTACAAAAATAACTGCCACACTGTCACACACTGAAAAACCCCATGAGATCCGTGACGGTTGCAGTAAAGCCAGTAATCCTGAGTTGCTGATGACGATTGCGATACGTTGCGCTAATCGTTTTTTGTTGTTTTGTTTTTTTTTAGCCCAAACGTTGCGTGAGAGCACTTCCCTGCCGACGGCTGATTCACAGAGCTAGTGACCCATCGCTACCAGCGACGTCTGCAATACTTCAGCTTTCATCTTTGCCGTCGCTCACCAGCGTGACGGGCAGTAGGATGGTGAGCAGCGCGATGTGATGCAGCACCAGCAGGAACTCTCTGCGGACAAAGGAGTTCACCGTCCTCAGCGAGTGCTGCTTGTAGTCCTCGTGCCCCTTGACGCGGAAGCGGTAGTAGTGGCTCAGGTACATGGCGAAGATGTCGTACGTCATGTAGGGCACGCCATACCAGATGACAAAGTAGGTGGCCAGCCAGTGCCTGAGGAAGAAAATACAAAATACATGTAAATACTCTACATCTGTACATTTATCCATTTTATACAAGGTAAACAGGATAAAGCATGCAAGTTGACGCTGAACCACACATTGGGTGTTTTGAGCAAGGTGAAGATGCTTAACAGGACAAATCCTATAGAAAACCAATGCTGATTACAAAACCACAACATCCACAAAGTAAAACCAGAGATGATAATGTTAAAAATTTATTCCACAAGTGAAAAAAAGACGACTATGTCTGCCGCTGTGCTGGCGTCTCTGTGAGGAGTGTCAGTATAATGTAATGGCAATATTAAAATGTCTATTTTTGGTAGGTAAAGTATTTACTATGTGGACCATCTGAGCTTGGCATGTCATCATGCTGAAATTTGTTATTTGGCACTAAACAGAGGACAGCACCGGCTGTCAGGGATGTCGTTAGTTTTGCATGAATTTGATCCTAAACCAAAGTGTTGGACAAATTTCAAATCAGACCTGATGAAAGCACTGGAGTAAAAGTCAAACCAAAGTTATCACAAATCCATCTGAAGGGAACATGAATATCTGTAACAAATTTAATTCAGTCTATCTAATGGCTGCCAAGATATTTCATTAAATGTCACAAATTTTGAACACATGGTGGTGCAAAATGAAAAGTCAGGGGGCCATGGGCTCAGGGACTGTGAATGGGTGAACTGACAAACTGTCTGACCGACAGGACGACCAACACTGTAAACCACTCCATCAAGCCAACCATGCACCCCACCCAGGTTGGCAAAACATTAACAATTTGAGAAGCGTATGATGAAAACTTGTGGGGAAGTACATTGTTCCCAAAGTCCCAAAGTACAAAGTCCCAAAGGGGAGATTAGAAGGCTGGATTAATCAAAAATATCTCAAATATATCAAAAGTACCCAAAGGAGTTACGTGAACACAGAAGATATATTCACTCCCTGGAAAATGAAGAACAGGGTCTGAATCAAGAATCTGAAGTAAAATATTTCTTATAAACTTAAGATTTCCTGATACAGCTTCTTCTTAAAAGTCTGGGGTATCTTCAGAAATAAATGCAAATTAATCAATTTTGTATCATCAAAATATTTCTATAAAACGTCTTCTCCTTAATGCCCTTTACTATATCCCTGCACCTACATAGTTACGACCCTTCTGAGCAGACCAAATATACCATCTCATAGTCAATGATGAGTTAAGTATTAAGGCTTAAATATTAGCATTACATTTACATTTACTTTCTTGCTGGTAGGCCATCCGGTAGATGGCAAACCGGATGACCTTTGGTTTCAGCTGATGTAAACGCGCGCAGACACTCACTTAACCTATATGTCTTCTCTCTCACACACGAGCATGCAAGGCCATAAGGCAAAGCCAAGCTTATGTAAGTACAGTACAAAAAAAAAAAAAACAGCTTGGATGGCTGCAGTGCACTAATGAGCACCGATTACCGTGATGGTTAATTATGTGGACAGAGCGGAGTGAGGCTGCAGGGCAGAGCCGTGCTACTGACCCCTGACCTCTCACTGGGTTCTTAAGGTCAGCGGATGGAGATTAAGATCAGTAAGGCACAACAAACAGCTCAAGGAGGAGTCAGGGCCACATGACTCAGTTCTGAAGTGTATATACTTGCCGTATTAAGGGCAATAGAAAATACAGATGGACTGTTTTTTGGAGCCCACATAGAGAAACACTCCCCTGTGCAAATACACATGCGCACTAATACAAATCCTACACGCTTCGACTGTCTTCTGAATACTGTTTTGGGATAAGATCAAGGTACAATTGAGTCTCGAGGAGCCACTGAGCAAGGCAGGAATGATATAAACACTACCTGCTCATTAGGCTAAACACCTTTGCATTGTTGTATTGCATTCAATTGTATAAGATACGGCATTGTTTGTCTGTTTCGTGTTTTCAAACAGTACTATAGAATAATGTGTATATCGGTGATATTTCTGCAAAATCTCTAAGGTTACACTGTTGTAGGGACATTTCCACTTTGTTACAACCTTGGCACTGGTTTTCTTTGTAGCTTTGGACATTTTGTCCTTTGGTTACAATGACACTGTACTCACCCAGGTAACTTCTGAGAACTGGGTGCACAGCGACAACACTAAAACACTAAAACTAAGTCAACGGGCCAAGAAATGTGAGCAGTCAGACAATCAGGCAGGGTTTGAATAACACAATAGTTCACTTGGAGGTTAAAAAAGAACCCTGATTGGATGGTTTAGTAAATCAAATAGATCAATAACTAAGCAAATATTAACTTGTCATAAATAAACCGGTATCAGCCCATTTATTGACTGATAAGAGGAATTGCAGGATAAACACCATCATGACTATCAACATTACTTTCTAACAGTAAAACAAATTTAAAAAAACAAATATAAAGATCCTTTTAAAAAAATAAGTTAAAAAAAAAAAGACTATCAATCTATATATTGCCTATCACATACTATACTTAAACCTCAAATATTAATGGCTTAAAAAAGTAAAACCCTCGGGATCCAATTAGTGCACCCAAAATGAAGGTTGGTTAAAATCAATTATTGCAACTATTGAAACGGAGCACTCATAACTACAGAAAGTACAGTGGCTCAAAATTGTATCAGGGAGTTGGTCTGTAAACAGTGCCATTGTTTCAAATCCGTCTTCTCATGTGTGTTTGCCCACGTGATTTTCTTTGTTGTGTCGTTGCTGCATTCCCAGATCTCAGCAATCACCTCGGTGGTTACAATGTTGTTATAGCTGATAGGAATAACTTACTTTGCCAAAGGAAGGCAAAAAAAAAAAAGCAAGTTGCAATACATCTGAATGTTTCTGTAAAGGATTATACCAACTTTTTTGTGACGCTGGGGATTGGTCATTTTAGGTAATGGGTGATGAGAACACAGACGCCAAAATCAACCTGCAACACCTCCGACATATTGCTCCGTCAGCTCTGTTAAACTCCACCACTGTTTCCTCGGTGTTCGAGGTTCTTCCACTGCAGAAACCTTTGAAAAGTCACTGCAACCGAGGCATGGGAAGCAAAATGAAGTGACAGATTGTGATGGAGTATTAGAGTATTCACGGTCGGACTCTGGAGCATGTGTCTGGTAAGCTCCGGGCCGTGTGCACGTCACGGGGCAGCAGAACTGAGCAGCGTTGTGGAGGATTTAAGCCCCGTGGGCGAAGGGGAGCGGCGACGGAGATTAGTAGCCTGAAACTGGGCCTGTCCGGGTCTGGCTGCTGACTCAGTGGGATTAACAGGCTAGCATTAGCTTAGCGACACACATTCTCCTAAACTGCACGGGGAGGCTAGTGCTATGCTAACACTAACTTTGCTGCCAGGTGGCTGATCTGGAGGTCGGCTGGGTTTGGATCAAAGCAGCTAGCTGAGTAAGGGAAGTGGGCGGGTTGCCCTCGAAAACATACAGGAGGAAAAAAAATGGAAATACAGGAAAATGTGAACTGCACATGACACAACAGGAGCCACTGTGCTGCACCTTCGCTGGTTTCAGACTGGGTAAAACATTTCACATATCTGAAGATAGGCACCCTTTCCATCTTGATGGCTCTACCCTCAACATCTTACATCTTACACTGAAGCAGCAAACTTTCCGGCACAGATATAACAGGGTGGTGAAATTGGCTTTTCTTCCGGGATATTTAGGGCAAGATAAACCCTGGACCATTCTAGTGTACGCACACAAATAACCCTTATTTTCCTCCAGAGTGCAGCCGTTATACTGTAGAGACAAAATGCTAGGATCACTGCTGCAAATACAGAAAGAAACCGGTCCATGTCTCAACATCTTATTTTTTTAAAAATTCTAATTCACACCAAAAAGAAAAGAGGAGGAAGCATATGCAGAAATAACCTTGCTCGGTAGAGGCAGGAAGAAACGTGTGAACTGAATGGTTCTCTGAGGGGGGAAAAAAATAAGCCAGCAGACAACTTGTGAAAAGAAGTGTATCATGTTTTGTGAATGTCGCACCCAACTGCAGTAAGGCGAGAGGATGCAGCACAGAGCCAATGGTGCGTTCACAGGCTTGACGGTTCACACACTTTAGGACTGAGCACATCAGTTCAATACATAGATGGGGTTATATTCCCACTGTTTTGGTGAACAAGAAAGTAGTAGTAGTATTTTTCAGGGCGATGTTTTTCCGTGAAAATCAGCAGCATTTTCATGCTAAATCAGAGAACCAACTTTTTTTTTTTTTTTTTATAAGTACTTTCACATAGTGAAGTTGAGTAGAAAACAATAAAGCAACAACCATGACACCTGGTTGTATCTGCTGAGCATCAGGGGATAAAAAATATGCACCAAATTCAACCTCGCCATGAAAATGAGTTACATCCTGTCATGGTTCCGGTGTTTGTGTCAAAATGGGGCTTAAGGCTTTGATCTTAGGGATTCCACCATAACGCTGACAAATTTTTACCACGCCCCTGCAGGTACTGATAAAGCTAAGAGAGAGTAATGACTGACCGGAAACTCGGTTACCACTGGTAACCACAGTTTCACCGAGGCGACCGCCGAATTGGGGCGGGTCTAACCTGTCGTTGATGACGTTGCCCCGGCACGATGACACGATGATGACTCCCGCCGTGGTCGCCATGATGGCGTGGATGGAGGACACCAATCTGAGAAGGAGACAGACACATAAAAAGAATGAGAGAGAGAACAGCCGTGTAAAGTGACTGAGACAAAACTTTCATACACATTCTTTAATCGCACTCTGGTCAGCAATGACAAAATTTAAGAGTGTATATGTTTGTCAGTGCACCACTTTTTGTTGAGAGTGGAATATCGTGATTGTGGAATGTATTTTTGTGCCGGCCCCTCTGGTTTTATAATATTGGTATTTATAGCTTATGTTTTGGGGTTTTTTGTTTTTTTTTTATAATCAGCTTTGGTTGTTATTAGGATTGCAGCGCTGTAATGCACTATTCAGTTCTGTAACGTACTGTAGTTCTTGACACAAATATGAATAACCTCAAGAAAAAGAATGCTAGATATTGCCTCAGTTTTCTGTCTTGCAATTTTGGATTAGGTTAACAAGGGAGTAAAACTATAAATTATGATTGTAACTCTCATTGGAGATTTTTTGTGTCACTGGACGCTGATCAAACTTTCTTTAGGGTTATCGCCATTAAAGACATGGTGACAATTTGGTGGGAGGGTAACTCTGGGACACAACAGCAAAAACCTAACAACTAAGTGATATCTTATATTGAATGAAAGGCAGGCTTTTTGGTAAAACTGGCATGACCCAGTTTTAACCCGAGAAATTACATTTGATTTGTAGGTCCATTGATTGGCAGCTCTAAAGGCAGAATAATGGGTCAAGTTTTAAAAGTGTGTCCCCTCAGGTGGGCTACTCGGGCAGTCAGATCCACGAGTTCAGTGTACTATCGTGGGATTAGCAGTTCTTGACCTCGACTTTCTATAAACGGATCCGTGACATAGGAGAACTTGGTGCATCTCTATTTGAGGTGGCACCGTGTGAGGCGGCATAAGGCGTATCATAACATTCGCAGGGCGCGCATCTATCTTAAGAGTATAATCACAAGCTAGGAACTTGTGAGTTCTGGACAATGGTGACTTTACATTAGGTACCACAAGTTTGAACGTTGAAAAAACCCTAACTGAGAGTGGCTGTATTAAAGCCCGATGACTGTTCACTCTACAGTGGGACAGATGCTGATTTCTTTTTTTCTAACGGTTCAACAGAGGAACTTTTTTTGTCCATTATAAACAGGATGCTGGATTATGTCACCAATTTGTTCAAACTATGAATGGCTGCTTTTTTTGCTCAGACAAGCTCTCTCCCTGGCGGTTCTCCAACTTGGCAGGGCTGACAGTAAGCTGCTTTGAAATCAGAAAACATGTAATATATTCCCCCGGCACTCACTGCGGCCATAATAGACAGTTGCTCCTTTAACACACCACTGGTTGGTGTGATTTAAAACCAAATGATTCGACTTTTCTGATTTGCCTGGGCACATACTCCTCACCAGCTACAGCAAGGAATGGAGACAAACACAGGTTACCTTGTGAAACTGCATCTTGTGGGATAATTAGTCAGCGCTTGGTCATCATGGATGGGAGGACTGTGTGTGGGCTAGAAAGAAAACTAATTTCCATTTGGAATATTTTCTTATGATTTGCAGGCCCAGTGTGGGATTAATACCGTGCTAGGACAGTACCGCAAAAATTTGTGCTGTGGATTAATAATTCATTTTACCATGAGAAAGGAATTCTATCTGCATAAATACCCTGTATTTTATTATTTCGCACTCCTCTCTTAGATATACACTTTCAAATCAAACAGGGATTATGGAGGGAATCATGGGGTCGGAAGGTCTAAATTGAGTCAAAAAGCCAAAAGTCAGAAATATAATCATCTAAAGTATTTATTTCTGACTGTTTAGCCAGGTAGTATCAGTCAGTTGGTCTGCTCATCCAGTGTGTTGAGATCTCCAAAACTATGGGCTGTATTGCCATTAAATTTGGGTCAGACATTCATGGGCCACAGGGGATGGTTCCTAATAAAATTGGGGGCCTCTACCTTTTCCTCTTGAGTCATCTATAGGTCAGGATATGCCTCTGTCCAACACTATCTCAAAAACAAATGATTACATTTCTTAGAATTGTCCCCAGTGATTTAAATGTTGTTCTTTTCATAAAACCTTTTTCGCCATGGCCACCATCAGACCAAAAGCAGTGACTGGCCAAATTTATGGGGCACTTTGGAGATGAATCCTTTCTATTTTTGGCACTCCACAAACTTTCCTTTAGTTGTTCAACCTCCACACGTGGTATTTTGTAATGTAGCAGATTTAAATTAAATTCACTCGGCATGTTTATGGTCCCAAACGAATTAAACCACAAGATTTTACTTAACGTTCTCCTGCAAGCACCATAAAGAAAGAATTTTGAATTTCTTGGACCAAAACTGTACAGATCTGAACATAGCAACGCCGTCACTGTCACACAATTGGCCAGCTTAATGCCACATGACACTAAAATTACACCAATGGTTGTTGGGCTTTTAAAATAAATTGATGCATACAATCTCTACTGCATCATCAGGGGAGTGTTTACAGGCAGTTTTGCCAATTTACCTTCCTTTCTGCTAGATTTACCAACTTTTCATGCCCCTTTAGCAACTTTTCTTCTAAGGAAAAAAAACAAAAAATCACCAGAATTGCCCCGCAAGCACAAGGTCATAATATTCCTTCAGACATAGTCTTATGCAACTGACCACATGGCAGTAGACAACAGACGTGAAATGAGCTTCTAAATTTCTCTCTGAGCAGAGCCCCTGTCTTTATATATGTGCATGGTGATTTTGCCAGACAATGATGCGGTTATAAAATCAGTTTTCTTAGCAGAGCAAACAGAAACAGATGAGGGGTGGTCCAGTCACATACTGGGTTTTGACCTAGTCCCGTTCATGGTGGGGTGCAATGCAAACAAATTCAAAACTATTCAAAACTGGACTAGTGGAAAATCGACATAAATATGACAAGCAAATAGACAGCAGATCTGAAAGGAACCTGAGGACGGTGAGACTGCTTGCTAAATAGACCCGTAGACAATATGACCTGATCTAAAACATAGTCTACCGGAGCAGACCTGCATGGCTCAGTTCACAATCTTTGTCCAAAAATTTTAATCCCTATGTATCCACTCGGGTATTAGACATAATATTACAAAGACCCTTGCCAATGCAACTGGACACTACAGAGATCTGGTTAAAGTGAATATTGTTTGGACTCAGCGTGACTCAGGTCCTGGGTCAGGTCTTAGTTATTAGAAACCAAGAGGACCAGTGAATTCATCCGGCACAAGCAAAGCTTTACTTTAATTTGTTAAAAAGAGAAAGAAGGCAGTCTTTATTGGCCATGAAAAACTAGTCATTATTTATAGCAGGACTTAAATTGGGCTTCAATTGGCAATCTCGAGAAACAAAGAGTGTATTTGTGTGGTTTCCTGCTTTAACCTGCTGTCACCTCACAGCGATATCCATGGGAATGAAGCCATGACACCAGCATCGGCAAGGCAACGAAGACCACATGACCAGCAACTAGAAAACCACAGGCCTGATCTGGAAAATGCTAACTGTCCTCTCTCTCTCTCTCTCTCTCTCTCTCTCTCTCTCCTTCCCCTACAAATCCTACCTCAAACACACAGAGACACACAGAGACACACACAGACACTTTACCCCCACGCCTCACTGCCTGCTAGGGCTGTATGGTCGCATACTCTGTCACAAGACCCAGATTTTACACAGCCCATTCATTGTGTGTCCGCCAATAACCCCCTCTCTCTCTCTCTCTCTCTCTCTCTCTCTCTCTCTCTACCTCTCTCTCTCTCTCTGCTGGTGAAAGGTTGAGGTTGATGGGGTGAGGAGCGTGCAGAGGGGAAAAAAGGGAAGAATGCCTTGCTGCCTTGTTCGGCAATGTTGACTTTTCTTTCCTGCTGCGTCAGGCCAGCGAACAACCTCAGCTTCCCTTTCACTACCACCGAGTCTCCCTACCGACCGTCCCGTCAAACACGGAGCACTTGCTCGTCCACGTCCTGTCCTGCACACAGTGTCTGACAGTCAAGGGGGGTGTTGTTTTTTGGTTTTGGGGTTTTTTTTTTTTTTTTTTTGCTCCCCCAGTAAATGGGCTACGTAATCTGTAGTTCCACCGGCGCTGCAGCAGAGCGAGAGAAAAAGTGACAGCAGAGGCAAAAAAAAAAGGCAAACAGGGTGAAGTGCGTTTCATGGCGAGGGAGAACTCTCTCTCCCCATCACAACGCTACAAATAGATGCATTGTTCCTTAACCAGTTTGGTAGGAGTAAATAAACAGTTAATCAACTGGACTGGCACTCAGTGGAGCGCATATATCTGCCAAGGCTTAAAGTGCCCTACCACCAAACTTGTTAAGAGAAGTTCTGAAAAGGATTCCCAGATTTTTTTTTTTTAACCACAGTTGCACCTGAATCTAGTCCTTTGTCCCTGACCCATGCCCAGTCCCTCCACCAGGTTTGGTGTGAATTGGTTCAGTACTCTTTGCGTAATGCTGCAGAGAAATAAAATTAACCAACAAACCAAACAAACAAACAAACAAACAAACATACCAACAGAAAAACACTTGGTGGAGGAAATTAGGTAATCAACAGAAAGTTTTCTCATCTTTTCTGGGAAACTGACTTTCATTTTTCACGATTTCCAGTCATATTTTGGACTAAACAATAAATCTAAATTCAGTAGATTAACTACTGGACACTAACTGTTAAATCTAGTGCAGTTAATTTAACAGGTAATCTGCAGGCAAATCTGTATGACGAAGAAAAGTATCAAATCTTCACATTTGAGATTCTGGAACGTTTTCGCTAAAAAAGAAAAAATTTACTAAAACGATTATTCAATCATCACAACAGTCGCTGATTAATTTGCTGACAGTCAACTAACTCTAGTTAAATCGATCTAAAAAGTCTGCCCTCCCCAAGGATCTTACAGTAATAAAATGTCATGTAACTTAATTGCCCTGTGAAAAATATAACCTCTGAGAAAGGTGTTGATTCAGCTCTGTAGTGATTCTGACGGCTAAATGTGGTGGCGTTAAATTGTCTGCTAGGTACGGATGGCGAATATTTGTGCGAGGTAAAAGTTATTTTACTTTGAAGTAATACAGATTTATGAGAACTTATGGTGCTTGGCAGGTGGTGGTTTGAGGCTCGTTGAACGAGTAAACGGTGGATTGGAAGCCGCATTTTTGAAAGGCATTAAGAGCCTTGCTGCTATATGAAACTTGGAAAAAAAGGCATCTAGCAACTGCGGCCATGAGCCTGTTAAGCAAAGAGCGTGCCGGTGATGTTGAGCATTATAATCCCCTTTGAAGTCAAGTGTCGTTCCTCAAAGTAGGCTGCGGTTGCACCTGGTACTACATGAGATCCTTACACTTGATGTCATATCGGTGTTAACCCGCCATCGGCGTCACACGTCAGCCGAGTGATGTGGCCAGCGCTCGACCTCTTTCTGTTGCTTCAGTCATGGGGGCTATCGCCGCCGATACGCACCCTCCGATACGCATCCTCTCCTCACCTTTACCGGAGAAAGCGGCCATGTGCGGCATGGGAAAGTTCCCCCTGTGTGTTAGACCCATCTGATAAGGAGCTCTGCATCTCCGTGGAAAAAAACCCCGAGGGCCAACACGAGTGCCTCATTTTTCAAAGAAAATGTGTATTAACAAACACTGATACACAGCGGTCAAACAGGCTAACCGCCTATCCTAGTAATTCTAACATGCTAACGCAAATAGCAATAATAAGACTGTGGGTCACGAGCACACACACACACGAAAAACAATCTTAGCACAACCTTAGTGGCTAATAAACTCCAAATCAAATCAATGGTAGCCTTTAACACAAAAAACAAACAAAAAAAAATATGGAACACACCACAATAAATCCAATATGATGAGGACTCAGGGTTTCGAAAAAAGTGGGAAGTAAATGGGGAAAGAGAAAATAGAAGTTGATGAAGATTGGTGACTCTGGTCACAATGTGCAGGGCAGTTACACATCCCAGTCAACCGGGAGTTATGTGGAACGACAACATCTTAATGACAACGTGAGGTGTTACATGTATCCTGTTTCATGAGGTGTATATGGCCCCTGTCACTTTATCTCAGCATTAGGAATATGAGATAATGCAGACTTAAATCTAAAAGGGGTATTTTCCCAGTTCCACAGTTGGAACGGAAAGTGGGAGCTTTCCAACTTTAAACTGTCTCTTCAGACAGACAAACAAAAAACCAAAGCAAATGTTACGGGTGAAATCAACCAGAACACCATGTCTATATAAGCTGAAAATGTGTCTGCACTTTATGAATCTGCTCCAAAAAAAAATGGAGAGAAGAGAAGACGGAAAGAGCGAGAACTACAGTTGTTACTGTTGAATTCTGGGACCAGTTGGAGGCTGAGCTGAACACAAATGCACAAACATATAATTTTCAGCAAATAAACAAACTAGAGATGCGGAATATATATATATATATATATATATATATATATATATATATATATATATATATATATATATATATATATATATATATTTTTTTTTTTTTTTTTTTTTTTTAAGGTAGTTAAAACAGGATGCTGTCACATTGCATTGTGGGAATTGTAGGGCCCACTGTTTTAGGAGCACGACCCATTCCAGGGACCTAAATTTTGGCCGTCTCGGGCTCTGCTGATTCTATTCTCACCATCCTCTATTTATTCCCTCTCACACAAATCATTATGGAGGTGTAACACAAAATTTGTTTTTCAGTTAAAGTGTCCCCTTTGACTCACAAGCAAATTTTACATGCTTCTGCTTCTGAGCCGAGGGATGGGTACGTGTACCACAGTACAACACGGAGCGGTTGACTGAAGGAAAAGCTCAACACTTGTGTAAATGTTTGCTACCTCCGCAGCCACATCAACCTAATTTATTACCTCAAACACTGATGTAAATATCATTACATTATGACACTACATTCTTCAGCTTCGAGTTACCCTTGCCTTACGTGACTTGCCTGTTATGGGTCATCGCTTTCATTCAACTGGAGGCAGAGGGAAGCGGAAAACTGATCACTATCATCGGCAAACTGTTTTTCTTTTTAAATTTATTAAAACTGATATCGTCATAAGGTCACAGACACACGTACTTGACAAACCAGCAGAAGCCAGATGAAATGAAGATAAGATACAGATAAAGGATTTTTAAAATTTTTTTTAGGTGGACGTGAAACCCTGTGAAGCAGCCGAAACTGTTCCAGCAAAACCAAAGACACTAGCACGACCCGAGCTTGGGGTTTGTGTGGCAGAGTGGATACAGTAGATATTAAGAGGCCGGTTTAGTGGTGGAGAACAAGCGGCATGACAACCCCCCCCCCAACCCCCACCACCGCCCCTGAGGGCAGTGGACGCTTGTAAGAACAACATTTTCCATCAGATGAGCATTAGTAAATTAGTAGGAGCACTGCTCAGGAACTGGGTTCGGTGTTTTTCAGTGCATAGCTAACTCAGCAGTCGGCCCTGACCGGAGCTCAGAGGAGGATTAGCAGGAGTGACAGCGTACAAATGAGCATTGAACTGAGCTGTGCACATGTGAGCAAGTCACACTGACCCACACACACACACACACACACACACACACACACAAATACACTATATTATTTATTACTACTGTCCAGCTCAGTACCCTTGAGGTATAAAGTTACTGAGGAGGCCGCACATGAATCATATTTTTTTTCCAAGTTATTTCTTCAATTTACACGGATCGACTGTGTTTTATAAGTGAGACGTGGGTCAGGTCCAAGTTTGTGTCACCTCTAAACAAACAAACAAACAAACAAACAACAACAACAACCACAACAAAAAAAGTCCCTTCTTCTGTGGAAGAGCCAGGATCCCGTGGTGGATGCATGTTTTTATTTTAATGAAATCAGCTTGAGTCTCAAACTAAACTTACGTCAATCATGTAAACATGCATGAACTTCTCATTCAAGTTATATGTCCTTCAGAGACAGAAGCCAATTTCATACATATTCAAACACAGAAAACTGGACTTTTCCTAGCATGTCTATCCAGACTCAATGTGCGCTTTTGCTATAGTATTTTTATTTATTTAATTTTTGTTTAGCGTCCTCAACTGAATTCCCATATTCTTACGGGGACCCGCAGTTTTTGCTATGTGATATCTGCAATTCATCCTCGTAGAGATTCTTTTTTTTTAAAAAAGGGGGTTAATGCGTCTGTTTTAATAAGTAAAATTAACCACAGAATTAACCACGAAAGAAAATTAATTTAAAAAAAAAAAAAAAGGAGGAGGAGGAGGAGGAGGGGGGTGGTTAGTGTTAATGATAAAAAAAAAAAAAAAATTCAAGCAGAGAAAAACGAAAATTAGTCGCTATTCAGTGCACATCAGAAATATATATATATATATATATATATATATATATTAAAAGATTAACGACAACTAGCTAACGGAAAGAGCGGCAACGCTACGGGTGCGAACTAGCTCGAATGCTACGGATTAGCCGAATACCGGGCGTCGTTCGGCCGAGTCGACGCCGGGCGACGCGCCGGGCGGAGCCGCTCTTACCTCTCGCTGACCAGCACCACGTCGGCGTCGCTCCAGCGCCCGAACACGCGGGGCAGGATCCTCCTGAAGGCGAAGAACAGACCGGGGAAAACTACGGCGCCGCACGCTAAAACTTGCAACATCCTGCCCGCTGTTTTTGTGGGGTTTTTTTTTCTTTTTAAAAATCGCCCGGAGATCCCGACACTCTCTCCCCGGCCCCCGGCGCCTTCGTCTCCGCGACCGTCGCCGCCGTCTACACGCGGCGGTGGGGCATTCTCACGCGGCCGGAGCTCGGTGCCTTTTCACCGGGGACGGTCCGCCGCCGGAGCTCGCTCGCTCTCTCTCTCTCTCTCTCTCTCACACACACACACACACACACACTCACACACACAGAAACAAACACACACGGACACGGACACACACACGGACACACACTCTCCGCCGGGGCTCAGCGGCGGCGGCAGCGGCGGCGGCGCCGTCGATCCCGGGCGGAGGAAACGCACCAGGACTTCCTGACGCGACTATCGCAATAAAAGCCTGGACCCGGCGATGGAGGGAACGCGGCAGAGCGGGAGCATATTAATAATAATAATAATAATAATAATAATAATAATAATAAACCTAAGTCTGAATACGAACATTAACAGTCTAGGTTAACGAACCGATAATTAGTCTTGTAGCTTTTCTCGTTATAGTGTCTCTGACAGCAGAGCGAAGTACATTTACTCAAGTACTGCAACGAGGTAAACATTTGAGGTAGTTGTACTTTACTCGAGTATTTACGGTTTATGACATTCCACTACATGTTAGAGGGAAATGTATTTTTTTGTTAAATTCAACTACGGTTATCTCACAGCCGAAGTTGCTATACTTTAAAAAAAAATAAGATTTGTGAGGATATGATGCATCGGTAGAATGAACTAAACCGACCATATTGAATGCACACAAGTAGAGCTGATCTTCAATCGGCTGAATGCAAGATAATTAATTGCTTATTATGATTATCCTTTTTTTTATATAGAAAAGGAAAAACGTTTCATGTTTCCAGCTTTTCCAATGTGACTTTTTGCTGCTTTTCCTTTTAGCATTATATATAATTTTGAGGCTCGGACTGTTGGTCGAAAAAAAAAAAAAAACATAATGAAGGTTTCATTTGTTCTCTGGCTAATCATGATGCACATTGCTCACTACTTTCTGAATTTTTACAAACCAATCAAACAATTAATTTATCAAGGAAACAATCAGAAGATTAATCCATGATGGAAATAATCATTATTTGCAGTCCTATGTAAAATAAAAGAAATTTCCCCTGCTCCACCAATAAAATTAAAATGTAGCTTAAACACAGGTGTAATGGTATAATGTGTTAAAGAGTGCTTGGAATACTTAAAGAACAGTTTTCCAGCAATGGAGTATTTTTTTTTTTCAGGGTGTTGTACTTTTACTTCAGTAAAATCTCTGTGTTCTTCCTCCACCATTGCTTTCACACATCAGAGGAAGAAAAGCAGCAACACCAGGTCCTTGCATTCAAAACGCTACCATGGGTAATTTGATTTTTGTCCATTTGGGGTCAGTGCAACAAGCTGCGAACACACAATCCTGACATATCATCATCATATCATTAAAGTTGCAGTTGATGATAATTCTCGTAAAGCCAATATTGGCGGCTCCTCATATATATCCATTGTTAATGTATAACATATTGATTAGTGCAGCCGGATGAGAGCAATGTGACTGAATCCGAACAATAAAGAATGGGCCATAAAATCAAAACAGCGAGCTGAAAGATGTTCAAAGGTTCCCCTGAGCCAAAGTGAGCCACCGAGCTCGGTGATAAATCTCTCTATTCAAGTAAACTAAAAGTACCTCAAAATTATACTTAGGTACAGTATTCAATTAGATGTACTTAGTAACTTTCCACACCTGCTTTCTACAGATAAGCATTCTGCATGAAACAGAATTATTACTAAGAAAACTCTCCAACAATGTGGGGAAAGACCGTTCAAAAGTACCAATAAAAGGCTTTGGGCATAGATTTCATCACAAGAATGTAGTCTTGCAATGTTTTCTAAGAAAAGGACAAAAACCAAAACAAACGATCCATGATACAAGATCCAAAACAAGAAAAAAGGAACATAACTGATCAAAATAAGGTGAGTAGAGATTTTACAACAAGGAAGTTTAGTGGCGAATAATCCTATTTCAGTAAATCACTATCAACAAGGTGCAATAGTTAATTGTACAAAACAATAATAATAATAATAATGAGGAAGAATGTGGGTCTAAAAATTAAAGATGTTGATGCATACATAACTACATTGATCATGGATGATAGAAATGTACAGCAATGATAATCAATTTGATTTTGAATAATCTCGCCCCACTTTCCACGTAAAAGTCAAAGAAATATGCACCATGACGACAGTAACCAGGACATCTAAAAGATAAATTATTTAATTAATTCATAAAACTCCTCCTCTCACTGTCGAAACACAACATGGTGCCAAAATACGTCTAAAAAAAACAAAAAAAAACAAATACAGCTTGTCCTTTGTCAAGATTTCCAATACTGAGATGTTCAAGTTGAGTTCCCAAAATCACATTAAATTCAGATTAAATTAAAATTCATTGGATCATTTCTGCAGAAAATGCTATGGGCAAGGATCTCAGTGGGGAAAAGCAACCAGAGCAAAGTTCTAATAGCGAATGTTTTAGCAAGCGGCTGCATATTTATATCCATCCAGCAGACGAGGGACAATAGTGATTTGTTTGTCTCGCATTTTTCTTTTTTATTTTAGTTAATACACTTTGAGCACATTTATATCCATCATAACCATTTTTTTGGTAATGTTTTTGATATTTTGTGAGCCGAAAAATGTGTTGTTAAAAAAAAGTTCTCTTTGTGACAAATACCGCATGATGTTTAACAAAATGGTTGAACTGAAAACACAATTTTTTCCTTGCAACAGAATGCCAAGATTTATGGCATATACAGTATATCACCTATATATTATCGGCCCATTTTCCCTAGCAACTAAACTGTGCATTTATATTGATATATATATATAAAAAAAAGAACCTAGCCCATTTAAAAGGTTATTTTAAAAATTTCTTTAAAAACACAAGAAAGAAAAGAAGAAAGAAAGAAATCTTGGAACCAAGCACTGTGGCTGCATTGTTTCACAACCTGTAAGTGTCAGGGTTCACTCCGTTCTTACACAGTTGCTGACTCTTTTATAGACACCTTCTTACGGTAAATTGCCATCAGCACCTCCATAGGTTTCGAAAGGTGTGGCGAGCACTCACATCAAAAGCATAACTTTGTCTCCGTCCTATCTAATCTCGAAAAGCCAGGTCATGTTAGAGCTCATGCCTCCCCATGCCCTTGGCTCCTATTCAAAAGGGGGGAATTTTCAGTTTTTATAAATTTTCGAGGTCCTTTAACAACTTACTTGCCACTCGGTCGCCTGCGAACTGTAACAGCAGGGCCCTTTGGCATAGGGACGGTAGATGTTCAATTGTCAGCGCGCAGTGTTTGTACATTCCTGTTTTGCACTGTCATGAATTATCATACCCGTGTGAGCCCGACGATATTTAATTCAAACACTGGCCCAGGTGCACATACTGCGTACAGACTCTATGCTTCTTTTTGGATGGGTTGTTGTACTCTGTTTTCTAGACCAAAGTGTAATACCATAAAAGAAGGTAAACAAATATAAAACCTAATGCCAAGATATAAATAACCCTTATATAAACCAATAAAAGTTCAGAGTTCAATGTAACTTATCTGAGCAAACCATCTCCAGTCAAGTGTAGTGGTCAGCTTCTATTCAAATATAAACTTGAACACATTGAACATTGGTCCACCAACTTCAATTTAAAGAAAAAACAAACAAACAAAATAAATCGGTCTTTTAATCAGAAGTGGTAAAGTCTCAATAAGGGGATCTATGTCTCTGTTTAAATTAATATGATGAATAACTGAATGATGAGGATTTAATTATGCAGACATAACAAAGGCATCAGAACCAAAAAGATAAATAAAGTTGATTTTTGAATGACACAATGAACAGCTCTCTTAGTTTGGCAACAGTGATACAGAAGTATACGGATCCTTGCGACCAGAGAACGGTGGAACAGCAGGTGAATAATCCACTTATAATCCACCAGGATTTAAAATTAATAATTCAGCGCACTATCCAACATCGGCCCTTATCTCTCTGTTGGACCTGTTTTGGTGCTGAATCAACCGCCGGCTCTCCCCCTGCAGGTGGGGCGACCCTCCCTTCGGGTGCAGCGGAGAGATTGCCGAGCGAAGAGGGTCACTAGGTGCCAGCGTGGTCGCAAGGCAAACGATGGGTTAAATTTCGCATTTCATTTCACAACTTGGTCATTTCACATCACAGAGGTGAGATGGTTGAGTCAGTTTTGATTTAAGAAAGAAAAATAAAACGCTGAGTAAAGTAGGAACTGGATCAGAGAATAGTTGGGCGGCTAATTCACGTTAATTCAGACATGTGCTTAACCAAAGAGGAACATCAGTGTCGTACCGCTTCAGGAGCGTGTCTACATTTTACAGAAAGACAAGAGCGTGGCGGCCTCATATCTCAAGGGTTGCCCAGGTTCCACAAGAGAGAGGAAATATGGTGGTGGTTGTGTATGTGTGTGTGAGAGAGAGAGAGAGACTGTAGATCATATTACGTTTAAACGGCGTTTATTTCCTGTTTTTCAATGAAGACCTTGTCTTTGAGCCGCGGACTTTTGATCGTGTCTCTCCCTTTCCTTTTTATTCACAGCCAGGATGGCCCCCGAAAAAGGGCATAAGTGTTAGTTCAAATCCTGCTGTGGATTTTTGTTATCATGTCAGGACATTGGCCTTTTTGGGTTTTCCTTGTCTGGCCCTGTATTGATTCTGGTACGTGTTATTGTTGGAGATGAGAGTGTCTGAAAGTGGTTTATTCAAAGGTTTCTCTTGATGGATTTCAGAAAAGGGAGGGTGTCCTCACTATATATCATATACATTCCACAGAGCACAGAGTACAGATGGGAACTTTGTTAAGTCTGATCCACTGTAGCAATAAAACCCTTATCTGAGTAATCAATGACCCCTAGATTGACCCTCTTCACATTTCGTATATCACCATTATGAGATCAGTAGTCAAATAAGTTGCCCAAGCAACAGCAGTAATACTGCACTGTTAAAAATACTCCATCACAAGTAAATGTCCTGTGTTCAATTTGTTTTACAACTTAGTGTCATAGCACACTCAACCCCTGACAGAACTGTTGACTATTGAGTTGCATGGGTGGTTAATGTAATCAGATCACGGTTAATTATTGACGAATAATTATCAATACGTACCACTTAAGTAATTGGTACTTATTTAGCTGGCTAGTGGTGGGGCCAGTTTATCTAGTTTATATACTGTTGGGTGGGTCAATCTAAAATAATGCTTCAAATCTTATAAACTGTCCATATTTTTTTGAATGTAAATTCTACTCGCAGCATCAACTCTCACCATCTTAATATGACTCAAACGTTGTCCAAGAACGTAGCACTTTGTTTACTGGAAGAAACCTTCCCACTACACGTATTCCAGGCAACGATTACATTTGCCTCAAAACATATCTTTGGCTAAAAAACAAATCAGTGGTACATAAACAGGGTTGACTCTGGGCATAGGGTTGACATTAACACTGACCTCGCTGATCCCTTTGACAGAGCTGATCACGGTGTCATGAATCACAGCAGTGAGGCCATTCATAACGGGTTTTTATTTCTCTGTGACAAATATTTCCACCCGTGGCTTTAAATCTGCTGAAACTACGATTTCCTAAGGGGCTACCACAAGGGTCAGTCCTCGGATGTTTGCTGTTCGTTACCTGCCTCATGAGTAAAGCAACGCTGCTTACCATTTATAGTTTGGAGAGACTTACGTGATACACATAGCCGTTCTCCTCAGGTTATCTCAGTCCTGTAAATCAGCTTGTAAATGCCACTGACCTGAATTTCGTTCCTAGGATACAGTTTTGTCACTTGAAATATAGATTTTAAAAAGATTCATAGTCAAAATGATTCTGAAAAGGTGGTTCATGCGCACAAACAGGTTGGACCACTGCAACCCCCTTTTTGCTCAACGGTTTGCTGGGAAAAAAAAAAAAACACAATCAAAAAGCTTCAGCTCAAGTCAAACATACTCTATTACTCAAGTGCTTAAATCACATCAGTGGCTCCCAATGCAATAAAAAGACAATTAAAAGATTTTACAAATAGTTTACAAATCACTTAGCGGTTTGGTTTCCCAGTACATTTCTGACCTGCATACCAACTATAATAGAATCTTATCGTGACCGATCATCATGCAGTGGTTTTTTAAAAGTGAACTAAAGAAGATCCAAATCTGGTGACCACGGTTTTCTACACTTTGAACCTGTTCTGAGGAACAGACAGGTGAAATGAGAGCTATCACACATGGGACCATGTTCAAAACCATGTTGTCTTTTCTTCATTTTTAGCAATTTTATTTATTCTATTTTCTACCTGCTTGCAAGCATTTTACTGCAAAGCATTATGTAGAATGAAATATGCCATGTGAGTACAGCCTTGTCCTATTATCCAGTATTGACACTTCAGAAAATCACCTCAGATGAGGTAAACCCTTCAGCTACAACTGTTGTACTACAGAATAAAGAATCATATGAAGAAAACATTGGTCAGCTTTTTATAGTACCACTATAGTCAGAAATTTTCAAATCCTGTGTAAGGGGGCTTTTAAGGAAACTCCACTGAGTGATGCTCTGATCTGATCCTGATCTGTGCTTGAGGCTAGCTGCTCGAAGCGACATTAGCTGCTACTAGTATAGCACACCCGAATAGCCAATTGAGCGCGTGGGTTCATTACCCTGTTACATCCTGTTTATTTAATCTGTACAAAAACCGAAGAGGAAAAAAAGGCAATTCGCCATTTTATGAAGGTTTTGTGCCATTTTATGAAAGTTTTGTACCAGACTATATCTTGTGAAAGGCCTTCCTTTCTCAACCAACTGTGCATGTTCATTGATAGGAGGTTTACATATGCTGCTGCTGGTTTTGCTTGTGCAACACAAAAACTACAAGAGGTACCTGTCAGGTAAATATCAACAAAGGTCTTTTCTAGGCAAAATGACCGATGCTGTCATTTTTCTTGCAAGGACAAGAATGGAACGGAAAATTTGACATGTTCAGCATTGGCACCCATCAAGGTCTTTGACAAGGTCTCTGTCAGACTTTCACTAGCTTTCAATTACTGTGAAAGGTATGCTGTGACATGCTCCACCCTTTTTTCCACTAAAGACCAATGTCTACTGAATGTGCAGCAGTAAGTAAGCCATAAAAACAAATGTAGCCTTATTAATAAACTTATTAAATCAATAAATTCATTGTCTTCCTGACTGAACTGTGGTAATGTATCACACCCAATGTGGAAACGCACATACACACCAATACAGATGGGAGGGCCCGAGATGACAAGGGGATGTAATAAAAGGGGTTATAAAAGCAGGAACTAGATATGCTTGGCTCTTTCACAAAGGAGTAAATCAGCTTTCAGAGCCCCTCAGGTGAGTGACACGGCTTTCCTCATATGGTTTTCCAGCATACAAAAAAAATCTGGAGGTCCTTGTAAAACTTTGCATGTTGGACGGATAAATCATCTGAAAACTGCAGTATCCTTGTACTAGTTTTTATTTGTTCTGTATGTTAAAAATCTCTCACGTTATAGAGCTCATTCATGGTCAGGTACAGTGATACGGTGGTAAATAGCGAGGACAATATAATCATTATCATGACTGAAATTTGGATCTATTTTCAAAATACCATTCTTTTTTCTTTTGAAAAAATGATCCCGCATATAATTTTTGTTCATCTGATACTACATATGTTGATGAGAACTTTTTCTTTTCACATAAATGATAAATCTAAGACAGCCAGAAACAAGGGGGCTAAACCTGGGTAAAAATGAAACGAAAAGGACATAGTACATTTAGCTGAATTTTATCTGCTACTGAGTGTTTTTCTGTTTTGTTTTTTTCAGACGTGAGACACGATTTATTGTGATATGGAGACATCGGTTGTCAGAAAAATATAACATTTTTGGCTGCACAGAAATGAACTGTGTCTGTCTCTTGCGTTTTCAGCATAGCTCACGATTCAAGGAGCAACTTTCAGACGCTGATTCATCCCACGTGAAAATGCAACTGAATCTTTCAGTGCTGGCTCTGTGCCTTCTTGGTGGAGGTAAAAATAATATTCATATCATACTACGGACCTTAAGAAAAAAACAACTTTCTGATAAAGTTAAATTAACAATGGGTTTATTTGCTGTAATTAATGGCTTAGTTAAGGGTTGATAAATAGTTTGGTAAAGCCTTATAGATCAGTTTCAAGCGACTATTAAGAACAGATTAGTTGCAAGGTCGTTAAAAATCCTGTTGGCTTTCTGTTGTCTGCTTGGTAAGGATGCAGTTATAAAGGTGAGCGATCCTTTAATCAATCCTAGTGGATTTTTATTACACAGGTATAAATGTTAATAAGTCATTAATAAAGGATTTTAATCCTCAGCTTTTGCAGTTTTGAGTATTAACAAGTTAAATGGATTTTGGTCTAGATTTGCGTGTGTGCGAGTGTCAGTGGTCAAACAGTCAAACCAGTTATAGAGATTTTTCACAACCTGGCAACCCTAACCCTGTTCTTCTTCTAAATTCTTATAACTGATTTACAGAGAATTACCAAACTATTTGGTAACCGTTCTGTTTATTATTCTGTTTATTTATTATAACAAATGACCCTTTTACAAATGGTGTCATTATAGTAGGTCGTCCCAGATTCTTCATTACATTGGGTTTCTATAACAAATGAATACCTGGTAATGTAAGGGAGCACCAGAGTGTGTCAGCAGTGGGTTCACAGGGACAACATCTGTAGTTTAGTAATGTTCCCCTCAGATATCATAAAAATCAGCACTACGCCCTAAAGTGAAAATGTGTTTTAGCAAAGAAACTGAGAGGAAAAAATGGAAAATAAATGTGTGGCGGCTGAGTAGTGGAACAGTGATCATTTTAACCTTTAATTACATAAACTGGGTTTAAATTCCTATATTATATCTATTAAAATTGGAAACCTTGCCCTTAATGTTTTACTGGCTTAAGCAATACCGAACCCTAACCCCAACCTTCCCCCTTACCCTTAATTGTTCTACCTAGCCAACAGCTAACAGTTATCCTCAGCCAACCTTTCATTTGATGGCACGATGATTTTTCTTTTTATTTGGCAAGGAGAAGATTGATAAGAGATCACAGCTTCAGTCATAAAATCATGATAATGTTTGTTAAAAGGGCTAGTCATAGAGCTGTTGGGTCAAAGGTTAGGTTTGTTATCTTTGACACTGTATAAATTATTAATATAGAACACGTAGTTATTATATGTACAATTAACACTTTCTGTTAAGTTGCTGTGTGATTATGATTAACTGAAAGACTTGTGTCAGCACTTCATCTGAAACTAGAGCAAATATTTTGACATTTCATGAATGTTCATAAAATGATCTGAAGCAGCTCTAAAACTCAGTGGAAAGATTTTACTTGATAAAAATTGAGATGAAGGCAGCACTTTTGCAAAGCTTCTACCTGTATGTGTCAAATGTCCTGTGGAGCTCAAGATTTTAAAAGTTTAAAGTAAATTTTTAAAGATTTATTCTGCCTGGAACATTTTAATGATTCTTCTTCTACCCTTTTTTGCCTTTTTGATTTTATGACAAAGTAGTCCTATGTGGAGGAGGGACCATCAGCCCAATTGGTGCGGCTAATAATCACACTGACAAACCATCGAATACAACAACCGTCAGCCCAACTACTGTGACTGAAAAAACCACTGAAAAACCTTCGAATACAACATCCATCAGCTCAACTACTGTGACTGAAAAAACCACTGAAAAACCTTCGAATACAACATCCATCGGCTCAACTACTGTGACTGAAAAAACCACTGAAAAACCTTCGAATACAACAACCATCGGCTCAACTACTGTGACTGAAAAAACCACTGAAAAACCTTCGAATACAACAACCATCGGCTCAACTACTGCGACTGAAACAACCACCAACACAACTATTTCGAAAGAAACGACCACTGCGCCTCCAAAGGAAGATTCAACAGATGGGCTTTCACCTGGCGCTATAGCTGGCATTGCCATCGGCTCTATTGCTGGAGTGTCTGCACTTGGTGAGGACAATACACAAGCACAGCCACCACACTTAATACCTCATTTCTGCTTCCTCAATAACATAAAAGCAACAATAATCTCATTGTCCGTTAACAAGGATACGATGAGGATTTCAAATTGTATAACATCAGGACAAGAAATCTTTTCGTGGCGCAGCTGCCCCCTCGTTCACCCTGAGCACCTGAATCAATGCGTATCTCACTGATCAAATCAACCTATCAAGCGACAGATTGATATCGGTAACTGGGGTTTTAGCATGAGCAGTAGGAGAGCGTTAGTGTACAAAATGTTAAGATCTGGTACTGTTTAAAAGCTATGGAGGCCAGTTCTCACCAAGAGAAGAAAAACCGATGAAAAGATCGTAGGTCAAACTGACAGGCAAAAAAAAAACATTAGTTGGAGACAATAAGATTTCACAACGCTAAGTAAGATAGTCAGAATTTTGACTTCCTACCTTCATATGTTTACTTATTTACTCATAATTATACTTTAGTATAACTCGTATTTTTTGACTACCACAGATATTTGACAAAATAGAAATGTAATGACCTGAATGTTCATAAACCCTGGCGGATTCTCAAAGGGGCAGTATACTCCACACTTAAAGAAGATGATGAGTTAATAAGCCAGCAAGCAGGTTTAAATCACTTGTTTTTTGAATGTGGTATTGATGGGCACCTTGGTGGCAAAAATTGCAACACACCATAAATATGGAGGAGCTTCTCGCAACTGGTAAAACTGAAAAATAGTTAACGGAGGTGAGAAGGCTCTAGCTTTGGGAACTAAGGTTCCGTCAAAAGTAAAATAACCTAAACGTCCTCACTGCTTCAAACTCCTGTTTACGATGACGAACACTGAGAAGCATCTATTATTTTCTCTTTTTTTCCAGGTGGTGGTGTCTTTGGCATGCTGAAGTACACCGGGAGGATCTGAGACCAGGATTTAAATGGCTATGGAAAGGATGCTACAACAGTTACCATCCTGAGGTCAAACTGATTAATTACTTGTCTGAAAGGCCCAATAAATTTTAAATATATATATATATATATATATATATATATATATATATATATATATATATATATATATATATGCCTGTATCCCAGGCGGATGTAATGGGCCAAGAGGAAGACATCAAATTATATCTGACTACTTTGCTATTTTGATTGACAGGCTTTAAATTAGAAAATGGTTGATCAAAAGGACCTTTTTGTACTGTGATTTTGATAGAGAAGCGAAGAAGCTCCTCCTCGGATGTACTAAAATCAAATGCAAGTGTTTTTTGTTTGTTTTACTTCTCTATACGTCCCTCACATTTGATTGGCCTTTTGGATTTTTTTTTATTTATTTTTTAAATTTCTAGTCTTGAATATTTTTATTTCAATGGCAGGTTAGTGTTTGGGGCATGTTTAGTGCCGGGGATTTCAGAGAAAAAAATGTATTCAGTGTGCCAGTAGATAAAAATACATAAACTTAACTTTCTCGGCCCTCTCAAACAAATTCTCTGTAAGGTATTAAAGGTATTTTATTTTTAAAGCTGCATTTTAAAGCTGCATAATAATGTTGTTCTTTTTACTGTATTTCTATGTATGTATTTCTATAGAGAAGAAGCTTTGAAATCACCCAATCCATGAAATAAATAACTACCCCCTCCTCCTCTCTCAACTGACGTCTGTGACACGCTATTACGTCTTTATAATATAACAATAGCTCAAGATTTCCGAGTAATGTCCGGGCGCTGCTTGTGAAAGTACTTCCTAGAAAAACTTTGGGTGTTTGTTCATTTTACGAGTGTAATGAGGTTACAGAATAATGTGTTTCCATAAGCCACGAGAAAGAAAAGAGATCATATTATAGAGAGTTTACATGTAATGTTCGACAAACCGATTGGTTCAAGCCAATTGGTTCAATTCAATGTTGGTTCAAAATTGAGCTTTATAGCATTTAAGTGCATCCTGATATTGTCATCTAAACCAACTGAATTAGCAAAGAGGTCATCATGTGAAAAAAGTGAACAAATAGTTTATATAAATTACTTTTAACGGAGCAGTTTTACAATGTTGGGAATAAAGTTTGCCATCTCACAGAGAATTGGGCGAGAAGATCAATACCAGTCTCACCAGTGACTTAACCGAGTCTCCATTGGTTTCCTGGCAGCTGCCAAGATACCGGCCTGGGACTGGGACTTTGCCTAACCTTAGCACAGCGGGTTTATCACGGCTTCGCTGCTGAAAACAGCCGCGAGCTGCTGCCAGAAATGGGGTTGATAAGAGAGCTAAGACCGAGCCATGAGTGTGGGACTGGGAAACCAAAAATAATGAAGTTTAAAAAAAAAAGAAAACGATGCTAAAATGCTCCGCACACTGGAACCGAGTCACACAGGGACCGTGGTTCATCTCGTCATATGAAAGCTCAAAGTAACTCTGAGTTAGCAGGAGAGAGAGAAACCACTTGGCTGCTCCCTCCCATGTTGGATGGGGAGTTAATCTTCAACGCGCACTGTGGCTTTTTTTAGGGGACTGGAAAATGACAACTTTTGATAGTAGTTTGTTAGAGACTGGGGGTTTAATATACTTGTAAACTTATTGTAAAGAATCCACTTGTGAGATATTTTTGGCGCAACATATTGGTTTAAATGAAAAAAAAAAGAATAAAATTTCAGTGCTTTTTAGCAATAAAAGGGAAACTCACTGGCTGTTATATTGTCTCCGGATAATTAAACCACATCTGATCTAAAGTTATTATTGGTGATCGTTCTGCAACAAGTAGATGAATAAAATTTGACCCAAAAAAGAAAAAAAAAAAAAATTACTAATGACTGCTGTGATCACGTAACATCTTCTACGAAGACAAAAACGCAATCACCGGCACCATTTTCATCAAGCGAGGCAACCACACATGGGAGTGGACTTTAGCCATCAGGGTTTTATGGTGCGGCCATTAGCCGTGGAAGTGTCAACATCGGAATCGGTAGGCAAGAACGCTGAGGACAACAGTGTTCCCATGCAGGCAAATTACTGTTAATACCCTGAGCTGTGTGATCGGCCCATATGGTCTGCATTGGGGGGAAGCCAGAGGGAGAGTGTGTGCATGTGTGTGTGCACATGTTGGGGGAGGGGTGTGCCCTGTCTGTGCACATTTGCACATATGAAAATCAAGTGGGGTTTTTTTTTGGGAGGGGGGGGGGGGGGGGTTTCCATGCAATTAGTTATATAATTCCAAAATTATAGTGCAGGCTCTGTTGCTTGAGCCACAAGGAACTTTAGCTGATTTTGGAAGGGCAATTTTTAATCATTAGAGTTTATGAGTTAATGTGTCTGTGTGTGTGTGTGTATATTTGTGCTAACATGCAGCTTGTGTCCATATGACCAAGATCATGAATGATAAATAATCCTTGTATGTGCTTGTGTGTATACAAAATTTCTCTCTTTTCCTGCATCCTCAAGTTGTCAGCCCCAAGGGCACAGAGTGGCAAGAAAAAAAAAATACACGAAAAGCCTTTGGAATTATGTGGTTTTTCTGCATTAATCGGTCATGAAATGCGATCTGATCTGCACCCAAGCTGCCGAAGTGTTGAGTAACGGAATGGCATCGGGAGTGCTGGGGTCACAATGGGGCTAGGGTGAACCTGAAAAAGGCCTGGCCTCTACCCAGCCTGGACACTGGCAAGCTTGAGCTGAAGGCCTTGTTCTGACAGCAGCTCTGCGCTGAAATTCTGAAAAAGCGTTGCACCTGCAGAACAACCCCCCCCCCCCGATCAGTCGCAGAATCGATCAATCGCCGCATCGATCAAACTGAAAACTCCACGTACGCCAGGCTGACGTGGCTTTGATCCGGCTGACCCCGTGTAGCCGAACCCGGTCAGCGTCACTGCTGCAGCAAAACTCGACCTCTACTCCGATAACTTTATCTTGTCTCCCCGCAAATTTGGCCTCATCCCAAACAGGTCATCTGTCGCAGCCCCAGAAACTTTATCACACAAACACCCACCCAGCCACCCCCACACACACACACACACACACAGATATCCTCATTTCTTTTCCCTAAGGCACTAACAAGCTCAGTGGCTCAAGGATAAGAGTTAACTCAGGGAGAAGAAGGAGGAAACATGGGGGAGGTGCCCGATGTAAACCTTTGGTTTCCGGTTTAGACTCATGTGATGGTTTCATGAATACGTGGAGAAGATAAGTATGTTGAATAAGAGGGTTTTAAACGGGTTGCCGTGTTGTACCTGATATGCTGGCGCCTCTTCACTGTGAAGGAAGCGCCTCCGCCGGGTGACGGGCCTTGTTCCATGTGGGTCGGAGGTGTTTCTGACATAAACCCGGTCTGATCATAATCTGCTCATCTGGCCGTGGAAGATCACAGCACCTGGCGTCACTTTTCTGACCTCTGCTGGTTATTTAATGCAGGGGAATTGTCTGTATGCAATACTGGAAATATCTATCTATCAATCTTTCTATCTATAAATATTGTATTACCCGCTACATTCCTGATTTTAGCCTTACACACTTATCGGTGTGTTATATATTAATGAAGGATGACATGACTTTGTGTTATATGCAAGGAGTCACTGGTAATGATTGGTTCACAGAGAATAATAACCAACTCTGCAGCCCCCCCTCAGCTCTACAGAGCTTTTGAATCCTTTTTAGTTCATTGTTTTGGTTCTCGAGCAGCTTTTTTTTTTTTTTTAAGTTGGTGACCTGCTGGTAAAAACAAAATAAAGGGACATTTTACAACAGCTGGATATTTTCCACGGGAGTCAGTGGAGACCAAAATAGAGCCTAAAGGGGAGAAAGCAGGTAGTAGAATCATCAAGAGGACAGAAACTTGACTTTAAATGGAGGCTAATGTTGCTGCCGGCGGAGTGAAAAGGCCTCTTTTTGCTAACATGTCCGCCACAGTAACTTGAGAAGATGATGTGTCAAATGTTGTGTTTTCAGCTCGTCCCACTGGCCCCAAGTGGCTGAAAGAATCATGTTACTGCTCGAATTAGTTTAGCAATGGTCTATAGCTCGCGTCTAATCCTTTGAATGTGGGAAAGCACTGAACCAAAACATCACCGGATTAGCTGAATGGTGGACGAAACATATAATGTTATTGTCGTGAGTCCTTCCCCAGCTTCAATTTGGCCGGCTGGATAAATAAAGGGTAAAAATAAAAATAAACACGTCACACACTTTAAGTTGACACTTAATTTCAATCATTTGGAGACTCTGAACTGGCTTAGATGTATAGTCAGCAACTTTATTTGTGGAAGACGTATTACTAATGCATATTTACACAGCTGCTTTGGTATGTCTGGCTTTTCCACAGGACAGTTACATACACTGCGCTGCCTATAAATACTGTACAAAAATAAAATGTGCTTTGACATAAAGACCCCGTCTCCGCTTGTGGATTTCCAACATTCTAAGAGAAAAAACTTAAGCCTTTGTTATTTGATGATACAGTATTTACTTCTTATCACTGGCATCATATTAAATATAATAAATTATATCTTGCAGTCTCTCAAGGCTAATAGTCCATGTTCAAAGTGCAAAAAAAAAAAGAGAAGAAAATAAGAAACTCCATTCGACTGAATAGAAAAGGTATAAATTCAGGTCCACGAACAGCTGTAAGATGCTTTTCTTGGGAATGAAAATAAACTAGAAAACGTCGTTTTCTGAGTCCAATTCTGCATGCGAGGAAAGTGTTGTGCTCCCAACCAACACTTTAGGTTTTCGTCTGACAGCTTTGCCTGGCGCTGAATTTCTATATTTTTTTTTTTTTATTTTGACAATGCGTTAGTAGCATTTTTTTCCCCCCGGTGTGAGTTTAGTTCGGTTCAGTTCAGTTCAGTTCCACCTGAACACACAAGCTCATCTTGAATCGCTCCTGTGCAGAGGATCCTTCTGTTCCTCCCTTTTGTCTCTCCAAAAAAAACCAAAACCCAAAACGCACTGAGACAAAAGCTCAAAGGTTTGCTTTTTGTTGTCTTTTCGTTTTTTTTGTCGTTGTTGTCTCAGCATGTCTTTGTGCACCATTCACAGTCTGTAATGGCCGGATGCTGTCCACTAGGTGGAGCGCTCTCCTAACAGGCCCACCAGAGCCCACCAGAGCCCACCAGAGCCCACCAGAGCCCACCAGAGCCCACCAGAGCCCACCAGAGCCCACCAGAGCCCACCAGAGCCCACCAGAGCCCACCAGAGCCCACCAGAGCCCACCAGAGCCCACCAGAGCCCACCAGAGCCCACCAGAGCCCACCAGAGCCCACCAGAGCCCACCAGAGCCCACCAGAGCCCACCAGAGCCCACCAGAGCCCACCAGAGCCCACCAGAGCCCACCAGAGCCCACCAGAGCCCACCAGAGCCCACCAGAGCCCACCAGAGCCCACCAGAGCCCACCAGAGCCCACCAGAGCCCACCAGAGCCCACCAGAGCCCACCAGAGCCCACCAGAGCCCACCAGAGCCCACCAGAGCCCACCAGAGCCCACCAGAGCCCACCAGAGCCCACCAGAGCCCACCAGAGCCCACCAGAGCCCACCAGAGCCCACCAGAGCCCACCAGAGCCCACCAGAGCCCACCAGAGCCCACCAGAGCCCACCAGAGCCCACCAGAGCCCACCAGAGCCCACCAGAGCCCACCAGAGCCCACCAGAGCCCACCAGAGCCCACCAGAGCCCACCAGAGCCCACCAGAGCCCACCAGAGCCCACCAGAGCCCACCAGAGCCCACCAGAGCCCACCAGAGCCCACCAGAGCCCACCAGAGCCCACCAGAGCCCACCAGAGCCCACCAGAGCCCACCAGAGCCCACCAGAGCCCACCAGAGCCCACCAGAGCCCACCAGAGCCCACCAGAGCCCACCAGAGCCCACCAGAGCCCACCAGAGCCCACCAGAGCCCACCAGAGCCCACCAGAGCCCACCAGAGCCCACCAGAGCCCACCAGAGCCCACCAGAGCCCACCAGAGCCCACCAGAGCCCACCAGAGCCCACCAGAGCCCACCAGAGCCCACCAGAGCCCACCAGAGCCCACCAGAGCCCACCAGAGCCCACCAGAGCCCACCAGAGCCCACCAGAGCCCACCAGAGCCCACCAGAGCCCACCAGAGCCCACCAGAGCCCACCAGAGCCCACCAGAGCCCACCAGAGCCCACCAGAGCCCACCAGAGCCCACCAGAGCCCACCAGAGCCCACCAGAGCCCACCAGAGCCCACCAGAGCCCACCAGAGCCCACCAGAGCCCACCAGAGCCCACCAGAGCCCACCAGAGCCCACCAGAGCCCACCAGAGCCCACCAGAGCCCACCAGAGCCCACCAGAGCCCACCAGAGCCCACCAGAGCCCACCAGAGCCCACCAGAGCCCACCAGAGCCCACCAGAGCCCACCAGAGCCCACCAGAGCCCACCAGAGCCCACCAGAGCCCACCAGAGCCCACCAGAGCCCACCAGAGCCCACCAGAGCCCACCAGAGCCCACCAGAGCCCACCAGAGCCCACCAGAGCCCACCAGAGCCCACCAGAGCCCACCAGAGCCCACCAGAGCCCACCAGAGCCCACCAGAGCCCACCAGAGCCCACCAGAGCCCACCAGAGCCCACCAGAGCCCACCAGAGCCCACCAGAGCCCACCAGAGCCCACCAGAGCCCACCAGAGCCCACCAGAGCCCACCAGAGCCCACCAGAGCCCACCAGAGCCCACCAGAGCCCACCAGAGCCCACCAGAGCCCACCAGAGCCCACCAGAGCCCACCAGAGCCCACCAGAGCCCACCAGAGCCCACCAGAGCCCACCAGAGCCCACCAGAGCCCACCAGAGCCCACCAGAGCCCACCAGAGCCCACCAGAGCCCACCAGAGCCCACCAGAGCCCACCAGAGCCCACCAGAGCCCACCAGAGCCCACCAGAGCCCACCAGAGCCCACCAGAGCCCACCAGAGCCCACCAGAGCCCACCAGAGCCCACCAGAGCCCACCAGAGCCCACCAGAGCCCACCAGAGCCCACCAGAGCCCACCAGAGCCCACCAGAGCCCACCAGAGCCCACCAGAGCCCACCAGAGCCCACCAGAGCCCACCAGAGCCCACCAGAGCCCACCAGAGCCCACCAGAGCCCACCAGAGCCCACCAGAGCCCACCAGAGCCCACCAGAGCCCACCAGAGCCCACCAGAGCCCACCAGAGCCCACCAGAGCCCACCAGAGCCCACCAGAGCCCACCAGAGCCCACCAGAGCCCACCAGAGCCCACCAGAGCCCACCAGAGCCCACCAGAGCCCACCAGAGCCCACCAGAGCCCACCAGAGCCCACCAGAGCCCACCAGAGCCCACCAGAGCCCACCAGAGCCCACCAGAGCCCACCAGAGCCCACCAGAGCCCACCAGAGCCCACCAGAGCCCACCAGAGCCCACCAGAGCCCACCAGAGCCCACCAGAGCCCACCAGAGCCCACCAGAGCCCACCAGAGCCCACCAGAGCCCACCAGAGCCCACCAGAGCCCACCAGAGCCCACCAGAGCCCACCAGAGCCCACCAGAGCCCACCAGAGCCCACCAGAGCCCACCAGAGCCCACCAGAGCCCACCAGAGCCCACCAGAGCCCACCAGAGCCCACCAGAGCCCACCAGAGCCCACCAGAGCCCACCAGAGCCCACCAGAGCCCACCAGAGCCCACCAGAGCCCACCAGAGCCCACCAGAGCCCACCAGAGCCCACCAGAGCCCACCAGAGCCCACCAGAGCCCACCAGAGCCCACCAGAGCCCATCGGGGCCCGACCGGGGCCAACCGGGGTCCACTGGGGCCCACCGGAGCCCACTGGAGCCCACCAGAGCCCACCAGAGCCCACCAGAGCCCGCCGTCCTCAGCGCGGATACTCACCGCTGCTCTCTGAGGCGAACTCCCGCAGGTCCAGCTCCTTGAGGGGGAAGTCGACGTAGGTGCTGAGCTTGTTGGGTCGGACGTTGGAGTCTGAGAAACGCTTCAGGTCTGGGAGCAACACGGAGTCAAGGGACGGAAACTGGAAATAACAATTATTCTACTTTGTGTGCAATGCTAAGGCACTTGGACCTTTACAGGAGTATTTCAAATCCACTTCCACTCCACTACTTTTCAAATATAGTAAATACATAAAATAATATGTTAAATGTAATTTATTCTGTCTGTACTTTACTCCACAACATATCTTTAGTTGGCTATTTAACAGATCAGCTCATGAAATTCGATGCGCTGACAAGTCGAGTGTTTTATAGAGTAGTTAGACTTAGCCCCACCCCGACCACTTGATAAATCAAAATACTGTGCTCTAAAGACTGAAGGGAGTTATAGTTTTCACACTTATACCGAAATGTCGATTATATTTACCAGGAGTTAAGACATCTGCAAATACTGGCCGCAGATATTCTGTGTTTTTAACAGGACACTAACTCACAAAAAAGTCATCCTCATCTTCCTGGCAAATCAGCGACTTAGTTTATGCTAATGGTCTCTCACTCAAACGCTTCCGAATGTTCTGAGCGTCAAGCGAACGGCGCCGAGACGCGAGCAAAAGGATACGAAGCACGAGGATCTGGGGGAACTTCTGGATGCTGAATCTTTTCGTGCACTTCCTTCTGGCTTTGCATCCGTTGCATGTCTGAGAAGAGAGAGGCAGTGAGACGCTGCCGCCGGCGCCAATCATCTTTTTTACAAAGGAATGAGTGGTGGGGGCACTGTTTTTGCGTGAGGCTTCTTACCGGCCTCTCGTCTCCGTCCAGCACGTCCTCTTTCGTAAAGAGCCTCAAACAGTCTTTGAGGGTCACTTCGCCCGAGTTCTTCTGCGTGGATGAGGAGCACGTCCAGTCAATCAAAAAAAAAAACAAAACAAAAACAAAACAAAAACAAAAACTTTAAGACTTTATAGCCCAGACAACACTTTTTTCTTTTTTTTTTAATGGGAAAAACCTCTGCAAAGTATATCTCTGTGTATGTGTTTGTGTGCTGACCTGCGCAACAGGTATCGACAAGTCCCAGAACGGATCAAACATTGTGGAGCGGAAGCCGCAGATGTTGCAGGTCAGGGAGCTTTTCAGCTGGCCAACGAAAAGATCTGAAAGCAGAGGCAAGAGACGGCGGGTTGGATTTAATGCGCCTGAAAATTTCAGAACGGAATCGGGTGATTGTGCAGCCGTAGCGCAAAAATTTAATTACCCACTACTTTGCTGTCCTCTCTCTCCAGGTACATATTCCACATCCGCTTGCCTTTTTCATCTTCCCTGCAAACAGAAGCATAATTTCACACATTTGGAGAGAATCGTAAAAGTTCCAGAAATGGCCGTGTGAGAAAAAAAGAAAAAAAGAAAAAACGCAGCCGAATTCAGGAACGCAGCGGTTTTCCCCGGGGTCGTGAAGGGGACGGGAGGTTATGAGTGACTTATTGGGAGCAGATGTGAGAGGCGGCGTGCACGGCGACTTACGGGAGGTGGTCAAAGTCTTCGATGGACACCTTAGGGCGGACTGTCACTCTGTTCACCTCAGTGTGGAGGCCGTCCAGTAAGGAGCGCAGAAATTCCTGGGCGTCCTGCTGACTGCAGAGAGACCGACGGAGAAAGCGTTACCGCCGCAAACTCCTGCAAAACTCCAATTCCGATTTCTACCGAATTAGAAAAAGATTGAGTGAATTTTTCGAAGGAAAGGCCCAGAGGCGAGACTTACTTGCAACCCACGAATTTGGGGGCGTATCGCTGGATCTGGTTCCTGAAATCAGACGGACTGATGGCCTCGTTGTTCACAGAGGTCCACAGGCTCTGGGTCAGCTTAGCAAACTCTGAGAGGGGGGGTGAAGGGAGGAGACCATAACCGTCATTACAGCGGAAAAAAAAGGTCTATTTGGTCCCCATTCAGTTTGGGAGGGAAACCGTCCGTCACAGAATTACTTGATACCGCAAAATTCGACATGTGGTCATTTAAAGGGAGCTTTAACTCTGCTGATAACATGACGACATGGATTGGATCCCCTCTAAAAGAGGCAAACTGCGTTGTGCTACGAATTCACCAATACTGTATTTTTGATAGTGATCTGCTTTCTCATATGTTCCTAACATGCCTGAGTACAGATGCAGGTTTTTGACCTTGATCAACAAGTGTCTCTTTATCAAGCTATGGTGCAAAATAAAGGGATATGTGCAGTTATCTGTGATGAAATACATATGGTACTTTAAGCCTGATGCAGGAAGAGGAGAAAATTGTGTGGACTCTATGAGGGCGGATCTTTTACGGTCAAATAACAAAACCCATGATAACAATCTCACCCTAACTTAACTGTCAGGTATTACTCTTGACCTCGGGATTAAACATACGAGACAAAATAATTTCGACTCAGCGCCCACTTCCTCAGGGCTGCATCTCACGGTCTCCCCGGGTGGATGGAACCGGGTCGGGTGCCGCCGGTGGCGATGGACCGTGGACAGTGGAGCCAAGCCGGTTCCATTCACCGGTGAGGACAGCGAGATGCTGTTGAGAGCTATTCGGCGGCCGCTGCGTGGACCTTGAGCGGAGTTTATTTTGTCATATAAATTAATCTGTAACAAAAAAAAACAAAAAACGAAACCACGTCTGACCGGTGAACCGGGCGAGGCAACTTTTTATGGTACTAATTAGAGACATTTCACCAAGTTGTGGTGCAAAAAAAAAAAAAAAAATAGGGCTTTTTGTACTGAACTGGGAAAATAAGTGTTTTTATTACAACATGCAGGAGTGAACGTCCTGCAGGAGTGAACGTCCTTTTCATTTTATGCAAAGACATATTTACCTTTACTTAAAATCTTAATTAGGGTATTATTTGATCTGACTGCAGTTAGGCAGCTTTGCTCGGGTTTCTGATCCGAGTGAGCTCTGATCGTTTGGATTTGCCTCATCTCCCCAGGTAAAAGTGAGGCTTTTAGCGAATCACGGTATAAAGTTCGTCTGCACAGCAATAAACTTATGTAGGTCAAGATTAGAGGCTATAAAGTACATATGAAATACATGTGACCTAGTGCCGGGCCATAAAGCGATTCCCTCCGATGATAAAGTAATGTGGTTTAAGCCCAGAGTCTCGTCCTACCTTCCATGAGAGCTGTGTTAGTCGCACAGTTGCTGTTGAGGTCTGTGCGGTGGATGTTGGTCAGGCAATAATCTCGCAGCTCGGGAGTGTTACTCAGGCATTGGAGGATGGAGTTCATGAAACACTGCGAATCAGAAACAGCAAAAATAAATACATAAATAAATAAAAACGAAGGGATTAATCAAATGAATATCCGGGGTCGTTCGGCGGCGCCACCGGGTCAAAGTGCAGCGTCGTGCACGGTTCATTCGGGCCGCGTCGCCGAGGGGAGGCGCTCACCGTGTTGCCCAGGTTCCTCAGTCCCACCAGGCCCTGAGGACTCTTGTTCTGTTCAAAGACAAAAGACAAGAGATTCTTGTTTACTCGTGCAAATGTCGGGGAATGATAAGCTTCACTATTATAAAGGTATAAGGAAAAGGAAGCGCCTGAAAGGCAGCTAGACAGAGAATGACACAGTACAATCAATTTGTTCGATGACCTAGTTCCTGTGGGGTTTAGGAAGGAATGCGAGCAGACTTACAAACCCCATCGCGCGGCGACAAACCAACAAACAAAAACGTTCGGGCCGTTTTCGCCGCCGCTTCGGCCGATGCAGCGAAGCGAAGTGGGGTCCTTATGGGTAGAACTGGGCCCTGAATGGGTTTAATTATCACTTAGGTCAAACTTCTGTCAACCGAAAGTCGTCCGAGCTATCGCCCTTTGTGTTACTGCGATTAAATCAACATGTCAGGCGGACACGGTGTGTACGTGTCCTCACTGTAGCTTGTGCATGTGATCTCAATATGATGAAGGTGTTTCGCGTGGTAGCAACCCCCCCTCAACATTCCTCAAGTGGGAACAAGCCCCGAGGGACCGTGCAGCATTTGGCCAATTCAAAACCTCATGACATTCACATTCCTGGCAGCGTAGCGGACACCGGCTGCTGCTCCGCATGCCCGGGATGAAACGCCGCGCCGCCTCCCGACTTCTCGCTGCACCCAGGGGCCCCAGCGCTCACCGGTCACGCTGCGGCGACGTGTGATGCGCGGCCCGGATGGGAAAGCCCCGCTGGGAGTCTGCAGGACACGGCGCGGTGTCGTGTCGTTTGAGTGTACGCCGTTCCACGTGGCGCCGCGGTTCGAACATTATCGAACATTAGATCTGTGACTTGTCTGTTGCCATAAAAAAAAAAAAACCAAAAAACCAAAAACAACAACAACGACCTGGCTTTAACCCTCGACGTCCGTCTGGACGTCTTTTGACCTGCAGATCACAGGATCATCGCTCACTGAGCTGCTCTACCACGAGCCGAAAGCTTATCGTTTAGAAGTTAGCTGGAAAAGAAAAATCGAATTAGTGAATTAGGCTAATCAAATGATGAAGTACTCAAAGGAGAGTCTTCGCTTCTATTCCCGAAAAAGAAAGTAGAGAACCAGCTGACTAGGGTCGTGGTAGGTGACCCCAACCTCCCAGGGTTCGAACAGTTTGGTCGTGTAAAGCCTGGACCTCGGTCAAGCGTAGGACTGGTTATTTTTAGATCGAACTATTTAAGAATACTTCCTTTTTTCTCTGAATATATATATAAGTAGATATAAACCAAAAATACAGCCTCAGGCCTCAGGTCGGGTTTGGGCCTAAGGTTTGGCCCCATCAGTCAGACTAAGGGCTTGGCTCGGGCTCAGTTTAAGGCTCTGGCAGGACTCTGCTGGAACCAAATCCAAACCATCAGCTATAAATATGTCAAAAAAACAGTCACGAAGCACCTTTCCCTCTGTTTTAATCTTCCTGTCGCTAATATGAGCAAAAGCTGTCCTGTGATGTGTCTGTTTATCTGTTTTATTGCGTTTGCTTTATTAGCAGCGGGAAGTCCATCCGAATGGCACCAGCCTAGTTTCGCTCTTCCTTGTTCAAACAGCCGGACGAGCCGCGGCGATCGCGTGGACGCTTTGGACACCCTTCACCGCACCTCCGCCCCCACGCTCGCCGGGCCTGCGGCCTGCATCTGAATATTAACAGGCGACACACTGAGCCGTGAGGTCGGGCTCGTCCCGAGCGAGGGGCCGTGGTAACTGTGTAACGCGGCGGCTCGGGACGGGTCAGCACCGTCACGGCCCGACGCCTCTGCTGACGGCCTGGGGGGGGGCAATGTGCTGACGGAGGCGTATAGGCGCAGGTGCGACTGCAAACATGTAGGCACAAGAACTGTAAACAGAGCGGCCTCCTCTAAAATCACTTGAATGTGCAGTTTATTCTAAATTTTACTTCAAGTTTTACTGTCTCTTTGGTTGATTCGCTCTTGCTTGGAAAAAACAAACATGCGCCTCAAAGAAAAGAAAGGTGCAGTCTTTGCTTTTATTATCCAGCGGAATCCATTTTTGTGGCACTTTATTTCAGCAAATGCATCGCGTCGGAGTCACGGGTGGCGGGTGGGTTGTGGGGGTGGGACCCGGGAGAGACGGGGCGTGATGCGGAGCAGGGACCGTTGGCGATCCGCTGTTAAACGACTCGCCCGCACTCCACGTCAGTCGTGTTTTAAAATAAATATGACCAGGTTAGGTAATCCCAAGCCGCCGGCGCGATAAGGGCCGGTTATGCTTATCAAGATTTTCGACGGAGAGGTTCAGAGCCTCGTGATGTTTGTCGTGTTGTTCCAAAACCTTTTTTTAATTTGTTTTAAAATCCTGAAACTAGACACATATACACACACACACACACACACACACACAAACAAAAAAGAACTAACGATATAAGCTATTAAAAGCCTGGCTGGGTGGATTTATTTTCCCCGTTTTTCCCTGTTTCCCTCTTTCACCGCAGTGTTTCAAGGTGACCATATGGTGCCGGCCCCGGTCTGCCGCACTGCCCCGGTGGCCTTGCAGATCGGGACATGTGACGCATGGGGTGACGCACGCCCCCGCCCGCGGGACGCGCGGTGCCATCCATGACACTCCCTTGGAGGCAGTGTAAAAATGGATCCCTGCCCCATAGCAACGGGGAAGGGAGAGGTCCGGAATACCATCACTGAGTGGAGGCATTTTTCGAAAAACTGCACTATAAAAAAAAGAAAAGAAAAGAGAAACTAACGTGGTGAAAAATATCTAATTCGATAAGACACAAAATTGCATAAAAATGCACTGGGAATCAACCCCCCCTCAAAAAAACTGCTCCAGCAACTGAAGTGAGAACATTTGCTGCTTCGCGTGAGACACTGAACGTAAAGCAAACTTCCAGGATGTAAAAGTGCCAAAAACTCTGTTAAAAACCAACTCGGCTGCACGTACAAACGTCAGTGCTACACGACGTTTACGTCCGGTGGGAACACGGGCACGCACGCCAGCGATAGCGCCGTGGAAACCAATGAGGCCGCGGCCGGCGTTAGGCCCGAGACAAGGGCGCCAGGCTGCAGGCCGTGACCCCTGCAGGCCGTGACCCCCGCAGGCCGTGACCCCAGGTTTGACCCCTTCACACGGCCGTGAAAAAAACAAACAAAAAAGCACCTCGAGCCCCAGATGGACCACACACACACACACACACACACACACACACACACACACACACACACACACACACACACACACACACGTATGGTTTGGTATGTGCGGTTCTGGCGAGCGTTAACAAAATGTTCTATGCAGAAGATAAGGTAACAGTCGGGACACATTCCTTATCAGCTGAGCACCGATTATGCAACGACCGTCACACTCGACTTGTTTCTCTGATGCAGGCAACTGCTGCCCCCCCCCCCCATCACCACCCCCCCTCCGCCATCACCACCACCCCTCCACCATCACCACCCCCCCCTACACTTAAGAGCTGATAAGGGCCTAAAGGTCAGACCTGGACCCTCCACCAAGCTTCCTGTGTCTTTCCACGTCCTTACAAAGTTGAATAAGACTTTTATATTCCACTGTTTCTTTTCTTCTTTTCTTTTTTTGCACACACTGACATTTTTGTGCAAAAGAATAAATAAATAAATAAATAATAAATAATTAATAATAAATTTGTCCCACATTGGCCTCAATTACAAATCCAGCTCCTTTTCATTCTCACACCTCAGGCAACGTCAAAGTGACCTCTGATGTGTCTTATCGGGCTTATTTTTATTTCCACATTTCTGTGGACACGAATCATCGTTTATGGTGACGTGATTTTTTTTTTATTTAGTATCCTGATGTCATTGTCAGCTCTGTGAGTCACAGTAACACTGACATCAAACACTGTGCAGCCTTCCAGTGCAGAAATCCCTCAGTTCTATGACTTAATTTATTAACAGAGATGCAAAAAACAAATAACAAAAAAACAAAAACAACCTCATCCGGATTTATTGTTTATTTAAGTAAAATATATTTTAGTCCTGTTTTAAAGCAGGTTGTTTTTCCCTTTAAAGAATATATATATATATATATATATATATATATATATATATATATATATATATATCCCCTCCAATCACACACTGACGAAGGATAAAACTTTCTGTCCATACATCTCAAATAATTTGATTTTGGCTGCAGCACCCTAAGGAGCCCCCCCCACCCCCCACCCCTCCAATCCGTTAAATAAGAAGTTTTAAAAAAGTCTGAATATCTGGTTTCTTCATTATTAAAGTTGCCTAAAAGAAATAGAGACCGATGAGGAGGAGGAGGAGGAGGTGGAGGCTGCGAGAAAGGCGAGGCAGAGGCCGAGGCCGAGGCCGAGGCGGACTCACCTTGGCCTGGTTGATGATCAGACCCATGAACGTGGACACCAGCACGGACCGGGACAGCGACGGGCTCTTGCGCCGCAGGTCGCTCTTGTCCAGCGGGAAGGCGGCCGGCTCCTCCGGCACCGTCACCGTGTAGGAGTGTCGCAGGGACGGCATGGTCGGCGCCGCCGGACGGTGCCCGGGTCCCGGGACGTCAGCCTCTCTCTCTCTGGCTCTCTCTGCCCCTCGACCCCCGCCGCTGGGCTGCAGCTGGACGACGGCTGACGGAGGTGGAGGAGGAGGTGGAGGAGGTGGAGGAGGAGGTGGAGGAGGTGGAGGAGTTGCAGGTGCAGGTGGAGGTGGATTTGGAGGTGGTGGAGCTCCTCTGCTGATCTGAGGTCCGGGTGGTTAGGGTGAGAGTAAACGGAGGATGAGGATGAGTGAGGCGGCTCGTCGCACCGCTGCGTCTGCGGGTCTGCGTCTGCGTCTGCGGGTCTCCGTCTGCGTCTGCGTCCGCGTCCGCGTCCGCTCCGGATCTCGAACCGTCCGGGACCGTGTCGGACTCCGGCTCTGGGGTGGCGCGAGCCGGTGGGGGGTGTTTTCTCCTCCGCGTGCCGTCGACGCGCCCTCCCACCGCGGGGAGGGCCGGCGCTGCGTTTACGCGCCGGTCGGAAACGCCAGAACCGTCGCGCCTCCGCTCGTATTGAAATGACAGCGACGGAGAGGAAGAAGAAGAAGAAGAAGAAAAAGTGGTGGAAGAAGTACAACTTCAATTAAAACATAAACATAAGACATAACATAAGACATATACAAACACATATAGACAAGACATATATAAACACCCATAGACACACATTTTATATATATATATAAATACACACACACACACACACACTCCACTACAAAATGGAGTATAGGAATACAGAATTACTTCATCAGCACCATGTACCTGAAGTATCAGTTAAACTGCATCAAATTCTCCCCTGAGATACGTCATCATCATCATTATTATTATTACTATTATGAGATCATTATTAGAAAAGGATTTTTTTTTATATGCATCAGTTTTTAAACCGTATTCTACTGTTGTAGCAGGTTCTAAGTACTTTAGCCACAGTTAGGTGGTTTAGTCCAGTGGCTCCAAACCGAAGGGTTTAGATTTATCCTGATAAATCTGATAAATCTGAAACCTCAGTGTTTATCTTTTGGCTTTTTAGGGCCACAGGATAAATCTAAGGGAACATAAGATGATTAATGGGCGAGGAAAGAAAAAAAACCTATTTCTGAAATGCAAAGTCTTTCATTTTTTAATTGTTTTTATTAATCAAACCTTTCAACTGAATCTTTGCTTTTCTTTTGAGGAGAAGTATTTGATAAATTTTACCTCCTTGGGCCTCGAACAGTCACAAAGAAGGAAACGACCGAGAAAGTTTCAAGGGAGAAATGTCTCTTTAGTGGAACACACACAAAACAAAAGGCCCCAGGCAGGAACAGCTCGTGGCCAAAAAACAAATGTCTGAGAAGCACTGGTTTAATCTTTAACACATTTTATGAGGTTCTTTTAAAAAGTAAAATCTTCATTGGTAAAGCAATTAGTAACTTATATATGTCAAATGAATATACTGGGCTTGGTTGGATTACACAGATGGCTGCACTTGTTTTTTTTTTTTTGCAGATGCATCAGAGCCAAATCTGAATTATAGAATAGAATTATAAAGAAGCCATTAACACTAACGCATAACTTTTAGCATTAATGTGCTAAGGGAGCCTGAGATTATAAAACACAATAATACACTGAGGGGAAAACAGTCATTTTCAGGTGACTGTGCTTTGCCGTAGTAATGTCAGTTTTTTTGCTCTTTAAACTTCTCCTCCAGCACCTTTAACAGGGGATTGCTGTACTTTTCTTCCACAATGCATTTATCCAAGATAACTTCTGTAGCTTGGCGGATTTAGATTTTTAATACAGAATATAATCAATAAATAAATTAAGATATATTTGTAATGATTAGGATAGTCCTTGGTATATTATGTTGTTTAAATTAACCACACCTTCACCAGCTGTAATGTTAGAGTAAATGGACTGTACTTATATGGGGCTTTTCTAGTCTTATCGACCACTCAAAGCGCTTTTATACTACTCTCACATGAAGTGCCCTCCACGTACACATTCACACTCCGACAATACATCGGGGGCAACTTCGGGCTCGGCATCTTGCCCAAGGGCACTTCGACACACGGACTGGAGGAGCCAGGGATTGAACCGCCGACCCTCCGCTTGTTGGACGACCCGCTCTGCCTCCTGAACTTCCTCGGTTTACACTACACCGGCTTATCGAGTGTATATTTGTTGGCAAAAAAAAAAACAAGAAAAAGGGTCAATTTCTGGGCAGCTCTGGAAATTTGCCAGAACCGAAAATGCAATGGAGAAACTAATGTTAATTTCCTTCTTCCCTACAATCTTCTGCTGCAGCTGGATGTTACAGGACCCATTTTATTTAGTTTTCCTTCCTGTAAAAGAAAAGTATATGACCTTTTTTTTATTTGCTTAACTATTATTGTTGCAGCTGGATAGACACATTGTGTAGTGATTCACTTGAAAGTTACACAGAAAGAAAGAAAGACAACTATAGACTTTATGGAAAGAGCTCTCTGCTCTATGGTTTAGTGTTGAGGACTCAGTGCAGGGCCTTGGGTTTCATCACCCCTTCAGTCAGCACATCGGCGCTGATAGTGCAGAAACAGCATTGTAAGCACTTTGGTTGAGGGACCGTATGAGCACAATCATTGTTGTGCTTAAGGAAAAGCTCATCTCTGCAGAAATAGCCCAAAAATGAGCAGAAATGAATGTATCACAGCTCATCAGGTACAATGAGCCAACTTTTCAGTTTGTGCTGCTGCAGCAGAAGGGATTTGTGACCACTAGTTATTTTTCTTCCATTGTTTTCTGAAGTAACACCCGTGTAGTTAACACTAAATATGCTGCTGGTTAATCAAAGGGAGAAAATTAAGAACGTTTCTCATCATCGGCTTTATTCCACCTTCCAAAACTTTAGCGCCCTGCTCAGAGACTTGCTGTCCTTGACTCAGAGCTGTTTCTGTATCAAGATAGAACCACAGTCCAAAGATCTAAGCCTGATAAGGAGCTTGATAGGTGCCTTGTAAACTCTTTAACATGTCCTTCTGTGCTCTACGTCCACTTTCATCTTTTGGTTTTTACAGAGAGAAAAGCTGAAACCACTGTACAAAGTTCAGTGCACCGAGAGACACGTAACACGCCCCTGGTTAGCTGATTAAGGTTTTTAAATCTGTGCCTAGGGTATTTGGAGAGAGGCTGAAATGGTGTTTATATAACACACAACATGTCTTTTACTTGAGCAGAACTAGAGGCCCTAGAAGCTGTTGGATGGAGTAGGCAATGTAAATAGAAAGGGTTTATTCTCTTGGGAGCTCAAATGCACTTTGGGAAAAACCCAAGGCAATTTATCAATTATATTCTTGATATTTATCTGTGTACAAGAGGAAGTTTTGGCTTGATTATGGTGCAGCGAGAAAGGTCAGGTGATGGCCAATAACCTTTGGATCCCTCCTCTGGAAACTGCGAGTATTAAGAGCAAATTTCTTTTTTATTTTAAACGGGAATCCGAGCGGCGACTAACTGAAACATGCCGATCGATTTGCGCCAGACAGTCGCACCAGGGACACAATGGTGACAGCACATCAGTGAGGGGACACCTCAAACTGGACCCATGACCAAGCGAAGCCGGCAGAGACAAGGAGTCAGGGAGTCGGGGAGTCCTTGCTACAACCCTCCCAATCAACCACCCACACTCGCCGGGGAAGAACTTGACCCAGTAACACTCCGCTCAAGGCCAATTCTCGCCGCAGATTAAACAGGGACACGCCGTATTTAATGAGGTCAAATTCCAGGCTTATCGCGTCAGGAGGAACTTGTCAAGGAGCACAATGTGATTGCGATGAGGAAGAGCTGAAGAGATAAACCCTCGAGATGCTCTATTTTCCTCTAATCCCTTCAATATCGAAGTCATTGGTCTGCCAGCGTGGCTATAAACAAATTTATAGTCAAATTTACTTTGGACAGTTTGTGTCCCTGCAGGAGGAACCCATTGTCATGGAACCCCCACAAGCTTTCCTGTTCCATGATGATTCTGAGAAAACCGACTGGGATTTGTGCTTTTTCACAGGAAATATTATCTAAGTTATGTTTTACAATATGAACATTTACAACGTTAAAATTAAAACATGGCTGCAGACTGCTGCTCCCTACTGTAAATGAAGGGAAATGAAAATAGATAGATAAATAAAGACTTATGCCATAAGAATAATACATATTTGACTCATGTGGCTTTAACCTTGACTAAAATCTAGTAAACACGTTTATGCTTCCCAGTGGTTAAACTGATACAATATCCGATGAACCCATTTTGATTTTTAAATGAAACCAACCAGGCTTGATTTAATCTTTAAAAGTTGATTCCAATAACATTTGCCCACTTGCACTTTAAAATTTATAGACTTGGTAGGTGAGGAGGGATAAAACTCCATGAGCGAGATACGATCAAGGGAAAGCAATGAACTGTACTGCTGCGATAAGAGCTGCTGTTAATAATCACCTCTGTCTGCCGCGTTACGCAACAGGACGGAGTCCATGCGTCGCTACAGGTATGAGGCGTCTGCTGCCGCTAGTGTGGGAGAAACTCCCCCGTGAAAGCCCTCTCCCAAAATAATCGCCTCAATTACAACTTCAAACGCTCTCCACCCTCCACACCGAGGCTGGGCCCTTTACTCAAACGCATGCAAACATGGGCGAGTTGCTTCCACCTCCACGCCACGCCGCGCAGGCACCCACGTCAGCGAGGGAATACCTCAGGGCGGTTGTCATGTTGAGGGATCCTTTTCCACTTACTCCGTGGTTACCTAAACTTTACAGTGAGTCCCAGGCGCGGCCGCCTTCGCACTGGGCGGCCAGTCATGGCAAAAAGCAAACACCGGCAACATGGTGGATGCATGGAGCCACTGATGGTATGTGGGTGAGGCCCCAGCTGAACGGCAGTAAGAAGAACAGGACACCGAATAGGTTTTATCTATTGGTCACAATGCTTTTGTGAACTGTTTCACGTTCTAGGAGTTGACCCTTGACCCCTACTCAGCTTGGTGACATGGATTTTATTTGAGTAAAACCTGAATAAAAGTTACTTTGAGTAAATCTTTGTTGTTCCACTTGTTTACTGGTGGTGGTTGATGTGGGTCTGACGAAAAAACGTCGCGGATGCTGCTCAGAGGTTTGACTACTGCTTCGTAACGACCCGGGATATCTGACAATTTCATAATTCTACTAAAATGCATTTTTTACTTTCCAGGCAAAATTCCCCACGTATATACAGACTAATCCATCAAAAAAATCTATTCACCTTGAATCATTTTCAAATAGTCCTGGATTATCTCACGAGAAAATATGCTATACACCAATGTTTGAGGCTACTGAGAACATCTGAGAGGCCGATAAATGGAAGAGGATCAAAAACACGAACGTGGAAAAATACTCCCATCGTTTTTCTTTGTTCTTTTTCAGATTATGAGGTTGTCCAAAGTAATAAAAAGAGGGAAATAGAGAAAGAATAGCAGGAGGAAACATATAACACAAGAATGCAAGAATCATTTGAGTGCAATAAATATTAATAGGTAATAAGTAACTATGACCAGCTGACACAAAAGACTCTGATAGACACACACACCCATAAACACACACAGCTAAAACCTTATGTAACCATAGATATGCAACTGGCCAAACACTCACAACAAAGGGAGGGGAGCATAAGGTCAAGAGGCGGCATCGCACTTGAGCGGCGTTCTTTTGGCCCCACATGCGCCGGAGTGGGCTGGTGTGATTTCAGCCGCATTGTCACACATGTCCCAGCGATGCGCATGCGTTATCTGCTTTTGTAAAAGTAACAATGCTACGTTCGAGCCAGCTGCTGAATATACTATATGTATATATCTTTATCTTTCCTGGAAAAAGATATTCAAAGAGTTAAACCCTCAATTCTGAACGTGTCTCTCGATCTTTTCTCTGCATTCATTCTGCTGCGAGGCCCAATCAGTAAGAGGTTTTTACCTTCAGTGTTTACTCGGTCAACTTGCCCCGGTCATGCACTTTGTGTTGTGTATGTTTAGACGGCAGCGGGATCAGGGCTTTAAACTGAGGAGGGGGGGGGGTCTTGTGACACATTACAGCTTTCCGACAGGATATGAGGGCGGCTATATGTTTCAGAGGGCCCCTGAACTGACTCTTATCTGTGTGGTTGACAGTATTGCTAACTGCTTGTGTGCCTAAAACTGAAACTGCATCCCTTCACAGTGAGTGGCTGCAGCTGCATCTTCTTTCCTATACGTGCATTTGCCTTAAAGTTCCAGTGTGTAGGGGCAGAAATGAAATATAAAACACACATTATTGTGTTTTCATTAGTGTGTAATCCCCTGAAACCCCGAACGGTTGTGTTTTCACCAGCATTGAGCCCTTCGTGTCTACACGGCAGCGGTTCCTCTTCCAAAGTACCCACCACGTTGCACCACCATGTTTCTACAGAAGGACTCTTACAGGCAGCAGCAGCGAGCGATTCGTTGAGACTTTCTTCGCCCGGATGTCGCCTCTCACGCTGCCTCCTCCTCCTGGTGAAGGTCGTGGGGCTGAATGCAGGAAGACCTGTGGAGACGACTCAGGGCCTCCTGCTTTACCTTTTCATGCAGTTGTTTTTTTTTATTTACAGATAATGTCTGAAACCGACAGTAGAACTAATAATCAAATACAGTATCATGCAGTGAAATGCATGATTTAATAAATACTTAATTGTAATTGAAATTTGTTATTTGCCACGAGATATAAATTATATAAACTATATTAGAATTAAATTATATAATTAGTTGCTGTTGTTACTGCTGATGTTGCTGAAGAACCTTTGCCCCCCCCCGGCAAAGCCACTTGTAGCCCTTCAAGTGCTGTTGATAGTTCTTTAAAAAAATCAGTTATTAATTAAAGTGTTATCTCTAATTTGTTTGCACTTATACTTTTTTTTTCTTTATATTCAGTCAAATACATTTGTATATTAAATTCTTGATATATTAATCCCAGCATAAGTAACTGAACATTTTAAACTCTGTGCAGAAAACTTATATTTTGTTCTACCGTCAGCAAAAGTCACATCGCTGCCTCCCAATGGATTTACACCGTTGTTATATAAATTAGTTTAGTATCAGTATCAGTACTGATTACACAGTTTCCCAACTGCCCCCAGTGAAAATCTCAAAGGCCTCCAACAATTAGCTCCCTGCAAAGCTGGGCACATACACACAGAGAGAGGACAGAAGACTTATAAAGGAAGCCATTCGTGTACACAACAAGAAAAAAGGTACTTTTACATTGTAAATACCATTAATTATGTAACTACTGAGTCACTGATAGTGAACAGATACTGATGGTGCACATAAACGCCCTGAAGTCTCAGCTGAGTCAGTTTCTGCAGATTCCACACTGGACACACTCACAAGGTGTGGCGTGACGGAGACAAAATCACTGTAACTACGTTGCTAGGAGACAGCTGCATGGATCCAGCTGTTACTCCCTGTCAGATTATTTATCTATTCGAAAAAAAAGAAAGAAGAAAAAAGCAGCATGTGGTGCATCGGACAAACTTCGCTCACACCGACTTAGAGAACGTCTTCATTTATTCATGGTAGGACGATGCCACTCTCAAAGGGATAGAACATCTTTTGGTTAAGTTTTTCTTTTCTTTTTTTTTTTGAAAACACAGAACAAGGTACCGATTATTTAAAAAAAAACAACCCCCCAAAAAAAAAAACAGTCAAGACGTGCACCGCCAAACTGACGAGGACTGTGCATTTGTACACGGAGGGCAGCAGAACGGGCCGAGTAACTATTAACTAAACCAGAAGCGAGAATCGCAGCTGATTTCAGTGACGAACCCTGGAGGTTTACGTAAGAAATGAGGTGACGCGTCGACATCTATAACACATAAGGTGCCAAATGGAAAGAGCTTGACCGTGGACTGCACTCAGGGAATCCAATACTTAAACTGTTGACAGTATTACAGTATCACGATCATCCTAAACGGGGGAACGGATCGGTCGGAGTCAACGTTCAGTATGTACGGGAGTAGTGTTAGAAAACAGATGCAAAGACGTGAGGAAAAACTGACTGATTAGCTCCAGCTGCTTAGGTCTTAACAGAGGTAAACTGTCTGGAAGTCTGCACAAAGTCCACCTGGGGCCTCATGTGAACCTGGTGAACTGTGTTGACTTTTTATTTGGCGGCTGTTCAGAGGAGCTTTTAACACAGAGAGAAGTTGATGCAAACGAAGGAGGCCGTCATCAGGCCCACGAACAAGCAGCAACTGAAGGCGGCTGCAGTGAAGACCCGGCGAAGCATCTCAAGGGAGGAAACACAGAATTTGGTGACAGTCGAGAGTTCCAGACCTCAGGGAGTCATTGACTTCAAAGGATTTTCATCCAAGTAGTGAAAATAATCCTCGTATTTAGAATTATGTCGGTTTGTCCAAATACTTCTGAGGGACTTAGCATAGAAATGTCTGTAACACCTAAACAGTTAATGTGAAATTTTCGTGAGACGATTTGAATTAAAGCTGCATTTCTAAAGAGCATTTCTGCGAGGCTGCGCTCGGCCTGACGCTCGCTCACGTCCGCTCACACATTTGTCGCTCCACCTGGCCGATATTTGCGTGTCGCGAGCCAATCGCGAGTCCGGCACGGCCGAGATAAAGAAGAGCGCTTGTTAATATCAGGTGCGATCAGGCGTTACGAGCCAGACAGTGCCGCCCTGTCACCTTGCAATTATGCTCGTCAAGCAATTATTCTGTATTAGTGATTTGCATTCAGCGGCGGAGTGCAGAAAGCGACGTGTTGTTCACAGGAGAAGCACGGAGGCCGGAAAAGCAGGACCGACGTCAAAGAATTTGTCTTCCACAGCAATGTTCCAGATTCACATCCCATTTTTCTAACATTATCTTTGTTACTTAACCATCCTCTTTCCCCAACCGTAGCATTACATACACATTAACCCTCTACATGTAGGATTAGAACACTTTCTTTGGCTTCCTCCAGTGGGAACATTTTGGAATAAAAAAAAAATAATAATAAAAAAAACTGTGGCAAACACTGATGCATTCATTTTCTCTACAAACAAACAAACAAACAAACAAATGAACAAAAAGTCTGAATGATCCGAAAGATGACAAAAATCACATGGAAATTCTACACACAGTGGCTTTAAGCGACCGACAGTACACGATGAGGCGTCCTCTTGCATGCAAATAACAGAGGAAGAGGAGCTGAGGAATACCACGATGTAAAGCGGTAGGGAAACAGGGCCTGGCCGCCCACATGTCTAGAAATCTGACCTAACGCCCGCAGCCGTACCAGTGTCGTTCGGATTCAAAGATCTGTGAACGTACAGCGTGTTCTGACTAGATTTTTATTGTTTATTTTCTCCCCACTGGCTGATCTACTGGCTAATCAAACGCCGATACATGTCGTGCATCTTCAAGTCTTTTTTTTTTTTTGTTGTTGTTTGTTTTTATTTTGTCTGCGTGTGTGTGTGTGAGTGTGTGTGTGTCTCTCCACTCGCCGCCGCCTCCGCCGCCATCCTCCGCTCGCCGGGAGTTAGGAGAAGGGCGGAGCGCGGCCACGGGCCAGGAACGTGGAGACGGCGGCGCTGGTGGTCAGCAGGGGCAGCGCAGGCGCGACGCCGCAGCTCGAGCTCACAGCTGGGAAGAGAAGACAACGTGAACTGTGGAGGATGCACTTGTTGTGTCAAAATCCAATGAAAATACATTATTATTGCTATTGTGTCCCTACACTGTAATGACTGGGTGCTCTTTTTCATGTGAAGTGTAAATACTGTACATGCTACATGTTTGTAACTATTGTTAAGCTGTATTGTACTTAATGTTCTGTTTTGCTCAAATATTTTTCTTGGTTTAGTTTTGCTGATGTATAATCTATGCATCTATTCTAAATCCAAAATACACTCATTTCATCGTTTTGTTTGCTTTTTGTTGTCTAATTTTTTTTTTTTTTTAAAAAGCACAAAAAATCAGACAAAATGCTGGATAGTTTTATGACAGTATCACATTTGGATAGGAAAAAAAACAGGACTTGAAGGTCACACGATAGAACTGTCTCTTATTGTCTCTTATTGTCTCTTATGTCTCTTACTGTCTCTTATGTCTCTTATTTTTGGCCTTTAGACATTATTGAACCTCTCAAACATTTATCTTTTTAAATTTATGTAAATCAAGTTGTGGTGCGCACAAGCATTTTAATACAAGCTGCGACTGTGAATAGGAATTCACAGATACACAGTTTGCCCTCTGCAGTGAGAAGTACATATGTGGGACAAGTAGTTTGAAAGAAATCATAAAGGTTCGGCACAAATTAAAAACAGAGATAATATAAAGCTCGATAATGTTTAATGCATTTGTGTCTGTATTTATCCATACAGCTTTTCATTGTGTTTAACCTACAGTATAATACCATGAGTGTTTTATTCCATCTATCCCCTTTAATATTATTATCATTATTATTTTGCAGCTGCAAAGGTCCAGACCTTTGCAGGCTGGATCAGCTTTAGACCCTTATCTGGTCTGCTCTGGGAACTCAGCCCTGCACAATGACTTGCAGGTGAGAATGATCAGGTGGCCTGATCCTTGGCTGCAGGCAGCCACTCCTGAATGGACCATTCTGTTTGCTAAATGCCTCTATGCCGCTCTTCGAGGGCTTTACACAATAACTGGTTCAGATAATGATATTTACATTCATACGCATGACAATGCCTTGCGCTAAGAGAGTTATCACCACCGCTGGTTAACGTCATACTCGCTTACTGTAAACAAGGAGTGAATAGTGTGTTGATACTGTTTTACTGTGCAGAATACGGACCTCGGCGTTTAATATTAAACTAGACTCTGGCAGCCTCAGCGGCTCGTTACTCTCCATAATGCAACCAAAGCCCACACTGAGCAGCACCGTAGCTGGAAAACAGCCAGCGCATGAGGCCACCGCGCACAATGGCAGCGAAAGGCGCCGCGGTAAAATGAGACGGGCCGCATGGGCTATTTAGTTCATTCGTCGATCGTTTCCCTATCAAAGTGGAGATGCATTAGCTGTGCAGCTGCTGCGCAGTGACACAGGCCGCGGGTTCTTCAAGCCCCCGTTTACGCATCAAATATCCCGCTCGTGTTTCTTTTGTTAATCAACCAACGTGAGGGAGCGCTGTGCAGCCGGAGTACTTCGGAGCAGAGGTTCTGATTGAGATGGCAGAAAACGAAGGCGGAGACGTAAAGAAAACGGCGACGTCCATGGATACGCTGGGGTAGAAATCAAGATTTACGTGAAAAATTACATATTAAAGCAGTTTGCTGCAGCTCGCTGCTTGTTGTCGCAACAGCTTGGGGTTCAAGGCCACTATGAACGTGAGTTTTAACCTTGTATTATCAGCGCTAAGATGCAACATGAGAGCAGAAAACTCTGCAGTAGCCAACAGGACGCGACGAGTAAGGTACCGGATCGTTCCACTCGATTCGTACAGTTAGCACATTAGCCTGCCGGTGCCACCGGTGCTGCTTTGATGCCTTTCAGGTGGCCAGGTTTTGATAAAATGATATGTATTTTGGGATTTCTGTTTAATTTCTATGGGATCTATGCTTCAAAAATGAGAGCAAAGGGTAAAAATGGGTCAGAAGTATAGATTACTTTTATTCAAACTTCTCAATTTATAGTCTAAGGTGGAAACTTTTATTTTTGAACTGGACTAAACGTACATATTTACACGTACATTTACTGTAATACCCGGAACAGTGCAGAACTGCGGTGGAGACGCTGTGTGTCAACACTGGCTGAACTGGTGAAGATAAACCTGAAAACCAGACCAACCGTCGCCACCGTAAATCTGGTGGGATTAGTTTCCATGGTAACCTTGGTCAGAGTTATTTGAACCCGATTCCATGGATGGAAATTTCCTCAAAATCAGGCTCAAGCTGCTGCTGTTTAATGGTCATATTAGGATTCAGTGAAGCAGGAGCACTACACACTGAACCTCATAATCCCCTGTGTGTGTGTGTGTGTGTGTGTGTAGATGTGTGTGTGTGTGTGTGTGTGTGTGTGTGTGTGTGTATGTGTTGTGTGTAGATGTGTGTGTGTGTGTTGTGTGTAGATGTGTGTAGATGTGTGTGTGTGTGTGTGTGTGTGTGTGTGTGTTGTATGTGTTGTGTGTAGATGTGTGTGTGTGTGTGTTGTGTGTAGATGTGTGTAGATGTGTGTGTGTGTGTGTGTGTTGTGTGTCGGGTCCTTACTCCTGCAGCTCTTCCCGTCTCGCTGCAGCGTCCCGGTCACACAGCTGCAGACGGGCCCACCAGCTCCCCTGCTGGTGCAGATCTGCTCGCAGCCTCCGTTGTCGTCCTCGCACCAGTCGGACTCTGGGCGGTGGACAGGAAGCGCGCGTCAGGAAAAGGCCCCCGGGAAAAGCCGAGGGGATCGTAGAGGGGGACGCACACTCACCTCTCCTCCTTATGGGTCCCACGGTCAGTATGTGCTCCCTGTGGTCGCCGTCCCCCGAGTACATTCTTCTCTTGTGCGGGCAAAGCTGGATGCACAGAAAACGCAGGTTAACACGGCGGCCGTCGTCTCGTCGCCACTTTGGCGATGAGGTTGTGTTCTATGTCTGTTTGTTTTGTTTCTCACCACTTTGCAGGTGCTGGCGTCCGAGTCACACAGCGTGACGTCGCAGTGGAGGTGCACCTCGTCGTAATCCCCGATGAACTTGAAGACGGTGACGTGGAAGCGGCAGGTGAGCGAGACGCCGTTCTCCACCATGCCGATGGTGTTGTCCTTGACGTTCGGACACCTGGTGAGGCACAGATATAAGAGGGATACGCCACATTTACGTGAGACCTTTCTGTTATTGATCATTTATCCAAGGGAGGAAAAATTGCCCTTTTTCCCCCTTTAGGTGGCTGCTGAACAGGAACCTTCACTTCATATTGCAGAAACTAGTCGCTGCTACTTTCAGGTGCTGCTGTATATTTACAGCTGATAAACGTTCCTATTTTCAGACATGGTGGCAGTGCCATTGACCTGCCATCCCTCAGCAAATACATTGGAAATCTGCCTATCTTCTTATCACCTCACTCGAAAAAAACAAAAAGTGTTTTTTCTTTAACGCCTCAAATCCTCGGCTGTTTCAACGCTGGTAATTTACATTTGCAAGTTTATTTTCCTGCCCCTTTTTTCCCTCAGGTTTTCATTGCAAAGTAAATATCTTTATATGGAGAGAGAAGAGTGACAGTGCTCCAGGGATTGTGTGCAGTGAACCTCAGTGTCCACACCACCCCACAAACCACGGCTCAATTCTTTAATGTTTAATAGATGTTTAACTTACAGTTATCGGACACTATTTCTGTCAGTTACAGCACAAAACAAATGAGATGTCTGAAATCCAGATTTACTAGTTACTGTAGAATAAAGTGCCAAAGTTCATTCTTGAACTTCTGGGGCTAGAAATGCAGTTTAAAGTCCCAGAGAAAGCTGTAAAGAAGTTACCATTATAATTCATTTTTAACTCATGTCTTCATTCCATAGTCCATAAAGTTTAGTACTGAACAATGAGTCTGACAATTGAATTGTCAATGTTAACGGGCAACAATTATTATTAATATTAACTTGCTAATTCAAGATTCTTAATGTGAGAATTTACTACTTGTCTGTGATGTCAATTATTGTAAATCAAATATATTTCATTCTTATTGTTTGTTGGACAAAGGAAGCAGTTTCAAGACTTCACCTTGGGCTTTGCATTATTACGATGAGCAGTTTTCACCGTTTCACCATTCGTTATATAAAGCAAAATTTAAAAAAAGAAAAGGAATCATTAGCTGCGGCAGTAAAAAGGTTGCGTCCGGCCTACCCCCTCTCTATGATGACATAGCGGAGTCGGTCGCTGCTGTGGCGCGACGGCGTGGCCCAGCACATGTTCACAATCAGGTTGAGCTGATTTTCATCGGCCCCTTCGACGAAGACGCCCACGAAGAGGACGTCCCGCGTGCTGAGCACCACCTCGCCCTCCCTGTACGGCTGCCGGTAGGAGGAGTTCTTGTACAGGGCCATCTTGGTGATGAAGTTTCCCTCCTGGGTCGGCAGGGTGAGGTTAATCACGCTGCAGCAAAAATTAAAAAAAGGGGGGGGGTGAGGTGTTATTTAAGGTGAACATATCATTCCAGGGCTAATCCCCGTGTCCCCACGCGCTCCGTCCCACCTGAGCATGGGCTTGAGGACAGTCTCCAGCGAGATCTTCAGGTCCAGTTCGTAGGCGCAGGAGAACTCCACATTGATGGTCCTGTCCCGGGTGATGATGTTCCCCGTGTTGTTCACGCTCTCTATCCAGACCGTGTTTTTGTACATGATGTGCGTTCCATTCGACTGTGGGGGGATGTTGGGAGGGGGCGGGGTGTTCAGAACATTCGGCGTCAGGGAACAGAGACGCAAAGGTGCTCGAATGGCAGAAGCACAGTCGATAGTTAAAAGAACCACCTGATATTTTAGGAAATATCCTTATTCCCTTTCTTTCTGAGAGAGATGAGAGGATCATCATCAGTCTCATTTACGTGCATAAAACAAAGAGTTGGAATCAGAGCTTGTTAGCTTAGCTTAGCTTTTCTTAGCTTAACAAAAAGACTGGAAGCAGGAGGAACCTGCTACAAAAAGCTGCTAAGCACCGAAACTTCTAAATCTCACTCGTTGACACTCGTTACACAAACAAAAAATGTCGACACGGGAATTTTTGATTTCAGTCAGGGCAAACGCTGGAACTATTTCAAACGATAGTATATCCAGCCGCCCAGCAGTGGTACATTTTTAGAGACCGGGAAAGGTGCGCGAACAAGCTCGACAGGAAAGCAAACAAGTGAACGCAGCGCAGCGAGCACCCACGAGGGCAGGCGAGGACACGGACGAGCGTGAGCCCACCGACCTGCACGATGGAGCCGCAGTGGCCCTTGGTGTTGTTGATGTGGAAGGAGATGAAGTCCTCGCCCTCCATGCCGGCGCAGTGCTCGTCGTTGATCCGGACGTCCCCCCGCTCGAAGCCCAGCTGGAAGAGCTTGCACTTGGAGATGGAGACCTCCATCTGAGCGTGCCTGCAGGTCACCTCGGCCTGTATGATGTCGTCATCGCCTGCCACGGGGCAAACATCAAAATTAGTCCAGCTGTGGCAGCTGTTTTTCAGAGGTGTGGTGGCAATTTTTTAAACGAGTAGACGTTTTTCATGAAATCTTGTGATTTAGAATAAGGACAGCAGTATTTTAAACACAAAACCCTAATAAAACATTGACATGGCTGATGTAATGAATGAATTTCAGTATATCAGTGATATAAACATGTTGGTGCATATTTCTGCTAGTGACGAGAAATTGTATCACAGATCATTGCATTTTTAAACTGTAAAATATCCTGCTAGTGCATATCTTGGTACTAGATTTTTGAGAACATTTAAGGGATTTTTATCAAAAATATTTGTTGGCTTTGATGCATAGTAAAGAATGATTTTAATCGACACATGGTTATCAGATTTCTAGTGGCTCTCAAATATCAATAGTATTGGCTTCAGAAATCCAGTTCGACTGAGGCATGAAATATTTCAACGATTCCAAATGACATAAGAAAGTTTAATTTCGGAGCAGACGGGACGCGAGCCGGGTTCGGACGACATCAAGTCGGCGTCCCGTGAAGCGCTCACCTCCATTGCTGGTGGGTAACTCTGGGCAGCCGCACAGGTCGCCGCCGTTCTCCAGCTCGCAGGTGAAGTTTTTGCAGACCTCTCCTGCGCAGGGGTCAAAGATCCATTCTGCTAAAGACACAGGTCCACGCACAGGGTTAACTGTCTCACACAGGAGGCTCATTTTAAACATGCGTGTGCTGCAGGATGACCGGTCGAAGAGAAGCAATGGGTGAAATTTCTGCTCCCGCTTTTGTTGAAGTGATGCTCGGGAAGAGTTAAAACGAAAATTTTTGGCAGCATTGCTGAGGGGACACGTAACACAGCAGCCATAGTATAGGCATTCATTTATTATAGATTGATTATTGATCAATTCTACTTCAATCCAGTCACTTTGCTTCTCCTTTTTTCACTCCCAATTTCTTTATTCACAATATAAGTGAAAGGAAATCTGGGAAAATCCATAGACGGGAATATTCACACACATTAACCTACATTTGCACAAATCCAAATAAGCTTTTGCTAGTTTACAATATTGACTTTACCGTTACATGAATCTTGCAGTAACTTTTTTTCTTTTTTCTTGCCACTTGCAGGCAGCAAAGACAAGATGTAAAAGCAACACCGACTTACTGAGGTGTCATGGTGAACTTGTCAGCAGACACTCATCCGTTGGACGAATAGAAACATCAGCATTCATTTTGGGTTGTTTTTCTGGACACATGTACAACATTCGCTCTACTTTCAGCTTTGTTTTGGTCTCCACCCACTGTGTCACAGAACAACCGGAATTAAGTGTTAACTACATCACACACTCACACTGCTGTGCCACATTCTTCCCCAGTTGGAATCATAAATCAGGATTTCTTTTTTTTTTTCTTAAACAATTGCAGCTTTAGAAATGTGTCTGGTGTCTCGCGGCGCCCTTACAGCAGTTCTCCTGGGCGATCCACTTGGTGGTGAGCGTGCCCATGGAGCGGCAGGCCTCGGCGTAGGCCGCGAGCGAGCCGCAGACCTGAGCCTTGCGGTGGTTGTAGCAGCCGTCCAAGTAGCAGGACTGGTAGAAGGGCCGGGGATCCAGCAGGCCGTGGCACGGCTGGAAGAAGCCCTTCAGCTGGGTGAGCTTCTGACAGGCGTCCTCGCCTTGCAGGGCCAGCACCGCTGTGTTGTCACAAGACTGGGCCAGAGCCACGTACTGGGTCTCATCACAGCTGGGGGATAAAAGACGGATAATCAAACTGTCGGAGTCTGTGGCTACAGCGTGCATGGACGTCATTAACAATGAGACATACCGCTCCGGTAGATGACCTGTTCGTGCTAAATTTGTGCAAGTGACAGCCATTTGAGAAAGCAGACCGGTTTAAATTTATGACATACGGTGTTATCTAAAGGGCACCGCAGAAGAAATGCAGCCAGACGTTATTGCCCCCCTCCCTACCCAGGGCCAGCAGAGGAAGCCTATCCTCAGCCCCACGAGCAGCACACTACGCCGGGCTCACCTGGTATCACAAGCTCCCAGAGCCATTGTGCCATTCTCTTGCTGGTCAATGTGGCAGCCTGTCAACCCCAGACCGAGGATGATGGAGCGACATTAGCATTCATTCAAAGCCATTTTAACTCGCTTCACTCGATTCAGTTGCTCGATGTTCCACTTTACCAGCCCTTGTCTTAGGCCAAGAAGTGTATAGTTTATCAGAGCGTTTTCCCAGAGAGTAGTTACCCACTACTGCTGGAAACAAAGTTGAAGGGAGTGGATGCTACAAAACCAAAACAACAAGTTAAATAAACTAAGAGAGGCTAAAAGAACTGCTGAAATCCCTGTGCAATCAGCAGCTTTAATGTTATATTTTGGGGGGTGACCTCCGAAAGGTTTCACCAGGATCCTACGTTTGTGTACATGTTGATTTAAACAGTGTCTGCACCGAGCCTCACCCACCTGTTCTGCATACCGTTGGTCTTCCAGCTCTGGGCCAGCTCCAGGGCACTGACGGCCGGCTTTCCCCTCGAGGTCATGTAGTCGTCGCCGGGGTCGCCGTTGAAGTTCCCGCAAAGGCCGCACACCTTGTTCTGGAGCCGCTGGCCCATTGTGATGCTGAGGGTGTTGAAGCGGTTGTACCGGACCTGGATGTCCTGGGGCGTGTCGATGACGATGAAACCTTCGGATGTGGACAGACGTGCCATCAGCCCCGTTAGGAACGGTAGCGACACCGGCGTACCGTTGACCTGGGGAGACACAGCGATGTACAGATGTCTGCGATAGGACGCACGGTCAGTGAAAAACAATAACGTGTTTTCACACGCTAAATTTAGACTTTCAGTTCCTGTTTTGACCTCAGGAGTCAGTGACATGACGACAGAATTAGATTTATACAGATGCCCCCGTTGTTATATCCTTTTAAATGTGTAAAAATCATGACGATAATCATAAAATCAATATTTTTTACATTTAAAATATATTGAATTTACAATTATAAAGAAATATTTCCCTTTTTGTGACCAGTTAAAACCCATTATGCAGGAAAAAAATTGAAGTGATAATCTCTCCCTTTGTCACAAAGCGAAATTAGTCATGTTTGGGGTCAATCACACCCCAGAAAGGTCCATTTCCCTGTTATATCTCTAATAAACACATGGTTAAAAAACCAATAGACTCATTTGGGATATGGGACGACTAGTGCTGTTAGAAAAGTACTGTCAATCACAGATACTGTATAGAGCACATGAAAATCCACTTAATTTGGGCGTCATTGGCATAAACTGATTTCACATCCACCAGCGATACCACAGAGTGGAAGCATGTAACAGAAGAGAGAGGAGAGGCAGCCCAAAGCAAAGATTTGTGCTGTAATTACTCTTTGTTCCGGTGAATATGACCTGAGCCACTCACACAATTCAAAATGAATAAATAAATAAGAAGTTGGTCAATGGCTCAATCAGTTGAAGCAGGATTAAGACTCGCTGGCAGCCAGAGTTGGAGGCAATCAGCAGGTCATTAACCACCGCTGTGAGTGCACTTCACTTTGAGCTTGAGTATATGGCCTCAAGTCAGAAATGAAGGAGATATAACAGGCCATTAGTCAAGGGTAATTGTTAAATCGGACTGCGGGAACTCCTTCAAGTATTCAGGAAAGAAAAGGTGGACTTGAACTGGATCTGTTTGTTTAGCTTCTTGAATAGAGGCCTGATAAAGGCACCTTTGAGGGCAGACAGCTTGAAGCCAGTAGAAAGTAAGGAGGTATTGGAGATAATAGTTCTATTAAAGCGAGATGGGTGATATTTGAGAGAAGAAAATAACACAATACTCCTTTATCTGTTAAATGCCAGTTGGCTTTTTGTCCATCTACCATTTTCCATTCTGGACAGTTAGGATACAGCTGATAGGAACTTTTCTTTTTGGCTGAAAACAGCTGCCTGCTTTAACTGGAATGAGGTTGATGAGAGCTTTGGGAGCGAACCAAAACAATAAAGTTGTGGCGGACAAAACCAAGACAACGAGCTTAAAGATGCTAAAAAGGCTCCATGGAACTGAGGCAAACTTGCAGGGTTGACAGGTAGGCGGGATGTGTTGTTGGTATAAAATACCGGTTAGTGCAGCTTTAAGGTTTTAGCAGGAATGTAGTGTGAAATCGACTAATATCATTGAAGAATTTAAATGATAATGAATGAAATTGGTCTGAAATAATATCAGAAGTGCAAGTAAACGGTTAAAGCTGCTGGATAAACCGTTGCCAGGTGATGGACCCGGTGACAAACCAGGTGACAGAACAGGTGAAAGGCTAGATTGCCCGATACATCATGCTAATTGATTTCAGAGTTGATGCAAATTAATTTGACTGCATAACAGACATTGCACCAAAGTTAATCAGTAATTTCCCATATTTGGCTGATATATCAACTTACGGACGATGGTCCAATACTCCTCTCACCTTGATAGTGCTGCCAGAGATGAGTATATTCTCCTCGTTGATGTACAAGTAGACGTGAGAGATGGTGGTGAGGTTGGGCGTGCTCCATTTGTCGAAGTTGGCGATGAGCTGGAAGGAGAGGTCGGGCAGCTTGTGACAGTTGGTGGACAGGACGAAGGAGCAAGAGGCCGGGAGCCGCAGCGACGCCCCGTCGAAGGTTCTGAAGACGCCGCCGCCCGAGGCCACGCAGTGCTGGGAACGTCGCGCAAAACAGCCCCGCACCCCGAACCGCAGGGCGCACTCCTCCTCGGCCTTGCAGCGCCTCGGGTCGCACTGGATCAGGTTCCGTCCGATGCACTGGCAGCGTTTGGTACAGTCGCTGTTCCAAAACAGCTGTTTGGGCTGAAATAAAGTAGGTTTTCTCTTAAAAGCTGGAGCTGAAACAGCCAGCCAATGAATTAATTAGTTGACTGCGGGAAAATTATTTCATTGTGAAAAACTGCAAACTGCATATTTTTAGATTTGGGAGTGGTGGGTGGGGAAAACAAACATTAGACATCAATGGGCTTTAAGACATTGTATTTTTCTATATATTCTGACATTCTATGGCATATTCTATAGAAAATCAGTTAATCTAACAAAAAATAAAACAACTGATGGATCTATAATGAAATAATCATTAGTTGCAGCCCTAATCAAAACATACAATTACTACTTATTACTATTATTCTGATGCAACTTTGCAGAACAAGATATTGGTGTGAAGGATTACCTTTATTTACTGAATTAGAGAACTTTTTCTGTTCTTTCATAACCTTTCTTTACTCCAGTGGAATTAGATGACGACAATCTTAAAACTAATTTAAAAAAATTTTCCAGTCATGTTAATACATATTCATGCAAAATGCGTCCAATTGATGTCAAATTGAGAGAAATTTGACTTCAGATTTGTTCAGGGTGAGTTAAACTTCATTGGAGGTCCGTAATACCAGTCGCTGTCACTGTCATATGTGCTGACGCTGACGGGGATATAAGGACTATTAACAAAAAGCCGGTTTTGGCTGCACGTGTCTTGGAGTTTATTCCGTGTGGTGCTGGATGGGAGACTGACCTCGTAGTACTTGCCATCGGTGTAGCAGCCACAGTTTTGGGGCAGGATGCAACTCTTGCCGTTGAGCACGTAGCCCTGGTCACACTGGCAGCCCTCCACACAGTCCTGGCTGCAGTCCCTCTGGCCGCGGGCTGGGGCACACTGGGGCGGGCAAACCGGCACGCAGCTGGAGTAATGGCTGTTGGGCGGACAGCTCTGGACTGGGGAGCAGGCAGGTTGGCAGAGATATGAGCCGACGGGTGCATTGACTACAGTGTGCATACAGAGAAATGTATTCCCGGGTTAATAAGTGCTGATTTTTCGGGTAAACATTTGTGGACAGGCGCTGAAGTCAGTTGTCCACATGGAGAGTCCACATGCAGCTTTACGGCAGTGGTTTCAAAGAAAAGAGTTCCACGTTTTGTGGAAAAAATTTTTTTGATTTGCTTTCTTTCCGAGAGCAAGACGAGAGATTAATGTAAGCCTCATGTCTGTGGGGTGCTGGGATTTAGACGAGAAGAAATAATCCCTATAAAAACTGCTGACAGTGTGTTCTGTGGATTATTAACAGTAACTAGGGACAATATTTCTGCAAAGGCATGTTAACATAGTTTTCAAATCTCATTCTATCGTAAACCTGCGCAAGAAAAATAAACTTTCCTACATGGGTGGATGCCACATAAGCTGAGCCCAGACTCACCACATGGAGTTTCACTCCTCCAGCCGGTAACAGCCACTCCTTGGGTCTGACAGGTGCTGGCATAGATCTGCAGCCAGTTACAGACTGTATCCTGAGCTCCCTGGTCCAAGCAGGTGTCCTGCAGGCAGCTCTGGTAAAAGAAGGCTGGCGCCACTTTGCTGTGACAGCGTGCAAACACACCTCCCCGATCCACAATTAGCCCGCACAGCCTCACTGCCTCCGGCTCCACAAACACGTACAGTCCATCTCCGATGTGGAAACGCACGCCTGTGTCGGCTTCGCTTGCCCCGTCGTCGTCGGCGTCCACGCTTGCGCCGCCGTCAGCCGACACGACAGGGACGTCGTCCGGCACGCTTTTCTCTCCGAGGCCACAGCGTGGGCAGGAGTCTCCGCAGCCCACCTGGCAGAAGGTGTCCCTCTCGGCCCAGGCCATGCCCCAGTCGGCGGTGGTGAGGGCGGGCGGAGACGAGGGCACGTCCTGGCAGAGGCCGCAGGAGGCGTTGTAGAGGTCGCGGGGCAAGGTCAACAGGAGGAGAGTGTTCCAGTCGAAGGCCACCTTCAGGCCAAAGTCTGTCTCCAGGATGAGCTGCATGCCCAGGGTGAAGATGCTGACCTTCCCTGGGCCCAGCTTCAGAGGAAGGTACAAACGCTCCTTATTCACCTGGGTGAGGAGAGATTCAAATAAAAGTGGCTCCATTTTGAGAAGGTTTAACTCTGACTCCCGGGTCCCCAGACAGCTGACACAAACGTATTCCTACAGAGGCATTTCCAGCACCAGTTTATAGTATCTAATCCAGTTGACTTGCATATTTTCAAAGTATGTGGGGAAACCCCAGTTACCACTAGATAACATTTAGTGAAAGAATTGCAATGTGTTTCTCATATAGTATAATCTAATTCTGAGGGAGACAAAAAAGAGATAATGAGAAAAAATGTGTGTGTGTCTGTGTGTGTGTGTGTGTGTCTGTGTGTGTGTCTGTGTGTCTGTGTGTGTGTGTGTCTGTGTGTGTGTCTGTGTTGGGCTATGTGTGTCATTTCAGTTCCTGCTCTGATCTTTCAGTCGGTTTGTGAACCCAGTCCAAATGTCCCTCAGGGTCAGAGGTTTTGTCTGAGCCAAATCCAGCCTGATAAAAGATGCCCATTGAAACCAGATCCACCGTAAGCCAATCAAAGAGGAATTCAGCCTCTGCCTGGTTATTTTATCGGCTTGATTAGAAATAACATGTCCTCACATTAAAAAAAGAAAAAAAAAGGGGGGGGTGGGAAAAAACTATGACCTCCCAAGGTCATGCAAAAAAAAAAATCTGTGTTAAAGATATATATATATTATTGATAAGGGCCTGGTCACAGGATGTGGTTGTTTGGCGCATTCAACATTACAGGTATTCTTGAATACGAGCACAATTTGTAATCATGGCTCATGATCCATTTACTGTAATTCCTGTTCATTCACTTACCGTAACAGTGTTTTTGTAGGTTCGAGAGACTTCGATCTCATACTCGTAGACCTCGAGTACGAAGCCCCTCACCCAAATCGCCTGGCCCGTGTCCCTTTCCTCATTACGAGCCGCCAGTTTGAACCGAGGAAAAGCTCCAGTGACGGCTGCATGGTGGCTGCTCTCTCCCGCGCAGCTGGTGGTGGCCAACCTCAGCGTACAGGAGCTCTGCAGCTCGAACGGAACGCCGCCGAACGGCAGGAAATGCCCGTAACCCGCCGCCACGCACAGGGCCTCGGTGCGCGGCAGGCAGAAATACAGGCCGTTGTTCTCCTGGCAGTACTCCTCGGGGTGACAGGGTGCGAGCTGACAGTACACGCTGTTGTCGGAGCCGTTGCAGAAGCAGCGCTCCCGGCATTCCCAGTCCGTCCAGAAGGTCTGGTTAGTGGCCAGCTGGCGGCCGTGGCTCATGCAGCCACAGTCGCTGCGTGCCACGCACAGGCCGTCCCGCAGCGCGTAGCCCTCCTCGCACCGACACCCCTCCTGGCACGGCAGCGGACACGGCTCTGCCGGCTCATCCAGGGTGGCGCAGGTCAGAGGGCAGGCGCTGGTGCACTCATCAAAATTACTGTTCTCTGGACAGGGAAGAGCTGAGAGAGAAGAGCCTGGTAAGAGCCAGCAAAAGAGAGAAGGACTGACAAAGGCCAAAATCCATAATAGAAGGATAATCCCATGGAAAGTTTTGTCATAAATGGTGCCTTTAATGAGTCTTTAGCTCGCTCCTTGGGTCTCCACAGTTACACGCATGTTATCTAGTTTATGGCAAAAGTAGTTTAAAACCGTCCATGTTCTCAAGCCACACCTGTTGCATTGTCCACAGCCTCACTGGCCAATGAATCTGCTCGGCATGAGCCAATGTTTTTGTCAAAACATAGCTAAAGTTCAAAGCTTTTGTTTGACAATGGCTGTGTAATTTTGTTGAGTGAAGCTAAGCTTTGTTATGATTGTCTCTGAGGAAAAATATAAGCAGCTAACTGCACTGGCAACATTGGAGCGATGAATCACGCCATATTTTGGCAAAAATAGGATGACTCAATGTGTATTGAGGTTATGAAAAGCCCAGCAAGAAGTGGCTTATGCCGAAGTTGTGCTTCAGAGCTGGGCTGCCGTTGGATTCAAATTAACTGTTGTGAATCTAATACGGAGACAGGTGGAGTCTGCAGGCATTCAGAACAACCTTTCAAGCCTCAAGGGGGATTTTTTTGATAAAACAGGTTTTTGGTGGCATAGACCTTGAAAGAAGAGGTAAATATTAGTTCATCTCTATCACCAGTTGTGAGATGAAACTAAAATAGAATAGTCTTAAATCTCTATACACCATAGACATGGTGTCAGACATGTCAGACATAATCGACTGCAACAGTGCACTGCAATATTGTTGGAACAGAGCAATCATTAATATGATTAGTTCCACCTGTGGTCTTCCTGCTATGCCAAGTCAATATCTCTGCTGTGAAAAGGTCTATTCACCTGATTCATTTGGAAACAACAAAGAAATAAGAGGGCTCTGATGCTAGCGAGACATGCTAAATGCTACGGAAAGTTTATGTTTCCACATGGTGGAAAATTGTCTTTTTAGGATTTTTCTCCCTTTCACTTTTTGATGTTTTGTAGAATACCTTGCTTGCTAACAAGATACAGCACTGTATGTATGTCCAGTTATGATTTCTTGGGCGAACCAGACTAGCCATTAATCCCTGGTACCAAAATTTTAGGCTGTCCCTTTAAAGTACAGCAATATCTACTCACGGCAGTTGGTGGCACTCCTCCAGGAAGTGAGGCCTACTTGAGCATCCTGACAGGCGGTGGCATAAGCCTGCAGTGAAGAACACAGGGCTGAACGGTTCCCTTCCTTTACGCACATGTTATACAAGCAGTTCCTGAAGAACGGTGAGGGGTTGACCACTGCATGACATGCAAGAAATGAACTGTTCCCTGGGTCATTGATGTTACCACACATCCACGGACTCTGGTAGAGACGCAAGTCTGTGCACATGCGATACAGGTCATCACAGTCACCATTACAGGTAAGGTCGTCCGCAATGGCCCGCCAGCCCTCTGTGAACTGCTCAGCAGACTCCGCCAGGCGTCCACTGGGAAGACGAAGGTCATCAGTGGCATTGCCATTGAAGACACCACACAGACCACAAGTAACATTGTGGAAGAGGGTGGAGAGGGAGATGTTGAGGAATCCCTGGCTTGTGTAGTGGACCAGAAGCAGACCACGGGACTCCACCACTGTCGCATTGCCCGGCGCTCTGTAGATCATCATTGTCTCTGATGGATGAACATATGGAAGCGCCACTTGTTCACCATTCACCTGAAACAAAAACAGGAGTCATCACCATAGGCATTCGGCAGCTGAAAATAGGAAACAAAAAGTTTTTTGCTCTTTAGAGAAAATAATGACCTTTACTGTGCCAAAGTCCATCCCTCCGATCTGAGCTTCCAGGTTAGCCACTCTAACTACCACAGGTCTTTTCCAAGTGGGGCCTTTGTTGACCAGCCTCCTGCCTATTTTCACCTCCACCACTGAGCTATTGGCTGGCACTGCACCACACAGCTTCAGCAGGTAGTAGGAGCTATCATCTGGGAACAGCAAGAAGGTGCCATCAAAGGAGGATGTCACTGAGTTCTGAGTGATTGAGCACACTCCCTCCCTCTTAGGGTAGCAGCCCAGCAGGCCCACCTCCGCCACACACACCTCACCCTCCTTACAGGTCTCATTGAAGCAGGAGATCTCCCCAGCAGGCCCACAGGTGCAGTAGAGGGTACATTCACCTTTTTCACCACTGGGGCCTGCCCAGAAAGTGTCATTTAAGGGGTAATAGAGGCCGTTATGCTCACAACCACAATCTTCATGCTGTACACAACGACTGCCACTGAGAACATAGCCTGGGTCACACTGGCAGCCCTCAGTGCAAGGGTGGGCACAATACAGTGGAGCTGTGAGGTCTGAGCAGGAGGCTGGGCAGGCACTCGTGCACACGTGATAATTACTGTTCTCTGGACACGACAAAGCTGCGAGCGAATAGGAGAGAAGCAATGATGTCAGATGACACAAAAAAAAATCAGCGTAAAATGAAGGATCTGAGTAAATCGAATCAAACAGAGACTCACCACAGAAGTTACGAGATCTCCAGGGTCGGATCACGACACCCAGGGCCTGACAGGCAAGAGCATAGGCCTGGATGGCCTGGCAGAGTGTGGTGATGTTATCCCTGTTGCTGCACATGTCATACACACAGCTATAAACAAAGGCTGTAGGGTCCACGATAGCTCTGCAGTCCCTAAAAGGTCCATCAGTTTTGTTGATGAGCCCACAGTAGTCTGAACGAAAGAAAAAGGCCTCTGTCAGAGGGTCGCACACGCTGCAGTTCTGGGTGCAGCCATCTGTACATCTCCAGTCTGTGTCCTCAGCTCGCCAGCTGCCCCCCAACTCCACCACGCTTTCTGCCAGGGAGCCATCCGGTAGTACAGGGTCATCGGCAGGGTCATCGTTGTAGTTACCACAAAGGCCACAAGTATTGTTGAAGTAGGAGCTCGGTAGGGAGACGGATGCATAGTGTTGGCCATCGTAGGTTACCAAGAGTCCGAAGTCTGTTTCCAAAGCAACAGCAACCCCTGACTGATACACCCTGACAGCACCAAGCTGGAGTAGGACCGGTAAGGTCTTCATCAAGCCATCCACCTAGAGAGAGACGGAGAGGAAAATTCAAGAAAGGGAACGATGGATGATGCTAGAAAACTTGCTTCATTCAATATCTTATGCACATTTTTAATACTGTGACTTTCTCTCTATCATGACATAACTGTCAAAATATGTTCTTGATCAATAGCTTGTATTCGGACATTGGTAAAAACCCAGGTAGCTGCATCCAAGTGGTAATTAGAGATCTGTATACTGCCCAAACCATCTTTCCAAGATGGTTAAAGGACTTCAAAAGCAAAGTAGGTGTAGGTGTAGATACATATCCTGAATCAACACCAAGGAGCACAGACAGGGCAAATATCGTGGTAAGTCCTGATATCAACGGGTCAAAAGATTCTTACCTGGACTGTTCCAAAACTGCCTTTGGGTAACATGACTCGGTGACCATACACCTCCACTGTGACATCCCTGAGCCAGGAAACAGAGGCAACCCCACGGTTCTCATTTTTGGCCTCCACACTGAAGAAAGGCAGCCCTGACACCTCCCAGCAGGGCCGAGCCAGCAGGTAGGAGCAGGTTCCCTGGAAGTGATAGAGGAAGCCATCGAAGGTGTGGTAATGGGGGTCGCCAAATACCACACAAGTGCTGGTGCGTGTTGGCTGGCAGTAGAAGGCCCCTTCCTGCTGCTCGCAGGTCTCCAGCTGCCCGCATGGAGCTTCTTGGCACTGAACCTCGTTGTTGATGTCAAGGCAGCGGCATCGTTGTGAGCACTGGTCAGACAACCAGAAAATTTCCCCTCGTCTGTAAAAGCGCCCTGGAGAAGACGCAGGAAAGATGGATAGAGGCATTTCATTTCAAAAACTTCATAGACTGCTCTCAGTGTTTGCTGAACCAAAGATGCTGTGGCAGTGTTTGATGCTTGAACTTGCCATTGAAGCTGCAGCCATTGGCAGGATCTATCAGTTCACCGTCTACTCGGAAGAACCAGCGCCCAGGAACATTTACATTGGTTGACTGTTCAATGTTAACTACATCATTTGATCGTGATCCTGGCAAGTTGAAGAAGTGACCAATGTCTCCACCATTAAAACCTGACTGAAAAAGGGGGAAGACGTGAGGAACGTGTGTTGAAGTGTTTATCAAACATTTCTCTATAATAAAAAAGGATGGTACACTGTGAGAATACCTGAGCTGTTGTCCCACCCAGTCCTGTTAAAGGATCACCACCACTGGCTGTCCCTGTGCTCCACGTGATTTCTCCATAGTTGAACATAGTGAAGAATGCTACGCCATCTGAGATTAGTACAGTTTGGAATGTGTTCACCTTTTAATCAAACAAGAAGATTAAAATCGTTTTACAATGAGAAAAGCAGACATACTATATAAGTAAAACATACCAAACAAGAGATAAGAATAATCTTATGGATAAGAATCCTTTCAATACCATTTCCAAAATGTTAAACTATTCCTTCAAGAATGTTTCTGAAATTACACTGTCATTTGCAACTTTGCCTGATGTGCAATATTGCCTTATGTTTAAAGTCTTAACACTGAAAACCTTTTTTAAATGTTCCAATTCTTCTCTGTGAGTGAATGTGTGACCAAGATATTTTATGTGACACTTAAGCAGGATGTGAACTTTACTGGGGTTGTCTGGCTTCCTCCATAGAAGGTCACTTGGTGCCACGTTGCAATAAACACCCAGGCAGCGGTGAAGTTAGGCGTGCTTTTGAAGTACTTCCGAACATCTTGTGTTGCCCTTTCCAGTATTTCCGGATCAGTGGACTCTCGGTAGTAGACATCTCCGCGGATGCCGTTGTGCACATCTGCCCAAAGTGGAGCAATGAATGATCTGCTGTCACTAAGGGGAAAAGCCTCTGGTGTGAACTGGCTAACCTGCACGTTGAAGGAAACCACCCCATTGTTGTTGACCTGTGGACAGAAAGGACCGGGTCGTGTTTTAGCATCCTAAACTAGAATGTTTACTTTATACATTGCACTAAATTATCTTAAGACTTTTGGATCATAGCTTTCTGTCCAATGATAAGAGTTTGAGAATTTTGATCAAGGCTTACATAGATGGAACGGTAGGGGATATTGAAGAAAACAAAGGGAATGAGCAAAGTAATCTCGGGAGAACTTCCATCATCCATCTTAGGGGTCTCTAGATCCCTATGGCCGGGTCCATATGGATACAGGATATCCTGAGTACTTGCTAGAAGGAGAATAGTGCATAAGAACTCATTAAATGAACAGTTCTCAGCCTTGAAAGATGATGACCTTGCTGTGAAATAAGACTCCTACATGTTCCAGGTACTGGGGTATATCAGTATTTAAGTCATACCTCCTGTCTGTGCAAAGAAGCTGAAGAGGTGGAGCAGAATGACTGGACAGCCTGGCCTGACCATTCTAAAAAGAAAACAAAAAAAGCCCAAAAAACAGGGCACAAGGTGAGAGATCATATTCATATTTCATTAATGTTACTTAATCCGTCTCACATTTTCCTTAAGCTAATGGAAATGTCGGTAGATGTGAGTCATTGGGCAACTTCTCATAAACAAGGCTGTTAGAAAACAGCAGAGAGGAGGGAGGGCCATCAAACCAACGTCAAGTTACTTCTTTAAGATCAGGCTCACAGGTCTCCCCAGAGGAACCCTGAAAAGGTCCTTTTATGCATTCCAGAACAATGTCTCAGGATCACATTTGCCTCGCAGTCCCATGTGAACCGGTGCCATGTGAACCCTGAGGCCTCTCTGTGCCTCGGTTCCCTTCGGCTGACGAACTCGCCAGCTCTGCTCTGCAGCATCTGTAGCCGCGAGGCTGCTTAAGACCTCATTACCACTTCTGCTTGGGAGCCATCCATGCCTTGTTGGCTAAAGGGAGAGGAGCGTAAACACTGGAGCTCTAATGGCTTTAAGTGAGCAGGTTTGAATAACCAAGGTCCTTGCAGTGGCCCTTTGGGGCTGTTTGGTACCTGGCTTGGAAAGCTTCCCATTGGCAAAGTAGAGTGTACAGCCAAGTTGGCGGATTTTATAGTTGTACAGCCAAATGCCATTTGGCTGTACAAAAATTGTTTAGTGGAACAGAACGAGACTTAACACAAATGTTAAAACTGGTCCCCTCTGGATCTTGTTAGACTTTCTGCCATGTCTCAGTCGGCTTTGTCATCTGTTATTGTGTTACTTTGGACTGAAACTCTGACAATTTGAAGTCCTCATCAATATCCCATCATGCATTCTTCATCATCCAGGGACACTGGCGGAGGACTGATACAACTGTTCCAACTTTCATATTTCAACTGTTGGTTTGTCAGCCAATTTAGTTGGATGGTTTTTTAAGCGAGAAATTAGCTGTGAGGGTTTCAAATATGGGTCAATTAATCAAAAATAATTCTGAATTGAAAATTTGTGATGAGCAGCGGCTAGCTGGCCTGCTGGCTACCAGCCAGAAGTGTCCACAGTCTTCCCTGTGAAAACAGGCTTTCAACAGCCCTTTCATAATTTACATCAGTTCTGATGCCTCTGTTATTTTTTAGACATAATATATAAAATAATTCCTTTTGGAAGATAAATTTAAGTTTTGGGGTCGAAATCTAATAGTTGCTGCTGCCCTATTGGTTTGTCTGTGGGTAAAAATGTATTCGTGTTTTCTTAATTGGACAGTTAATATTGTCCAGCAGTGCTGCCACTCTGTGGTTCCTTATGAATGTATTTTTTGATTTTCCAAATGCTAATACTATAAATACAATTTAAAGTGAGAAAAAAAAGTATCATCAGACCTAGAGTTACTTTTGATGCCAATGAAACTTCTGAAAAAGCTAGTAAGTGGACCTTTGAGTTGAGATTATTTCGTCAAACAACAGGTGTATAGTTAAGTTAAAGTGCAATCACCAAAGTTTGGCTGAGCTTGGACACTAAAACTGACTCAAATTGGACTTTGGTATTATTTTATATCCACAGGCTAAACTGATATTCATAATACTGATACACGAGGTATGTCAGGTCAATTGGATTTCATTTCTCAGATCTCAAATCTCCCTGATGTGTGAATTTCTATTCGGCTTGGTGGTGAAATTGTGTTCAGGTGTGCCAAGGTGAGTGGGCACTGCTGAGAGAGGTCTACTGTAATGTCATCTGCCTCTCATCATATACTTTCAGCAGAAAGATTACAACAATCGCTCTTTTCACTCTTGTCGCTCAGCATCTTATCTGACTTGCATTGACTCGATGCCATTTTGCAGGGAAATTAAGATAAAGCCCCTGGGACATAAAAGATGAACAGGACACTTTGACATGTTTATCTCTAGAGGTCACTCTCAAAGAGAGAAGAATCCTACTGTATAAATAAACTACATGTTTTATCAGAGGTCTATTTACTCAAGCAAATTTAATTTAATGATTTTTTTAAAATTTGCATTATAGGCTTTAAAATCAGGCTAAGTTAGACCAATATTCAGCTGTATACTTGAAATCAGATTTATACTGTGGTAAATAAATATTACAGTCAACATGTTAAAAGTTAAGAAAGACATTTATTTAGCTTGGCTGTCTTCGTAGGCTCATTTCTAACATCAGTGGAAAGAGCAGAAATGTTAGATTAGTGGTCCCCATCCTGGGGTCTGGGAGCCAACAAGGGTCCAGATATAAACATCAGGAGTCCCAAGATGATTAAAAGAAATACAGATAATATATTCTCTTATGAAATATATGACACTTTCCTCTCTTCAGCCTTCAAAAACCCTCAGTATTAAATAATCTATTTCTTTGTTTTAGCTGCTCATAGTTAATATTCACTCTTTATAATAAGTTGTAATGAGGCCATTCCTTTTTTTTTTAAGGGGATTGTTACCACTTAACAACAACATTTTCATGTCAGTAAAATAAATAAAGATGCTATTGGTGAAATCCATCCGGTGGAGGAAATGATGCACTCACCTGCCCTCAGAAGACTGACATCTAGCACCTCTCTAGTCTAACCTGGCGACCTCCTCACAGCAGCGTCCCATCCAGCAGAGGAGCATCCACGGAGTGGTGGTGGTGGTGCAGGTGATGGAGGGAGTAAAAGGAGTCAGGGGAGGTGATAGCTGCTGAGGAGGTGAGAAGAGCTGAGGGCACGTAGAGCAGTTGGACGCCCAGACAGAAGAGCTCTTCTTGTGCAATTCCAGCTCCAGCAGTTTACAAGTAGTGTTAAGAACAATCCAAAGGTGTGTTCTGGGTGCTTATAATAGAGATGTCCTTCAAAAAGTGTGGAGATGGGTGAAGCTGTGGAGGGAGCTTTTGCCTGGAGAGTCAGGTGCGAACTTTACCTGGGATAGTGTTCAACTTAATTTGAGATCAGTGTTTGGAGAAGGGGGCAAGTGGGGAGGAGAGGGAAGTTGAGGGGAGGGACAGCGTAGGATTCCGGGGAAGAGAGGGAGTGGAAATAGAGTAACATGTAAGAAGGGGAGAGGGAAGATCAGAAATCTGGAAATGATGGAGGGAGTTGAAATAACCGAGGAGAAACTCTGCCTCTGTACATGTTTTAAGTGTAGGAGAGGAGGAATGTTTTGTACAAAGAGAGGCTCTCATGCGGGATGAATGTCCAGCCATTTTGGGCAGGATCTGTCATTAACACCTGCAATGGGCCAAATGATGATGAAACAGGCCTTTGGTGGAGACACTGTGGCTTTTATGTTTTTGGAACAATGATGCGTGAATACCAAGATCTTATTACGGTTTCACCCATCATCGTCCGAAGCAGCATTTAAAAATATTTGGTGATAGTTTTTCTAAAAAGGGTGCCATTCACCCCCCCCCCCCTCCCGAACTGAACTATTCGTACCTTGGCAGTTGTTAAATAAGGTTGACTTGGGCACTGCCTTGGGATTTGTCCTCAACTGTGGTATGGATTTGCCAGAGTTCACTAAGTACATTTAAAGTTCAGGGCAACTGGGTACACGAACTCACCAAAGTAGTACAGTCGCACTCTGGGACATTTATGGACAAAAACCAGAAACACCGACACACACACACACAGTCAAAAGCCTTGCTTTTTTCTAGCTCGGTCATAGGTAGAGTTACAGAATTAACATGAGTCACTTTGGATACTCCTGTGTATTCCTTCTTTTTTCTTTTCTTTTTTTTTTAATTAGGAACAGCCTCATTTAAAAGGTTACACATGACCCTTCATTTCCATAGATTCTCAAGAGATAGAGAAGGGAAATTTCAGGTGAATCCACACTGATAGGGTCTGGGAAGGAGAGGGCAGTCAGTTGGATCTTTGTTGCAGAAGGACAGTGGAAGTAATTGGAGAGGCAGGGAGCAAAATGTGTGAAAGGCTCCAGGACTGAGGGCAGGTCCCGGGCTCCATTTGAGCAGCACTCAGGCTCTCTGTGGAGGCTTCTTTTATACCTCCCACGCCTTGTTGTGTAAATGGTCAAGTACTCTTAACCAAGCTGTGAAAGAGAATGTCGTACAAAGAAGGAGAAAAAAAAAATCAACAGCTACAGGTGACCTGCTGGTACCGGGGGGGGGGGGGGGTGTTCTGGGGTTACAGAAGTGGAGAAGACCAAGATCAGCTGCTACAGCTTTTTTTTTCTTGCTCTTGCTTTCCCATTCACGGAGACTCAAAACAATTCATTATGAAAACGTGACAGGCAACGGTGACGCTCCCTTTTTCTCTTCTCTGAACTTGGGTGGTCGGCTTGAGGCTGCACTAATCAAACCTTGGCTGCAGGCAGCTGGCCATTAGAGCATTAGGTCGACAACAACACACCATGCTGCAAAATGTACATACATTATTTTCCATAATATACTATTTTGGCAGTTAGTATACAAGAATGTACTGTACTTTTTGTAGAAACATGAAGGGAAAATTGTTCTGCACCAATGGACATCAGTCAAATACTATCACTGGAAAGCTACAGCCACTTTTAACAGTGGAAAATAAACCATGAAGTAGTAAAATGTTTGATAGATTAAGATTTGATACTCAGTGATACTCAACATTTTATTATATTTACTCACTCATTTCTAGTTTGCTTGGTTGTGATTTTTAGACATCATGGTGTCTGCAGGTTCAAAAAGCCCCAGGAGGCCCCAAACAAAGCGCTTGTTGGGTTGTTCAATACCATGTGAAACAGTAAGTGGGAAGGACCTGAGACCTTACCCTCAGCTTATATAAGTGTAATGTCGGAGCACAAAGTTCGACATCAAGCAGCTCCACTGAATGGATAGCCACTTCTGAAATTGTTTGCAGGGAACAGAGAAATTCCATCAAAGGTTTCTATGCAGGTCGGCGGCGCTCTGTGGGAACAGGGACAAAGTATCCAGCATCACAAGTTCTGGAGAATCCATCAAGCCTGACCTTCACAAAGAAGGTCCTGGACTGGATACCTGTTGAGCTCTGTTCGGCAGTCACCTAATCCATGAAGTGGGCCACTTTAATTCAACCCTTATGCCCAGCGGTTGGCTCTGCCCTGCCTTCCTTCCCTTCTCTTCCATTCACAATGGTGAACCTCCCTCCAGTAACCCAAACCCTCTTGCCCCAGTGACTCCTTCACCTCAGCACATAATAGGCCCTGTTCACCTCCCCTGCCCTCAATCCCACTTCATAATGCAATGGGGCAGATCAGGGGTAGATCAGAGTACCAACTGCACAGCCAGGTCTTCTTCATGCAACAAAATGCTAGGTGCGACCGATACAATGCATCCGCATCCATCTTCCACCTTCCACCTTTCGGACCTTGCATTAGGCAACATGTCCAAACGCGGTTGGGTTACGGCCGTGCTCTTGGAATGACGCATTGTTTCTGAAACTGGTTTGGGTCTACAAAGGAAGCGCAATGACTTTTAAGGAAGGCCCCTTTACGCCCCAGTGGTCAAGAAACTGACATGGCAAGAATAATGCATGGTATTTATTTACAATGTCCATAATAAACTCCGTCGAGAAATTCAATATCACTCGGTGTCGATACCCATGTGAAACCCGATCAGCCTAATCTATAGCGTAGCTAGTAGCTCTGGGGGAGGAGGATGTTCTCAGGCCAAGCTGTAAGTTGAGCTAAACAATCAAGTCGACATTCTAACATACAAGGACAATGCTAACACGGTGATGTTTAACAGCTATAATGTTTACTATATCTACCATCTTAGTTTGCAAATTAGCACCTAACACAAAGTTCAATCAAGGCTGTTGAGAATTTCATCAGTTTTTGGTCATAACACTTCACTGAAAATCTAAAATGTCAACAATATGGTCGAAGAGGAGCCAGTGAATCAACAAGGTCTTTGGGATTCATCCTTTCAGGATCATGACATGCTGAACAAAATTAGGGTCCCAAATTCATTTAATAAAGGAATTTTCTTCAAAAACTTCGACCTGTTGATGGAGAAAATGAAAAGTCAGAGGAACGCCTCAGTCATCGGGATTGGTCCTCTGGGCACAGTGGATGTATGTATCAACTTTCATCTTTCATGTCAGTCCATTTAATAGTTGTCAAGACATTTCAACAAAACCCAGAAGTGTCAAGCCACTGGTGGTGCTACCTGAGAAGGGGGTCCTGCTGGTGACGGCGTGTTGAGAGGTGGGCAGGCAGAGATATCCCACTCAGCACTGGAGCTGTTGGAAGAGGAGGAGGGGGAATATAGAGGGAATGCCCCAGAAACGCAACACCGCCTGACACGTATGGAATGGACTCTCTGCAGCTCCACTGAAACAAGCCTGCCAGAAAGAGAGTCCTGCAGAATCCCATATTCTCCACGGCCAAGTATTCACTCTGTGAAACCGAGCTGTGCACGCTGGTCACGTGTACATTCTTTCCTTCGACATGAGTGATTTTGTCATCGAGTCGCTCTGCTTCACACCTGCAAACACACCATCAACACTCGGGATTGTAATTTCCTTTCAATGCTGACCCGAATGGCAGCCGCACAACTTGCTGATTTTGCTGAAGGCCGGGGTAAGTCAGTAAGCGTGATGTGTTGTTCTGCCACGTCTGAAGGAAGAAGTGTTAAGGCCATTTTTTAAAAAGGCCTTCTGTGACAGATGGGACATGATAATCCTTCAAATGATTCACAGAATCTTACCTCGAAGGAATTCAGGGCGTTGCGCTCCTTTGTACTCAGAAAAAGTGACAGAAGCTGTTGAGAGAGAAATCCTAATCTTGCCGGCTTTCTCTTCTCCACACACCTGGCAAAAAGCTGTGGAAAAATGGTGGTGTTGTGTGTGTGTGTGTGTGTGTGTGTGGGGGGGGGGGGGGGGGGGGGCAGGTGTTGTTTGACCATCTGACGAGCACGTCATTTGAAGCATACTGCCACATTAACTACACAGCTACCAACTGAACAGAACCAGAGCACAGACACTACATACACACATTAGCGCATCAACAAACACATGATCTAAGGGAAGGAAAAAACCCGTAAACAATGTGGAAGGGAAACATCCCTTAAAGTTTGCTTTTGTGGCCAATGGCCAGCGGCGTGGCGCAAACTGAAGCATCACGGAACACGGCCTGCAGCAGCAGCAGGGCCACAAACAGCACACAAGAAGCTGTCCTGACGTGCCATGATAACGCTGTTGGCAGGTAAGAGTTATGAGAACAGCAGCTGAAGTACCAGCTACAGCAATGGGCACAGCAGAGCAAAACAGTGAGCAGAGCGCTGAACACGGCAAAGGGTGCATCCGATATTTGTTGCAGTCACATCATGGGCGTATAGCTACAGGATCGATCTCTCAGCCTGAAACATAAAGATGCAACATTTTAATAAGCTGGAATAATTATAATTTATTTGTTTTAAGAGAAGTGAAAGCATCATTATACAGTACAGGTGTGGAAATGGCATTATGATCTCAGGAAAGCAAACGATGGCTTTACCACTGAAAATATCAAGGTACACATAAGAAACTACAGAAAGCAAACGTGATATAAATTAAACATTTTACTAAACAGAAAAAGATAAACAGTGTTATAGCAACTATCTTATAGATATCTAATTAATAATAATTTTCGTATTTGGTATTACTGAAGGATAAAGGTGAGGGTGACAGGAGAACTGATATTTTAAAAGTGACAAAATTACAAATGCCCATAATCAACTTTGTTTCCCTGAAATGACACATCTCATACACATTTTAAAAATCAAACACATCCGAACATGCAAACCAACACAGCAACCCGCTTCAGAAGCATAATGCCTCACGTTCAACCCCGTAACTTCCCATGTATTCACTCGGTCCTAATATAGCATAATGCAAATGAGTCAAGACAGAAAAAAACTAAAAAAGAGCTCCAGTTATCTACTACACAAAGAGAGTCTGTGTCAGAGGAGCAGCCACTCTGAGGCTGCTGCAGTACGACGGCACCCTAACACATTTTCACATGGTTCCACTGACAAAAGTCTAAGCTTCCTTTGCTTCATTTGAAGGTAAATTTGGCATAAAAGTGTTCACGACAAACATTGTAAAATAATCTCCTCTGCTCTTAAAGTCTCATGACACTTTCTATCAACAAATGCAGTTGACGCTTGAGTTGCGATGCTCATATGAAGACACGTTTAGACTGTACAGGGTAGCAACATTACTAGAAAAAGTCTGAAAAGTAGGGAAACAGCAAGATCACAAAGTTCAGTCAAGCCTCTGATCAGCCTGACCTGTCTGTCTTTGGACTGCGGGAGGAAACCAGAGTTCCTCTTTGAATGAAGCAATACGACTTATGTGAAAAACACTCAGGGTTTTGTCAGTCACATGAGAGGCTACTACAGACATGTTTCAGCACTTAGCCAGGAGATCCTAGGTTCTTATCCACTGGCTGGTGGCGTTGTTTGTGAATGGAGTTCGCATGTTTGTGTGGCTTCGGTTAACTGGAAACTTCTCTATCCCATGGGCAGCTGTGGTCACAGGCCTTTGTTCCCACTGTTCTCTGCCAGTTTGGGGACAAGCTCCTGGAAATAAATTTCACCGCTCTTTTAAGAGGTAATAAAGCAAGTTCCAGGGAACTTCAGGTGTTGCAGTAGATGACACAGCTGCAGTCGAGCGGCTACAGCAACTGCAGCCAACACAGCAGCAGTAACCACCATTCTAGTATTGTCTATGGACCGTGACAACCACCGCTTTAAAAAATTTGGGCAACATTTGTTAGCTGTGCCTGCCCATGTTAGTATTTGGGGAGAAGAGACCATTCAGAGGGAAATGGTTTTAGTGATTAGAAATGAAATGGTGGGCTTGACTTTTAAGCATCTGGTAGAAATGTGAACATAACAAACAGCCAAAAGTGTAGGGGAGGAAAACTTCCTCTCTTTGGTGGTGTATTAACTTTTATCTCATATTCATATAAATCTCTAAAAAGAAACAAAAAACAAACAAAAAAACCCCAAGAAACCAATAATATTAGCACCAATTTGTAAGTTGAGCAACAGATTATGGCTGGAACATGCTTTCCTGGGTTGCACAAAAATGACTTTGCACAGGGCTTGTAACAGAAAACTCCCTATACAACCAATTTCCCTTTCGACCCAACTGTATTCTCATGTTGTATAGGTTGTCTCTCTGTTTGTGTTTTTTGTTTTTATTATTCAAGTTGCCTTCATACGAAGTCGGATTAAAACGATCAGCCTGCTTGACGCTTAGCTCAGCTACTCACATCGTTAGGATCTGCGTAGACACGCAGAAATCGTTACATGCATCTTCAGAGAACAATATTAGCTTACTTTCCACTTCCCAACAATAAGGGCAAGTGGTAATTTATTTTTCTATCTATACTTTATCTTTGATTTTAGTGTTATGGGTTCGTTAGGTGCCTTTCTGAAGAATTTTCTACATTTTTCTTTAATTATTTTATTCTTTGTTTTACTCCTGCCTGATGCCATTGCTCCGTTGCAATTATAATGCATGTTTTGTCTGTACTCCATACCATATAACCATGGTCCTGAGTCAATAAAGAATAAAGATAGATTTTAAAAACTGTCAGCAATGCGAGCCAATGCAAAAGCCCACAACCTTGCAGCCTGTGGAACAGCAGACACCAGGAGTGTCAGGTTTGTGAGGCGGCTGCAAAGGACAGATAAAGTGAATGGGTGAGGGGTAGGAGCCTGTTGGGTGAACCCATTCAAACCTAAATACAGCGGAAGTGTCCATGACACAGCGGCTGGTGTGTGGTTATCGTATGGACCAGGGCTCAGCTTTTCTCAGCTGCCTCTGCAGGGGGGGGGGCTCCATTTATGGCCCGGACGGCCAGAGAGACCCACGGTAACCTGAGCATCAACAACCCCTTTTCCTCTGTCCCAGACCCCGAGCTCACCTCAGCCTTGTCTCGTCTTTCTGCCAGAGTGCCTTGACTGAGGCGGGGGGCCATGGGCTCTATGTTATCCCCCGACACACTGCAATTGGGCCTCGGCTCGGGGGTCATCCTGGGATATTTAACCAGAGTAATGTGAAGCAGACTGGTCAGGAAGAAGTGAAGAGCGATTTCTGTAACTCACGCACACCATCGGGTCTCTCGAAGAGAACGTTCTCATCTGCGGACCTGCTCTGCTTGAGTAAATGTTAGAAAAATAAAGCCTCTTTGAACCCGTCACGATCGTGACAGGTTCAAATTTAAATAAGTTATTTATATGTAAAGCAAATGTAAACTAAATTATTCAAAAATTCTTGGCAAAACCAATATCCACATAGGGCGAGTTCACATGAGGACTTTGTGTTCAGTGAATTCAGGTCGGCCGCAATCATAAAGGTTCGTTGTTTGCAATCATGTTGGCTTTTAAGGAGCAGATCGGTTTAGAAGGATTTTTCACACAGACTGTGTGGAAAAAATTTGCTCTGTTCACAGGGTTTACAGTGAACAGGCCTCATCTTCAGCCAACAGAAAGTGAACAGCGCCAAAGCGGCGAGAGAACTTGAGTCGTTATAAAAACATGATGGAGGGTGAAACTACACCTAGACACTGGTATTTTTTAAAATCCAATTTTCATCTTAACATGTTTAGCATAGATCTCTTTTATAGCCCAATTTCAACATTATTCACTACTCAGATAAATACAAATAAGCACCTTGCAGCACGTCAGGCAAACGTGGGGGGGGTTCAATCCTAATCAGACAAAACCAGTTATTAAGTGGTTTTAGTTTTAAAATCAATGTGCAATTTGTGCATTCAATTGTAATTATGTCAGCTGTTGTTTTTTTTCGTTCAGGATACATTTTGCACCACATCTGGATTTGCTAAACATTTTTCATAAATGTGATGTAAACTGTAAACCTAAGCTCAAGCCATACTATGCGTAAAAATGTGTGACTTGCACTCAAGTTAAAAGCTATTTGAACAAAGAAACTCCTATGTGCAAATATACTATTGTTTGAATTTGTTCAATATGGTGGACAGCAAACATCTTTACATTCAAGGCTGAAAAAAATATCACCCCCCCCTTTTTTAATACAAAAAAAAAAAAAAAAAGGCTCAAGTTAAAGCTTGGTATCCAGTAAGTGTCCATTATCTAAAACCCCTGAAGTTCCCTTTGTTTCAAACCAGACTCAAAGATCCGAGGAGCTGCAGCGGCTTTTGACTTTGGGCACGACTAGGATCTCATCCCCGTCCCGGATGCTGTAGGAGTGGAGGGCGCGGCAGCCGCACTTCAGCTCCTCGGGCCCCAAGACCGAACACATCTCCCGGTTGATGTAGAAAAGCCTGATCCCGTTGGTGGGCAGCTGCAGCACGGCCCGGAGGTGTTTCTTCAGGTCGCCCACGGTCTGCTCCAGGCGGAGGCTGACCGCCTCCACCCTCTCTCCCCAGCGAACGTCCACCACGGTGCAGCGGGGGCTCAGGTCCACCTCCGCCAGCGGGGCCAGGTGACCATACTTGGATACAAGGATGTGGTACCTGGGAGAATGGGGGCACATGTTAGATCACTGAGGGGTTTTGCTGTTTGTCTTGCCGAGACTATCGGACAACGGGTGTGGGAGAAGATTACTGTGGAGATGGTAAATAGAACTATATCTGTTCATTCGAGTTCACTCAAGTTTAAAACTATAATAACGTCTCTATCAAAATTTTATCCGAGTATTGAAGGGATAGTTGAACATTTTAGGAAATACACTTGTTCATTTTCTCCTCAAGAGTGAGATGAATAGATAGATATCAGCCTTCGCTGAGGCAGGGGGGCAATTAGCCTAGCTTAGCATGAGGACTGGAAGAAGATCAGAAACCACCGTCTTGGCTCTCTCCGATGTTCACAGTCTGACAGTGCAACGCCCAACCCCTCGAAATGGTGTGGACAGATGTCAAGAAAAAGGTCTTGTGTGCAACACCCCGTAAAACAACAAACTGTCATCTTTATATAAGGAATTTACAATAGGTGTTAATTTCTAAAATACTGAACTACTCTTTTTGAAATTAGCACCAAAAAATTATGTGAGTGGGAACGCGTTTCCATTAATTATATTTCTATGAATATATTAAAAAGGACAAAATTACTTATTCTACAGAGAACACTGATTATAACTAATGGCACCATCGTGTCATTTCACTGATGCTTCCCACCTAATATAGCACATTTACTCATGGGCCCCTGTCTGGATTAGCCCCTGGACGTTGGGGTTGTACACTCTTATTCTCTCTCTCTTTTTTTTTTGTTCCTCCCAGGGGACTGGACACATTAAAACAGTGAAAGGAAGCATGAAATGTTTTGTCGACAATAGAGGAAGCAGAAACAATGTCAAGGTCGGATATAAAAAATAGTTTCTGTCAGCCTTTATTGCATCTTCTATTATCTAATATGCCACCTCCACCTCCACCTCCAATGTTTTTGGTGATATTTCATCTTTTTCCCCGAATTTCTGGTATTTCTACTCAGGTTTTCAATTTTATAAGAAAATTAAAAATCAGTATATAAAGAAGTGAATGGTAATGCACCTTGTGAGTGTTTAAGAGGCAGAGAAAGACTGAGTTCTCCTGCCCTTTCCTTGCCCGTGAGAAAACTCCCAGTCACCTCATGGGAATGCGTGTTTGAGATAAGGACCCAGGAACGTTTTAATAAAATCCAGGAGAAAAAGCCCTGTGCTTTCAAAGCTAGTGTAACAGCTGGGCCAATCAAAAGCAATTTCCCTTCCCTCCCCAAAGCTCCTCCACAAAGCCCCCCTGGCCTGGGGTTCCTGGCCAGAACTTGTGGCTCACCCTGGGAATTATCCTCTAAGACCACAGCGCACAAAGTGCCTTTCTAGGAAAAGCCATTTAGCTAAAAGGCTTCATTTAATGTGGTAAGCATGGTATAATGGGGTAAATAATGCCACAGGTGATACCAAGCCAGCATTCCACCTGTCTTTTCCAGCATTCTCGGATAATGGACGGCAAAGTAGTGGCAGAAACGACACGTTTTGGAGCTCATTCAGAAACCACCCAGCCCAGGTCTTAGCCGACTTTGCTTCTGGCGTTTCATCCCACCTCATTCTTCCGTTTCTCCAGTTGAAAGTTGAGCTGCTTAAAAAGTTAAAAATAATGATTTCCCATTTTCCCACTGTCCTAGACCAACCCTGAATATCCCCAGTCCCTTTTCAGTCCAACTCTATTATTCTACTGGATAAACTGACTCAGATTTCTCTTTAACACTGCTCCTCTCTTTCGCCATATCCTTGCAACTAATCCTTCCTGCCCAGCCAAGACACCACAGTCTTTATTTTTTCCGCATCCTAGTCCGACCACCTAACCCTGCCCCTTTCCCAGATTATCCACAAATATCTGTACATTTGTTGGGGTTTGATCAGTCTCTATCAGTCTGATGTGGGTTTAATGGTTTGAGCTTTGTTTATAGTCAAAGCCAGTGTCAGATGTGTTCACCTGAGAGGCTGAGACCAACTCTGCGGCGTTCTAATCTCCTAGGGTAGCGAGGGCCACAGACCCATGTGAGAGGAAAGCGGATAGCGGTGTGTTCGCTGCTTACTGAGCGTGTCTGACACCCACATGACGCCCACCCTGAAGTCATGGTGATCGCTGAGCTCGGACCTGCGCCGAGAACTTGGCCCAGAACCAAGACCGCGAATAACGGATTTGCCGGCAGGAAGGACAGAAACTTAAACATGGAGGAGAAAATGAAATGAACGTGTCTGAAGGCCTTTGGATAGCTGCAGTGAAGTAAAGACGTAAACAAACTACAATTACAAAATACACCTCAGATCTTCACGTGCAAAAGACCACTCTGTCTTCTAATAATTCAAGACATTTTGTAGCCACGGTTGCTATGGCATCTCCATGTGACATTGGAAAATAAATCAATCTCTCAACTCAAGGTTTGAGACTGAGGGGGTGTATATATTTAAAAGAAACAAAAAAAAAAAAATCAACCTGGCACCTTGTGTATCACTTTACCAATCAGAGAATTCCCAGCACAAAGGACCCATTGAAAGGGGAGAGAGTGGCGGCATTGTCTCCCAAAGGTTAGTTTCCCCCAGTCAGAGACTACACCTTCCCTCACAAATCCCTCCCCAACATTCTGCCGAGGTTAAGCGGACCGCGGTCGTTGAAGAGCACGGGTGATTATTTGACCACGGTTGGGCCCTGAGGATACTGACAGGCCAGATTTTACTTTCACTAATCGATAAGTGTGATGGAGGAGCACGCTTTGCGAACGCCAATCCCTATAAATCTGGAGCCGGCCCCAACTCTGCTATCAAACCCTAGCAGATTGGTAGTGATCCTAAAAAGCCTCATCAGAGCCGCCTCATATTCTTCATCTAGTTCTGGTGTTTTTCTTCATCTGAGCGTGCATAACTCATTAAAACAAACAAACAAACAAACAAACGATCGATCACTTTGGATACCCCCTTTAAAATCAGCTGTGCAGTGAGAAATGTGTGTGTGATGTGTGTGTGTGTGTATAACACATGCATACTGCATGTTCGGGTACCTCTCGGGAAGCTCCTGTCCCGGGCAGTCCTGGTAGTACCTGATGAAGAACCTCTCAGCATCCTCCCTCTCCCCACTGGACACTGCGCTTCCATTCAACACCACGACGGAGGGCAGCCTGCAGGCAGGAGCAGCAGCAGCAGCAGCTCAAACGTCACGCACATTTATTGGAAATTACATGAAAATAAGATAACATGCTCTGCACTCGAGTGTGTAAAAGCTTCAGACTCACTGTGCTAGAAGGAGGCTACGTCTCTCCTGGGTGGTGTAAGGCTGCAAAAGAGGAATCCCCTTTGCTTTGACTTCCTCCAGCTTGGGGAAGAAATTCAGCCTTTCAATGTCCTCCCACTTACTAAGCCCTGGGTAACAGAACACCACGGAGTTTTAGGGACAGAGTGAATATTTGTTCATACCATGCACCAGCTATCGGACACAGACAGGAGGAACTGTTCGCGTTCCTCATTATACCCCCTCAGACCTGAGTTGTTTAGGTTGATGCTGCGCAGGTTGGGGAAGAGGCGCTGCAGCGTTTCCTGGGTGTCCCCCACAGAGCCCACGCTGTTGTTGGCCAGCACCAGCGCGCTCAGATGCGGGTACATTGAGCCGAACTTCCTCACCTCTGCCCACTCCCGCAGCTGGTTGTCCGTGATCTGCAGCAGACGCAGCGACGGACAGGACGTCCGGGACTCCGCCACGGTGTCGTAGCCGTTCAGGCAGAGGAAGAGCTCCTCCAGCCTGGACAGATGAGGCACGGTGAACCGGTCAAGTTTGAGAAATGTACCACAGTTGTGAAATAAACATGTTAAGTACTACTCTGCTTATCTGGGGGCTGCATTTTTCTCCTGCCTCTTTGCCCCGAACTCCCTGTTTTCAAGGATTTATTTTCAGTTTTTTCCCCATAGGACGGAGTCGTAGCAGCGGTGATGAAGCAAAAAAAATGTTTTTTTTTCCATAGATAATGTAATGGTACTGTTGCTGTAAAAGGAACTTTTAATTTGACAATGTCGCCAAGTGCCTGCTCATGGTGGAATGTTGGGTCTCAGGTAAATAATATTACCTAGAGCACAAACTAGATCTTCTCTATATGAGAAGTGCCCTGAGATGAGTTCTATTATGATTTGGAGCTATATAAATAAAATTTACTTTGACGTCCAACCACTGTGCATTACGATAGGTGTATTATCATCCTTGACTTGATCAAAGTGGTAAAAAAGACAAAAGAACAAAAAAAAAAACAACAACAAAAATAACAAAACGTATTTGCTTTGTTTACTTGTCTTTCCGAGCCTCATCATCGAGCGATTCCATCAACAACATCGTGTTCCACCACTTACTCCGGTGTGTGCTGAGTGAGCGTGTGCACGGTGTCCCAGCTGACGTGTGTGTTGATTAGGACCAGGCGTCGCACCCTGGAGAAGATCTCGGCCATGCTGGGCTCCAGCTCCACGCCGCTCAGGGGGTTCATGCTCAGGTTGAGGAAGTCCAGGTGGGGGATGTTGGACACAATGGTGCAGATCTGGTAACCCACATGAAAAAAATCACAGAACAAGGAAACCTTAGAGAGAACATCAGGCATATACAGTATATAGCAGTTTGAGTTGTTAATCGTTTTTATGAATTCTTATGCATTTGTGAGTTATTTTTTAGTGGAGGGTCATGTAAGCCTCTGGTAAAATGACCTGATACGATACAGATGATCTGCCTCGAACAGCAGAACAGCATTTTGTAAGATCTTTTAAAACCCACTCATCAGCAGAAGAGAAAGGATGGGACACAAAATACGGTAATATCAACTGCTTGTGCCTTTACTTCTTTGCTAAGACTTCGGAAAAACTGAAGATTTGGAACAGAAAGTCATCAACCTTCCAAATGACCAAAATTAATTCAATTGGGGATTTCTGATCAAGCCAGAATAAGTGAATTCACCTGTGTGGATTTACCCTGTGTGTTTGTGCAGAGCCTTTAAATTTTAGGCAAAACATACACACGTTTTAAAAGGATTCTTATACTGGGCTTCTAAGAAAGAAAAAAAAAATATTTTAGGCTTGAAAAGTAAGAAAGAACATCACATTTATTTCAGTTGATTTGGTTTAGCTTTCTACTTTAAAACTATATTTTCAGCTTGGCTTGGTTTTGAAAATAGATGAAGTAATAGTTTTTTTTTTATTTCAATAAGAGCAGCTTCCCCTTGGGATAACACAGCGTCTGGACGGAAAATAAATACATATGAGGACTCACTGGAAAACACAAGTGAACAACTTTTACTGCCGAAACAAACACTTGAGGTGAATTGAATAGTCAAATAATAACAACCCAGACATTCAGTCAACCCTGCTTTTTCCATACATCAGCTGGCACAGCAGGAGGGAACTCTGCCCCCGGCCAGCACTCGGATCACCCTGGCCCCCCCACCAAAGGGCTGTTACACATAACATATGTACTGTATAACATCATCACAGTATAATTATGTAGAACTGCAGCCTGGAGGCTGTGATAGGAAGTGGGTTAGGAAGCTACAGCTTCAGCCCAGAGGCTTTTTTGCTTTGCTTTGTTTGTGACAGGCCGCACAATATTACTGCTCTAAGGAGCTTAAGCTTTTTTCTTGCCCTATAAGAAAATGCACATGAGGCATTAATAACAGTATTACTGGCTCCGACCCATTGAAGGACACCCACCTCTGCCCAGTCGTTAAGCTGATTGTAGGACAGGTCCAGCTCCACCACGTGGGCGCAGAAAGCCGCAATGTCGGACTTGTCACCGGCTTTACTGATTCCACAGTCGTTCAGAACCAGCACACTGGGCAAGAACAGGCGATCTGCAAACGGGAAAACTGATCTCAGTTCAGCTCGTTGCTCCGATTTTAGGACATTCTGGAACTTAATCTCCTAGGATTTTGTCAACATGATAAAACTATGAGGATGTAGGTGGTCACAACCCGGACATGGTTCCCCCGCATCATCTCTCACCCTTGACGGGGGACCCTGGGGGGCTGGGCAGAATCACTACTCCCAGGCCTTGGCCGTAGGGGAAATTCTCCGGGTTGTACTTCTCGCTGATGACTTGGACGAAGGTGCGCACCTCCTCTTCGTCAGAGGACGTGTCCATGTTTCCAGCCCTGAGCAGGTATCTAAGGATAAGACAAAGTGACAGAGAGTTCAAACAACACTGTCAGGTTTTTTTTTTTGCTGTCGTTGCTTTGCAACATTAGATTTGATTATAAAAACTGTGGAGTTATTACGAAAGTTACACCAGACAGACAGTTGCACTTTTTGGTCTTTTTGGTTTTGGTCTTTTCGAGGGATTTGTGGACCGAAAGAAAAATACATAAATAACCAGACTATTAACAATCAATAATAAATGGCTTGACAGGGTATTTAGATAACATCAAAGGGGGAAGTGAATAAAAGCTTTTTGGGCAATGGGTCAGCACAAGCTGATGATTTACAGGTGCAATAAATAACTCCCCATGTTGCCAGAGCAAGAAAAGGAAGTATGAAGTAACTTTGAATCAGAAATCTTGCAGGGTGACATCAGTAAACCTAAAATGTCCCTTGTTGCAATATCCAAACAATGACACAGTGATTTTTTTTAAAGCACACACAGCTTCATCCACTTAAGTTATACATTTAACAGTAAGGTATAAAACTGACTTAAACACTATTGACAAAAGATAATCTTTATGCACAACTCAATGACCCACCAAATATATATACATAAAAATAACAGTTTTACACCTGTTTTTGTTCATAATCTGTTTTCTCTTCTAAGTTTTCTGTTCACAATCTGCCATTTTCTGTCTCCAGAAAAATTCATTGTTGTTATTCAACCACGATGAGCGCAAAGAAAGTTGTTGGCCTCACAACGTCATACATTTCATACATCTAAATTGAAAATGATAGTTATAAATTCATAGCTAAACAAGAAGAAACACTCATGCGGTCACTGAAAGTAACATAGTGACAGTGAAAGCAGTGTAATCAGTCTAACCAGTACAACCCAGTCATTTTCCTAAACAATTCCCCACATTACTTGCATATAAAGGAACTTTAAACAAACAAACAAACAAACAAACAAACAAACAAACAAAAAACAGAAAAAAATAACTTTTTTAAGATGGGAAAATCAATTTGAATGTGTGGCTAAAACACCAGCACCACAACTACTGAATGTTGTTACCAATATTCTCCAAACAAAAATAAAGCTCTTCATTTTCTTTGTTAACCCAGATAATGAATATAACCTCGTGACCTTGTGCAACGAACAGAGATTAATTATTCATACTACTAATACCGATTATAAGTAGTAGCAACAGAAATAGCAGGTATACTCATAGAATAACAATGAATAACAGCAGCGCTAACTGGTGAAATTAGCCTTTTGCCAACTACAGAAATAAATGGATATAAATCTGATTCTGATGAGGCCAGATTTAGTGGGTTTATATGTGGGTTTCTATGTTAGTCAATCAGATCCAGACCCCTGCCAACCACCTCAAACCATTTCTGTGAACCGTTTTCCTCTGTGCGTTTGCTGCTTTTCTGTGCATGTGCGTTTGTGTGCGGCTCTAAAAATATCCCATCAACATCACGGAATGACCCACAAGACACAGAGGCAGAAACGTGACAGGCGAGGCGGCACTGACAAGAGCAGGTGCACGGCCGACACCGCTGCACTTCCCAGGGAGGCCGAGCCACCTGTTCCCGCCGTGAGTCATGTTCTGCAGAGCAATTAGTCCTCAAACTGATCACAAAATGAACCGTGAACGATTTTAATAATCTCTGAAGCAAACTTGACAGTTTTCTTTTCCTATATGCAATTTCTGGATCTGCTGCTTATCTCAATTCTGTATCATAGCAACATGACTCTATTTGGGTTTTGTACTGTTAGTCGGACAAGGGAATCAATTTAAAGATGTCAAGTTGGGCTTTGTCAAGTTGTCATTTTTTTGTTTTCTATTTTAACTTACTCACATCGACATCTAAAATATGCAACTGCAGCAACATACAGACAAAACTTGACTAGAATTTCTGTGACCTAAAATGTTTAAGTATTTCTGGTATAATTAGACATTAAGGAGGCATCGGGCATTGATCACATGGGACTATTATCAGTCCAACTATAAATAATCAAGATACAAGAACCGTTCTGACAGTTTTGGCAACAAGTGGCTGATGGCAGTTTGCCAGCGTGGCAACTATTTCTGAAACGTGCTGAGGCCCAGCAGCAGAAGACACAGTAGGAATGAGGGTAGTAGCAGTAGTTGTAACAGTACCATTATTTATAATGAGTATTAATAATATGAGTAGTACTGTCAGGAGTTAAAGCAGTTCAGTCTCATTAATTTTAACTGCCAGCCCATTTTTCCTGCTTTAAGGCAGGTATCATTAATCAGTTATGACACAAAGATGATTTGCCATGATCACTTTTGCAGCATGATTGTGAGATCGTATCAGAACATATATCTTTGACCCCGATCGTCTGTTCACACACACGAGGCGCCCAGGTGCCCGGCGACTCGCGACCCCCTGATCAGCCCTATCGGTTTCAGACGAACCCAGGGTCCGATCATCTTCAGACCCGGCCCGCCTGAGGTGGCGCGTCTGCCAATCGTCTCAGCGCGCCGTCCCCGGACCCCGTCTGATGTACCTGTCACAGAAAGCTTCTGGTTACACAGATCTTCAGTTTCTTACCTCTGATGTCGCAGAGACCAAAGGAGAGGCCGTTTTCAGCGCCGCGTCAGATCACATTCCCCCTCCCCTGATGAGAGAGGATGAGGATGAGAGCTTTGATGAAACAAGCAGAAGAGCATCGCACAAAAGGAAAAGAAAAGGAGGAAAGAAAAAGAGCTAAACTGGAGTTTGGGAACCATGGAAAAGTCATTCGTATGCATGTAAATTTAAAACATCTTTGACAGCTTTTACGGTAGATGAGTGGAAGAAAAACTGCACAGGAAGACGGCGTTCACTCCATATCAAAAGAAGCGAAACTTGCATTACGAGGCTGATAAAGGAAAGATAGCGTGACAGCTGGTTTCCTGATGATATGGCAGCTGGGGTTCGATTCCTCCCCAAACAGCGTCTTTAAGTCTTTAAGAAAAAGGTCTGTCTAACATATGTCGGCCCGGTTTGATGTTCACCTTTTAATGGTGTGAAAACCCACCCAGTTAAAACCCCTGTCCATATAATGTTAACTTCACCTTTGTCACCTCTGATATCCTGTGAGTAAACCAAGTCATGGAAAGTACATTGATTCTCATACAACTTTCTCAGAAGATGATTGTTTTATCTTGTGGTTTTGTTCATTTCGTTACATTAGCTATTTTTCTTTATAGAAATTAACTTTCTTTTAAATGACTGTCTCCGTGTTCTAGAGGCAGCAAACACCCAAACTCTTTTATAGAGTTGCGGTTTTCCAGAAAATAGCAAATAGAAAAAAGTGATATATTAATGCCGAATTGAATGGTGACCCACAGGGGTTCAGAAAAGCTCAAAAGTTTTACTACACCTGTTACGGACATTCGGTGAAGAGCAATGCTATTTTAAAAAAAAGAGATTTTTCCAACGGGATTCGGCGAAACAAGCCACAGAGCTCGGGGGGGTCGGGGGGGGGTGTGTTTACGGACGAGGCCCGGCTGCGCAAAAAAAAAAAAATAAAAACAAAAACAAACAAAACACGTCTGAGGAGAAAACGACAGACCGAGAACCGACACCTCGTCGGTAGCGGGGAGGTTTTCACCGCCTCGTAGCGGAGGCAGAGGGACCGACGTCGACCCGGGGACGAAGCCCGTCCGACGCCAGGTGGTCGCGGCGGAGTTCACCTCCGCGGCTCGGTAAAGGTGAGGAGGCTCCGGCGGCCGCCGCGGACCCGGCTGGGGGTCGCGACCCGCCGCTGCCGGGAGGGGAGACGTCGGCGGCGTGCTCCGTCGCCGCCCGGGTCCAGATGCATTTGTTTACACGTGTGTATTCGTGTGTTCGTGTTCGTTACACGGTCGCGACTCACCGATCCCGGAACCGCGACGCTCCTCGGTTTGTTTTTGTTGTTCTTCAGTTAGGTGACAGTTTAAGACACGCCCACTCCACCGGACGTGACGTTATTTAAAGTCTCCTCGTTTATTTTCTTCTTCTTTTATTATTTATTTATTTATTTATTTATTTATTTATTGTTTTAACCAGAAAACAAAAATAACTCATGGCATTCACATACCAGATGTATGAATTAGTAATCTGATGAAATGAAATCAGGTGCTGTGGTTTTAAATTACGATTTCAGACGCAGTTGGATTCGGTTTAATGTTAAATGTTAAAGTCATGTCGGCAAAAATGTCTCAGTGATGTAACTTATACTGTAAAACAATATATATATTTTAGGTTTGCATCGAGTTAGCATTTGTCACATTGAGCCCAGAGCCACAGCTTTAGCAAAAAGGCGAAAAGAAAAGCTGTGTTTTATTGCTTATGATTTTTTTGTTTTTAATTAGTAAAACAAACATTGTGTTCTTTTAACAAATGAAATAGTCTCAATTTTTAGCCTCAGGCATGTAAAATTTTAATTCGCAAACAAAGAAATACGTTTTAAAAGATACAACACTAGTTGCTAGTCTGAATGAAAAACGTTAAAGTAAAATGCATCTAAATACAGTTTTTGGTGAAGTCCAGGTTCACTGTGAATAAAGCAGGGGAGCTTTGTTTTGTGTCTCCGTGTCTTAAAGACTTTCACACCTCGGGCTGGGAAAGTTTTTCATTTGCACAACAGGAACACATGTGAAAAGGTGAGTGTTGCTCTTTTTAATAATTTCAATTCAATAAAATAACATTCAGCTTCGCTCATTTTCTGGCTAATTTTTCCAAAAATGGGTAATAGTCTATAAAAGACAGAATATTTTAAGAACCGATGCAGTATATACCCACGTAACTTTAACAACTGGATTAATTTGTATACCACCACTGTTAAGGTTTATTCACGTGTTTAACTATAGTGTGGGATGTTTCAACGTGCATTTTTAAACATCAGTCATAAAATGGTCTTTCATTGTAACTGGTGCATTGGAAATACGTTTTTAGTATAAAACTCAAATTCAAATAAGTGTGACTTGAAAAACACCTCATTCTAAAGTGCACAAATCTGGGTTTTTACATCTGAACACTGTGGAGTTAATATGTGTTTTCACATGAGATTTGAATGAGGCCTCTTCATGGACAGAGCATGTTTCAAAGGTAATTTGAATACAGTCGCTACAATGACAATATTTAAAATCTGGAACTGAAGCAGTTTAGGTTTTTAGCAAAGAAATAATTTATCTTAAAATTGCTGTGTAAAACAGCTAAGGGGTGAAAAGAGAAGAAGCTGGATAATCAGTCTCATTTGATCATCTGATCATTTGATCACACTGAATTCATCCGTTTCACTTCATTTGTCCAGTTTCCCTTGATTTGTCCAGTTTCTCTTCATTTGTCCAGTTTCTCTTCATTTTTGATGATGTGCAACGGCGGCGCTGAATCCGGGAGTAGCCGTACCTCATGCTGCCACCAGATGGCAGCCACGTATCTGTTATGGTTTAAATAAAGTTCGTGCTCCTGTTGACTCCAAACTAGTTTAGTCAAGAAAAAGGAAAAATAAATAAATGCTTCTTCATCCCCATAAATATTTCTCCACATTTTGCACTATTCTCTAATCTTTTCTTTTTGTTAGAACTTTTCCCTCTTTGGACCTTGAACTAGGTCTCAGTTACACCAGGGTCATTAATATTAATACCAATATCAACACTTATCATTTTAAAACCAGTTATATCACAATCATATAAGGGAGAGAAATATGCTGTGATTTATGATTTTTTTTGTTAGGGACTAATAGGCCACTTCTTAATATATTTTGATTAAACCCTAATAATTTGTAGTATTATTAATAGTATTAGTTATTGATAGTATTATTAGCATTTTATTATTAAAATTCTTGAGATCTTCAGAACACAGAGCTGCATTTCACCACATTTTGTGCTGAACACAAATCACACACTCTTTCCTACACACTTGGTGGCTCCAACACTGAAAACAAGCCCATTCACTAGGCCGGCCTGCGTGTCCACGAGGGGCCAGGATCCTTCCCGGTCTCCGGCTTCTGTGAGATACATCTACGCAAGCGTGTAAGTAACGACAAAATAAAAAAGAATAAAGAAAAGAAAAGTGCCTGCCCTCCCCGACTCACCATAGCAGGTGCATGCACTTACCTATGGGTCCATCCCAGTGCCCAGACTTGGAGTCTCTAGCACTTAAATAAGAGTCGATGCACTATCGGGTGGTAGAAGAGTGTGTCCCTTGAGCTATACTTTCTTCTTAATTAGAATGATGAGTATAATATAACATCAATATTAGATATATCTTTTTATAGATATTTCAAATCTGTTCCTTCCCTAAAAATGTCATCAGAAAGAAACCAGTGAAAATAAAACCAAGTTTTGCCATTGCCATCCTTTCATCTATTATAACTTATTTGCAGCTGGTGATTTTCCTGCTGTGACAGGCCATTTCAAAGTTTCTAAAACCACGAAGTCAACAAGTTCACGGTCTGCTTTTTTTTCCCCAGCTGTGGGTGACAACTCTGCAGAACCTGGCGACGTCTCCCAGGGCGATGCCAGGACAGATTGGAGCTAGGCAGTGGTGGTGGGGGGGGGGGCTGTGACAGAGAGGGACCCTGGGAGAAATGAGAGGCGTCAGCGGCCGGAGGTCAGAGGTCAAATAAGACCGAACTTTTCTCCCTCACAGGATGTCAGTCACGGCCTCATGGACCCCCTTCGTCTACAGGAAAAAAAAAAAAAATTGGGAGATGTCCCTTTCGTAAAGATGTCACGTCATCGGGAATTGGTGTCGGTGAGTTAATGGTGTGAAAACAACACCGAGGCCAGGTTCAGCCTTGTGTGAAAAAAAAAACCCAAAACCCCGCAGCGGCCTCATTCAATCGAACTGACAGTGCCTCCGCAGAGCAGTTGAACCAGGCACATTCCAGGTGGATGAGTTTGCGACACGAATGGCGTATTTCTGCTCTTTGCCTCGTGATCACTGCGAGGAAAGATAGAACGGTTGTCACTGAGTGAAATCCAGGGGAATCCATCAGACGGCCCGGGCCGTTGGTGGGCCGACAGTCCAGCGTTGTCAGCATTGGAGCCGGAGCCGCCGGCTGAAAAACGTCACAGAGAAATAGTCACTTCTGCTGAGGATTAGTGTTGAGCTGGGCCTAGAGGCCGGGGTTAAAAAAAAAAAACAGGGACTAAGATTAATCAGAGACACTGCGGGAGCACGAGGCAAAGGCAAGCCAGCTGCAAGCCAGCTGCAAGCCAGCTGCAAGCCAGCTGCAAGCCAGCTGCAAGCCAGCTGCAAGCCAGCTGCAAGCCAGCTGGAGGTGGGGGGTGGGGGGTGGGGGCCCTATCTCTCCCCAGGTAAGCGGTGCACAGGCGCTCAGTCTGAGGGAGAGAGGCCTCAGCCACACCGATCTGTCCTGTGACTCTATATGTGATTATCAGCGACATCTAACTTGTGTCGCGAAGGGCTTACGGTTCACCAGACCCCATTAGATTTCCATCTGTTTCAAGAAATTTGACTCTCTTTTCCGTATATTTAGCCGTGTCAAAACTCATTTACACAGTTAAGAGAGACTGGAGTTTTCCAGGGGAAAAAAAATCTGATCATCAAGAGGAAGCTACAATTAATGTATTATTGTACTGGTCGCTACAGACAGAGCACAAAACGAATTGGACAAAACAAAGAAAATCGGACCTAGTTTTGGTGGGACTGTAGATTTATGATTTTTAATTGATTTTTTTTCTTTATCGCGTCCAACATCACTGCGCACATGATGAGAACCAAATCAACCCAACAAATCTAATCCTCACGGACTCAAACCCTGTGATGGATGAGGATGCGGCTCGCTCCATGCTTCGTTTTTACTTCCTTTGCTGTCTGTCCAGATCGACAGGAGCCGTTGCGGATGCGACTGTCCGGCGTCCCGAGCCCCCGGATCAACTACGGCGCCATCCCTGGCTCAAATCGTGCAGCCCTGCGTCTCAACCGATGGATTAACGGCACGATCCAGATATTTAGTCTGGATAAAAAGTGGCGATGGAGCCGTCTCTCCGCAGAAAGCGGCTGAGTGGGACGCACAGATAACAGTAAAGTGGATGTGGATGTGGATGACGAAACACCTCGTCCCTTTTTGTTTATTTTTCTATTTGCCACATCGGATGATTGTGCTACATTCAGACCATAACCCTGGGGGTCATCATCCCATTCACCGACAGGGAATGTTTTTCGTTCATCCGTGACCGTCCTCTCTCTCCCTAACAAAAAGCCGAGCAGTTCAGGTCGCTTCCACTTAACCACAAAACACTTCCTGGAGCAGTCAGGAGAGTTGTTTTCAGAGGCCACTGACAAACCAACTATTGTTGTTTACAGGCGGCAATATTTTTTTACCATGTGTTTTTGGTCGACTGTGGCACAGCCAAACTCCGGCTTCACACCGGGTTTTGTCCAGTGATGCTGGAGGCAGAAATATGCCTTTTAAATCTCATGACCTTTAACTTTATCTTTACTTTTGCGATCATTACGAAACTCATTTTTTAAAACAACTCTTTGTTTCATTTTCTGGCCTTAAAGTGAAGTAAAGAGACGAGGACGAATAAAACGCCAAAACTTTGCCTTTAATCATTATCATTTATTTCTCTTTTACGTGGTCAGAATTATTCAGTACTTGCAAATAGTGTTTGAGTTTTTGATGAAGTTTTTTTTTTTTTTAAACTTTTAAACAAGTGTTGAAAACCTCTTAAAAGCAACATCACTTGCATCCTTACTCATTGCTTGTCCATGTTTTTAAGTCCAGTTGCTCAGTTTTAATCATCACCGAGTTAAAAGCTGATCTTCGTTTTCTGAGCTACGTCCCTTTTAATCAACCTCCGTTAAATAGCTGAGGACAAAACCTTGCATCTTATCGCTTTGCACAGGCAACGACTTCCTGGCAAAAAGTGCAAAAATATTTACTTTTAGAAAATGCACGGTTCTCAATTAACGCCACGGCTACATAACCAAGAGCTCGGCTGACACAGAGGAGACCAGAATTTTCTCGGCGAGCTATAAAAAGGGGGGAAAAAATGATGTCATCAGTGTATCCCAGGCGAGGCAGAAATCCCAGGAACGCTCTCATAACTGACCCGGGGCCTCCGTCACAATTAGGCTAATCCCCATGCGGTAATTTCAGCGCTGGGATTAACTTGTAACAGCCAGATAGGAGATGTGTGTGTGTGTGTGTGTGACAAATTAACGGGCTCACACAAGTCTAGTTTATGAGAATCTAATGAGAGGATTCAACTACATAAGCAAGGTGTGTGGGTCAGGGGGGGAAATAAATAAATAAATCAGTCCAGAAAGAGGGGCGGGCGAGGCGGGCGGGCGGGGCCAAACACTGTCCTAATCCAGGGTGATCCTTTGAATCAGCCCCTGTCCCGCCCAGAGTCGGACTAATCTACCAGCACCTCACCGCCGGGACGGAGGCAATATAAACAAGCGGATGCCGGAACATTTGGTCTCGTAAATAAATAGATAAATAAAAAAACAACAACAACAACAAAAACACCTTGATCTAAAATTTCTCCTTTTGCTTCAACTGGATTATTATCATCATCATCATCATCATCATCACCATCATCATCACTCGGGCAACAGCTAAAATAAAATGGCGCTCCTCAGGTCGGGCTGGCTCTGGAGACAAAGTGAGTGGACACAGGACTTTTTTGGTTTTAGTTTTTTTTTTTGAGAGATATCCTGGAGAATTACAGGTTTCATAAGGAGAACCAACTCGGAATCTTATTCAAGCTACTGCTGGCGGCAATTTTTATTATCAACAATTCAGTATTAACTTTTGTTTTTTTTTTCCCTTGTTAAATTTTCCTCATTAAAACGTTGTTTTGACAAATTAAGCAATTGGCAGGCAACTGCCTGGGCTCTGGCCGCTCTCTAAAGGATATCTGTCCTTATTTTAATGACCGAGGAGACAATTCATAGAGTAATAAAAATCTCAATTAATTGAGCGTGAAAATCATCACTAGCTGCAGCCTCAATCTGGACTGATACAAAAGCCTGGGAAGCGACTGAAAACCTAACATTACGTTTTATGAAATACAGGTGACCAGAGAGTTGTTGTTTTTTTTCTCTCCAACCAGACTGTTTAAAAATACTCATTAAATTCTGCCAAATAAAGAAAATTCTAATCCAAATTTGCTATAGTTTTTTTTGTTTTTGTTATCGTTTGTAAAGTTTAATCAGCATGCAACAAAACTGAGAACCAGTTAAACATTTAGACTCCTGCAGAACTCTCCCTCTGCTACTGTACTTTTTGCAGAACATATCTGTGAGGAGCCAATGTATGAATTGTTATGCTCTCTTCTTTGTTTTCTTTCTTTCTTTCTTTCTTTTTAAACTGCTCCTTTTAAATCTTAAAACATGACTCAGTGAAGCCAGCGGACGGGCATCCCTGGTGTTTCAGGAATCCGCCAGTTCGTCCAACAGCCAGTGACCAGGCAACGGCTTATTATGTGAACTACAGATGAAACGATGCTGGGTTTCTTGAGGCTGATATTTGAGGGTTTAAGAAAAATCCGCTCACGATAAATCGGCTGATACTCGTGTTCACTTTTATAATAGATAACACGATTTATTTTTTTTCATTAGGAGCTCTGAGAGGTCTTTAAGAAGAGTGACTGTGGTATTTACTGGGCAGGACAATTTACAGCTGAGAGGCAAATTCTTCATGCGGCCTGGACACAGTTTTTTGAAGATATTTGCTCAAAGACTCGATGGGCGTTCCTGTGTAACTAAAGACATCAGTATGTCTGCGATGAGCTAATACCGGCCGATGTACCGGCCCAGTCCATTTGATTGCCTCTTCTCCAATGATCGCAACGGTTTGCGTGGGATTAGCGTTTTTCCCCGCTCACGTTAGGCGTACGTTGTATTTTCAGATACAAAATCCTCCCCTGAGGTCCTTCGATTCGATCTGAATTCTCAGGGCCAACGTGGTTGGACTTCAAAAAATGTATTCGAGAGCTTTCTCTAGAAAAGTGAGAGGTGTAGCGGTTATGAAACTCTAACCTTTGTCAGTTCTAATCCCATTATTTGTCCCTGGCCGTTTCTTTAAGTGGCTTACCAAGGTTAGGTAATGGGGGAAGCATCTGCTGGGAAAAGACTTGAGATGCGCTTGCACACACACACACACACTAACACACACACACACACACAAAACCAACCAACCAAACAAACACACTCATAACACACACGCACACAGAAAACATAAAATGTGAACTGATAAACTGAGTATGAGGCAATAAAACTTTAGACCTACTGACTCCACACTTACTTGATCACACCCCCCCTCCCCATTAAGCCTCTGTCCTGAGACGCTGGAAGCTGAACTGGTGCGACCTCTGGATCGATGGCAGCCTCTGCTTCTACAAGAGCGACAGCAGGCGGGAGCTGGAGCATCGCGTCGGCCTAAAGACGGCGTGCATGGACGTGCGGTCCGGCCTGGAATGCGTAGGTAGGTGTCTGCTCGGCCTACGATGAAAAGATTGACCAAAGGTTGACAAAAAAAACCAAAAACACAAATAAACAAAAAAAAAAAAACGGACCAAAAATATTTTCAGGAAAATGACACCTACCTTCAAAAGGTTCTACAAGTTCTCAAATCCTCACTTTTAGTTGTTTTGGTCAAAAGTACCAAACCCGTCATAGAGCTTTGACTGAAATGAGAGTGAGTGACTGCTTTAACCTGCAGGCGTGACCCCCCCGGAGTGTAATCCCCGGGAGAACCTGGTCGTGGTCCAGCTCAGGGACGGCTCGATGCTCAGCCTGTGCGCCAACAGCGAGGATGAGTCCATGTAGGTACCCCCCCCCCCGGCCTCCCTCTACGACCGCCCATCACTTCCTCTCATTCCCGTTCATTTTCTTTTCTTTTCTTGCCCCAGAGCGTGGAAACTGGCCCTGCTGGAGACCAGGAGAAACCCGGTGAGTGGTCCCGTGTTCCCCGTGGGGGGGGGGGGTTGAACCGCAGCCAGTACATTCTCAGTCATGTGTTTGGTATTTCTGGTCCAGTAAAAACCCGGTTTCTTTCGGTGCCGCAGGTGTTCACGTACGACCCGTATGACGACTCCTACCAGGCCGTTCCCCTCAACAGCTATCAAACGGTCTACATCACACCCGGAGCAGGACCAGGTACGTTACCATGGCGAAGCAGGAAACAGGGGCTGATACTGTGTTGACTTACTTTTATCCTTATTATTATTATAAATGTCATTATTTTATTATTATAATAATTATTATTATAGATGTAAACAAGTAGAAGTAGTGGGTAGGAGTATTACTGTTAATAAGCAAGGCTGTAGCCATAGTTACCATTGAGGACACTGGGGTCACGTCCTTGGTGTTTGTGTGTCTGGGATTTACAAGGTGCTGGCAGTTATATTCTTCAGAGTTATATTCTTCTTCTTCTTCTTCTTCTTCTTCTTCTTCTTCACATGGTGAATATTTTGGGCCAATTCCAGTGTTTTTGAGACCGCAGTTTTAATTTGGACGACCTTTGGGACAATAAGAAATAAACTGAATGGGTCATTTTGATTACTGGAAACATGTAGAGGACTCTGTTCAGGGCTTCGTAAAAAAGCAGCTGTAAAAAAAGGTGCATATATTTATATATATATAATATTAATTAAATAATCATCGATCTAGACAGCATGTAACCCGCTAGATGTAACAAACATACATGCAACAGTTTTACCTTCTGCAGCATTTTCCTCTACTGATGCAAAAACAGTGATCATGGGATGGGAATTACAAACAGCCTTTTTTTTTTCAAGCTTCTCAAAATGCACCTCAGGTTTGCGCATCTCTGACAACATTCGGCTTCATTGTTTTTTTTCCACAGTTTTACCTCCACGCACCTGCTCCGCACGCGCCGCCTAATTTAATCATGGCAGCGTTCAATTTGGGTCATTGAACCTGCTCAATGGGCAATGCGTTAAAGTTGGGGGGGGCTGTCGATCGACCTTTTCCACCTTTGCCAAGGCACAATGCTGAAAATAATAACAGCAAAATGTGTAAGAATTAATGATAAAGAGAAGTGTATTATAGAGTGTTTTATTTTGGTAGATACACCTGCTCTGCAAATGAGCCCAACAGCCAAATGTGGTCTGATATTTACACCAGAGTGTGTGTATACATATATATATATATATATATATATATATATATATATATATAACTCCTTTAAAAATCAACAGTATTTTAACTGCATCACTTGGGAAATAAAACTGGGATGTAGGTCAAAACATCAACTGTAACCTGCTTCTGATCTTTAGGGTTTTTTTGCCTCAAGCATTTAGACAAGAAACCCCACTTTTTTAATTTTTTTTTATTTTGAACCATGATTTAGAGCCTTATCTAGGAATTTAGCTGTAAACAAATGTTTATTCAGATCTGATCGGCTTCAAGGGAAATATTAAGCAGGTCCATTGGATTTTTGCCGGGGCCTGTTTAACCTTCTCTATTGACACTTTCTCCTGTTGCCTTTAAGTTTCTATCAGCATCAGTGCACAGGCTCCCGGAAGCCGGCCAGCACGATGCTGGATCATTAACCGGCCCCAGGTCTGCTGTGCGGTAATTAGTTTTGAGGTTGTCTTATTAATCACAAATTTAATTAGGAATATGTGTCATGTAGGTGTAATATCAGCTGAGATAATAAAGGTATTAAACCTAATTTTTGGCACAGGATCATTTTATAAAACACGAGATGAGGTAAAAAAAAAGAAGGCGAGAGCCGCTTTCAGCGAGTGCATGTGCAGTGCAACCCACCAACCTTAGGACTCAATGGTCCTGACTTATTTGCGGTAGAGGTCAAACAGAGGGGCAGTTTGATGCCCTCTGTGACACTGGACCGACAACTGTCGATCAACCACTGACTCGAAGAGCTAAAAACTCCAGCAACACTTGGCGTATGAGGTAAAAATGACCCTGGGGAAGTTGCCAAGCCAGAACACGTTCTGACAACGAGGGTTTTGTTCCTCTGGAGTTTCTACCTCTTCAGACCAGGAGCAGGTGAAGCTGTGCGTCTACGGCTCAGCCACTAGCTCAACATTGTAATCACTGATCCCCCCCCTTCCTCTCTCTCCAAGGCACCCACCACGTGGTCGTCCAGAGGGACCCGTTCGACGGAGTGGCAGAGAATCTGGCGCTGGGAATACTGGCCGGCATGGCAGCGGGAGCAGCCATGCGCTCCTTCCTCTGGATGCCCTTCTACCTCTGCTGAGGTGGTCTCCCATTACCGCCACGGCAAACCCAGCGCAAGGCCCGTCCGAAAACCCGCCGACCGGCGACCGGCCATCAGGCATCTGTTAAGAGATTCTTCTTCATCTTTAATATCATCTCTTTTTGAATCACATCTGCTGTATAATGTGGTTATTGTTTTTTCTCGTATGTGCAGATTTGCATATAAAACTTTGCTTGTATATAAAATACACTCATTCTACTTCTCAACAAAACAGGAAGTCAGTTTTATTTATCTGAATCTTGTGTCACAAACTGTAGTTTATCAGATATGAAAACTTTAGCGGAAGATTAATTTATGTATAATATAATTAAGGTGGTGACGGTAGACGTTGCGTGTTTGGTTTCTCTATAACAATAAGCCACAAGTACCCATGTTGAAATAGATTTTCTTAGTTTGATAAAACTACATATAAATAAAACTATATAGTCTTCATCAGGAGATGAAGCTCGTTCAATCATCATGGAGATGGATCTGTGTAATTGGGATTTCACCCATAGCACTATAAGGACATCTTATAGTCCTTATAAGCTATATCTGCTGATAAAGACTGTGTGATATGACTGAAAGCTCAGGAAAAAGCTTGTCAGTGGACCTTGAGCTGGGATTTTTTTTTTTTTCTCCAGGCCAAGAATAAATTTTTTTAGTTAAGTTTTGAAAACCCCATATGTGAAATCATAAAAAATCCTTTTGATTAAAAACAGCTGATCTAATCTCCATGGCAACAGTGCATACTCCATGTGCTAATGAAGAACATGAGATTGGCTTGAGAATTTCTGAAAATAATGGATTTAGGAAGAAAAAAAGCATTTAAATCAATTACATTTTTGTATTTATTCATTATATTTTTGATTATAAAGTTAAACAAAAAACCATTTCTATTCTGTTTGTAGCAGCAATATAACGGGGAAAAGTGCTTTATTCTCATATCAATCATAATGCAATCACCTCAACAGACAGAGCCAAGACAGGTAGTGGAATTAATATGTCACCAAAAAAAAGTAATGTCACATTGTTTGCATCTATGTCCATCCAGTGTATAACTGTGAAAACTGTGTTAAAACTGAAACTACAGAAAACTAACTTAAGTTAATGTCCATGCTGTCACTGACAATATTCTGACAAGAATTCAAAAGGTACGCTCAAGACCGTCTTTAATGCTGATCTCGTCCTCACCCTCAGTGTTAGTCTACAGGCACCGACGTGTGCGTCTCTCTGTACAAGGTTAGCGTCAGCAGAGGAAGATTTCACCAGGGTGAGACAAGGTCTTCGCTCTCGTGTGAATGAAACAGCTCAAGAGCAGACAAAGTCATTTCAGCAAAATTTTCCACCCCTGTCAAGTCTTATCTCAGGGGCGCTGTGTTTTTTGCAGGACGAAAATTACCATGGCACCAAAGTTTATCCCATAAACTCAACTTTCTTTAACCCCCGACCGGTGAAGTGTGCCGACCAGAAATCTCAGACAAAATGTACTGTCATTGCTATTTCTCTCTCTCTCTCTTATATTTTTACTGAAACTCCTACGTAGAATTTTGGCCTTGAAATCGCTAGATTGTACCAGAAGGCAAACGCCTCTCTGCATCAAGGGAGGAGAGCGTCAAAGGAAAATTTCCAGTATTTTTCAACCAGGGTATTAGTTGGATGGGTGATCAGCAAGGAAATCTTTAATTTCTGTGTTTACTTTCGATAGGACCCAAAAATTAGGCGAAATCTGAGTTTATTTGGTAAAATTCACAAGGTAGTCAGGCGTTAGCGTGACACAGTTATGAGAATAGTAGGAAAAATACCAGGACTTCCCTTTAAAGCAGTTGCCATTTTGTCAGATTTTCTAGTTTGAGTCTTGAGTCAATCAGAGTTCTGGTCGATTGACAGTTCACAGTTGTTGTCTGTAGCTTCTGTAGCTCCTGATGCTTCTCAAGTCCGTCGGCTCTGTTGTTTTGTCACTCCACAAAGAATCTCTTTGCGCCAAAATCTTGTGTGATATTAAAAAATATAAAAAGTCCCTTTATTACTCCCTTTAATTACAAGCACTGCGAGATCATTACGCCGGCTCCCGATGTCAATCTGTCCTCGCCTGTTGGCATCAATGGCATGTCAGAGAATTTCGCGTCCCAAAGCTCGTCTCTACTGATTTCAATCCCGGGGGGAGCCAATAGACAGTCACCTCATCTGCTAGTATATCCACCCATCCATCTATCAGCATTACAGCTTTATCTCTTGAGGGCCGCTAGGATTTTAAAAATCTCTCGGTGGCTCGTTTGGCAGGTACACTCTTTCAAATTATTCCCAGATGTGTTTTCCAGCTGAGTATGGGCGTAGCAAATTGTCTTTACAAGAATAGTGATCACTTTCGGCAATTAATCGTAACCACCCCTGTTTCTACTCCTCCTTACACATGACTCCTCTCTGAGCATGTCCGTTGACTCGCCCTTTAGCCGTCACCCTCTCCTCCCCTAACTTCCCCTCCGCCTGGAGTTTCCGGATCAGGTCGTGGGGGCCCTTCCCCATTAGAGCCGACGGGTGCCTGTAGGAGCCCCCCAGGCGGTCCCACAGCGTGAAGTACTGGCCGTAGTTGTAGTCAAAGAAGAGGTGGTGGTCCGTGTGGTGGGCCGAGCCGTTGATGACGCTTGTGAGAGCGCCAGGGACGTGGTAGTTGCCGTCGTGGATGGAGATGGTCCAGATGTTGACGAAGACGTAGAGGGCCAGGTACAGCACCTTGTGGAGGGGGAAGAGGAAGGGGTAGATGTGGTACGGGAGCCCCTGCATGAAGCCGTCTACTGGGTGAAAGGCGTGGCTGGCGAAGGGAGTGGGGATCTTCCACAAGTGGTGCGGTTTGTGAAACAGCTGTTGGGTTTTAGACAGCAAGGAGAGCAGATTTTTTTTTTTCAATGATTTTAAGAATCATGATTTCTCTATAAATCTATATCGATTTGGTTTTAAACGCCTATTGGTGATGTGGCAAAGACCTAGTATTGAGTCTGTGAGAGAAGAGAGCCATAACGTTATTACGTACCAGGTCCTTTCTATTCTGAAATATTTACAGTCACAAGAGCCCACAAAAGACACTGCAACTAAACAGAGAACTCTACAAACCTTGAAGATAAAAGTTGAAGATTAACGTGGGTTCAATCAATAAAACTGCCTGTAGCTTTTCAGTGTTTTAACCTTGATTTCCAAATATCACAAGGTCAATAACAGCCACTAATTTATACTTAAACTTAAGGTTTTATTAGGACCCCAGGCCCTCCTCTATAGCTCTTGATGATTTTGCAAAATTCATGAAAAGTGGTTAAAAATTGTTGATTTTGTGAGTACTATTATTTTTTCACATGCAACAGTTGTGTTGCAGGACAGGAATGAACACCCGGACAGGTAAAACCAAAGTTAATCACAGTTGTCGCGGTTATGTTGAAATTAAAATACGACTCACAGCCCTTTAATCAGTGGCAAAGCAAAAAAAAACAAAAAACAAGTTGCACTCACCTTATAAATCAGCTTGTGATGAAGGAAGCGATGAATCCAGTAGATGCACATGTCAGTGAAAAACAGGAAGGAGATCATGCTCAGGAAGAGCCCAGGCCAACCTGAGAGCACACAGACCACGTCACCACCAAGAGCATGGTGTCCAACGAAGAATGCGCTGGAAACACTATGATTACGGATCAACTGAAAACAAACAAACAAAGAACCCCCCCCAAAAAACCCCGTTCTTCTACGTACCCAGGGGATATTCGCTGACATTGTCATACAGTTTGCTGTATCCTCTAACTTCGGCGAAAAACAAAGCCACCGTGGGAACGCTGATCAAGGGGAGAGAGGTCATCGCATATTTGATCTCCCTCCGGACCTGATTCTAGGGCGGGAAAAATTAAATATACATTTAAAATAAAGGAGGGAATAAATGAAACATAAACAGGAGATAACAAATTAACACCACCGGTATCCAAAGCACAAAAATGTCAAGTAATAATCGGAGCTTAATCTATATAAATGTACGCTGTTATTTTATTGGCTCGATTCAGCTGTAATACTAGCGTCCTGGCTGCCGTGGTGATGTTGTGCTTTTGTATTTACTCCAGGTTGATTAGAAATTGCTAAAAAAATTATTTATATATATATATATATATATATATATATATATATATATATATATATATATATATCCAACTGTTTTAGGAGCTTACTGAACCTTTTTCTTTTATTATGACAAATTATTATTACAAATTCATGAGCGGGTTTTTACAGATGTGCATTTTCGGTAAGAATGAAGTCACTTAAGGTCACAGCACGCGATGTGGTAAACACAGGGAGCTTGAACTTCTCTCTTAAACCCTCTCTCTTCTTTCTTCACACGTTCTTCCTGCACGTTTTGTTCCTGAACGCACAGCCAAGCGCGAAACCACAGCCGCCTCCGAGGAGGGACCGTCAGAGGGCGTGCACAGTCGTCCCCATTGGTGCAACTCATCGCATCCAGAATTCAAAGACACACAAAGGACGCTGAATTCTTGGCTAGAGATTTGGGAGACAGTGGGATGAGGACGCAGGATGAGGATACCCCCCACCCCAAAAAACCCCAAATGAATGTGGCCATTCAGGCCATTAATTGGGAGAGGAGCCTTTATGCAATCAATATCTGTCACTAATGCCAAACACCTGTAAAATACAATACAGGTGGAAATAAAAAACATGCAATTAATTCCAGCCTTTGTTGCCATGTGTATAATAATTTGCAGGTATTCCTATAACCCCCCCCCAGATACAGAGTGGAAATGCATAGGATTTCGCCAACACTCAGTTTATCACCGCATCAATCACAGGCTTTTACCTCCAAGAATTGCGGGTGTTTCATGAGCTTGTGGTCAAAGATGAAGAAGTAGCTGATGGCCCCCAGGCCCAGGTACAGGATCGCGGCCCCGAGGTTGGTCAGCACCAGCAGGCTGATGATCTGCCGCAGGGCTCCGTCCTCGGGCCACGACGCAGGGTACACGTACGGGGTGAGGACATAGTAGTCGGCGACGTTCAGCACGAGATCCATGGTTGAATCTGCGAAGGGAAGGAATTTTAGTCAATTTTAGTTGGATTTATTTCTTTTTAGTACATTCTTGTGCTACAAAAAAAGCAGATTACGTGTTTCTACGGCGTAATGTCAGGACTGGTGAAGTAAAGTGTTTTTGTGATGAAGTTCTATTGAAACAACCTGACCAGATCTGTGAGGGATAACAAATGCTGTTTTTCATCTGCCTTTCACTTCCTCCACCATCTGTCATTGCCATCAAACTCAAAGCAGCTCATGAAATAATCCTGCTTTCCCTCATATCTGACTTTATTTTGGTGGCCGACAGACAACATGAAATGACTTGAGAATTGACTTTGCTTTGAATTTCACTTCAATTAATGAGAAATTAAAGCTTTGGGTTGTTTTGTTTTTTTGTTTTTTTTTTGCAAATATTATACATATATCTTGATATATGTATCTTGATATATCAAGAAGAAGAATGTGAACATCGTTATTAACTTCAATGAAGGCAAACCAGTAGTTTGCTGGCAATGGTTAACAGATGTTGTGCAAGTTATGTATTGGTGAACACACAAAATATTCACATAATACTACAAAGGTTGAACTGCTTCTTGATCCAGGGAATTATTTTTTAAACAACAGGAGCTTTGACACCCTTTCAGGTAATAAGCCATCATATTAACAGGGGGACTGGAGGCTGGTGTATTATATGTTATGTTATAAGCTGCTGCGCTGAAGGACCCGGACTGGGCCCCAGGATTTGTGGCCCTCTGATCCCTGGAGGGAAACTAAAGCCCGACCCCACTACTCCATTTATCACAATTCATTTTTTATTTTATTTTTGAGCTTACAAGGAAAAAAAGGAAAATAATAATAATACAACAAAAACCGAGGTGAGGTCGAGAACTAGCAAAGCGGGCGTCTACTTTAATCCTGTGCAAACAAGTGAAGAAACGATCGCGGTGTCACTAAAGCCACTTGACACAAACTGCACGAAAAGCTAAACAATTCGTTGTAAACTAAAACAGACGCCGAAGGCTGCGTTAAATGTCATTAATCTGAAGTTACGGCGCCGGTTTGCGGGACGACTTTACCTTTGTGCGGGTCGCTGCTCGTCCGGTGCGACGGCGGAGGGACGCGTACGAAACTAAAGGAGGGACGGCGACCAATCGGAGGCGACCTCCCCATGACGTCACAGCAGCGGCAACCAATGAGCGCGGAGCTCCCCATCACGGCAGCTTCGTCGTGAGTCCCCATTGGTCGACTGGAGGATCTGGTCATGGTGTTACCGGAACTAGGCCCCGCCACCGCTGGATCCACCGCTGGATCCGCAGCTGGATCCGCCGCCGGGCCGCTCCAGATAAACACACCGCCGACGCTGGAGAGCGCTGCAAAGGCGTCGGTCTGAAGTTGGGAGCGTTTTAACCCGGGTCAAGGTAAAGAGATAAACAGATAAATAGACAAACTGGCCCCGACTGGGCTCCATTCTCCCTCATACCGAACTTCTTTATAAACCCACAGCTTTAGAAATAAATGAATACATACACATCTGTTTTTTTTTTTTAATTATCCAAATTCATACAACTAGCAGGAAAAACACGTCATGCCACAACTTCCAGTACCGGTTCTGGTGTGTATGGACAAAAACTGCGTCAGGTACTTCGCAGTCAAGTGCCAATACAAAAATACTTCATTAAAAAGGGGCAGTATTAAGTTATCTGCGTTGTGTATTTTAGCACATTCGCAAGGTAAGTAGATTTTTGTAAGATTTTTTTTTTTATTAAGTTTGTGGCATACAGGGCCAGTAAGACTACCTACCATATTTATCTACTACTCTACTACTACTACCACTACTACTACTACTACTACCACTACTACTACTACTAACACTACTACTAATACTACTACTACTTTTGTATCTACATACAAAGTAACAGTGCGTGCAGTCGGGGCCACTCAGATGTCTGAGTTGTTAACAGATCCAAAAAATAGTGCCCCCCCCCCAATCTTCTCACATGTTTCATTTCAGTAAATGTTCGAATGATCCGATATCTCACCAATAATCAAAGATTAGAAGAAAAAGTCCAAAAACTGGAATCAGGCTTGTTTTTTCTTCTTTCTTCTTCCCCTTCACACACACAATAAGCTAGAAGAGTAACATGCTGCTACACACTGATGCTTCAATGTTAATCATCTAACAATGTCATATATAATAGAATATCAGTTAGACATATCAAACCAGTACTTTCATACTTTAATTACTTTTTAATGCTAACACTTATGTACTTTCAAATAAGTAGTATTTCTCATGCAAGGCTTTTTTTTTTTACTTGTAATGGAGTATTTTTTACACTGCTGTATTGGTACTTTTACTTACGTAAAGGATCTGAATACATCCTCCACCAATGGAAATAGAAGTACTTATATAAGTACTTCATAGGCCTGTATACTTTTACTGTTATGGTCAGCATTCATTCTTCTCCTGCCAGTGTTTCACTGCCAATAATGTTGAGCGAATATTTTTATTTTCTAGTTCTGCTGTCAAAATAAAATCTTTTACTATTTGGTTTAATGGCGTATTGACAAAATGCCTCCACTCTGCTATGAAACAGAAAACGATTCAGCCACGAGGTGTCGCCGTTGCTCTAAGGTACAGGTGAGAGAGTAGCCTCAGTCTTTGATACATGATACAACAGCATGTACATGTAGTTAACTATAATATTCATGCATATTCCTACAGTATACACCCCCCACACACAACCCCACACATATATACACCCCCCAAAAGACACACATATGTACAGTATATATATATAGTATATATAGTGTATACAGTATATTATATATATATATATATATATATATATATATATATATATATATATATATATATATATATACACACACACACACACACATATATACATACATACATGCATACATATATATACACATATATACATATACATACATCTACACATATATAAACCAACATATATATGTACATATATATGAATTATATATATATATATATATATATATATATATATATATATATATATATATATAAAGAGAGAGAGAGAGAGAGAGAGAGAGAGACACAGATATATGTGGACATATACACACACATATAGAACATATTATGCTACAGGGATTATATAGAAATATCACAGTTGATGAAACTTTATAACTCCATGCAGTAAAACTGGTTTGATTTGATGAACACACTTCAGCTCGGTTCCATTGTTAGGACAGTCATTGGTTTTATGTATTTATTAGGAGAACGTATTCTCTCTGCTTTGCCCACTGGCGTTCTGCAGGGCTTCTTTTAAGCTAAAAAAATTTTGAATTATCTAGTCTTTCTGTAGGAGTTAATTTAGTTATCGTTAAAAGAATGGCTCCTGTTTTTCTTCGCTTGTCCTTTTCTTCTGTTGTTCAGTCATTTTTTTTTTCTCTTTTCCTTCTTTTTAAAAATCTTAAGTAGAAGACATTGCCAATTTTCTATCTGATCAATTTCCATTATGATGTTTATATTACAACCAGCAACTGCCAAACCTTTCAAATGAATCGTCTTTTCCATCTACAGACCTTAAATTGCAACAATGAACTTTAAGCTCTGTAAATAAAAAATTCTTTATCATCTACTCACTTTGAAAAGTTGTATCCTGGTTAAGAGATTGGAGAATGTCAGGAGCCATTGCCATCCTATCATTCATACCCAATTTTCAAGAGGCACCTTTAGACACCAGGGCAGCTTTATGTTCATTGGATATTACTGGATGGGAATCATTCACGTATAAATAAAACTAGTTTTTATAAAGACAAAGACCTCCTGTTGTTGTGGTTATGGCTAATAGTAGATGAATCCATGTAGTAACTCATAACTCTGGTGTCACCTGGTGTGAGTGGTGACACATACTTTGTCCTAACTGTTCTTGAAATTGATGATATTGAATCTCCAATCAGAATAGAATCAAAATAATCATTAGAATAAAGTATTTGTTAACAAATATAAACATAATATTCAGCACCATATCTTTTTTTCCAACAGCCGTCTCAAACCGACCATTCTTATAATATTTATTTATTGAATGCTGCTGTCTGATGTTTGAAGGGTCATCAAAACAAATATCATGATATTGTAGGTGGGCATCATCTTGACCACTTATCAAGCCACACGCACACTTTTGCTTTAATGTGCAGAGGTTTCGAGATTCCCGCCTTGGAAAACCGCACTTCCGACCCCGTAACATGAGAGAGAAGGCAGCTAGCGCTGCTCCAAACATCGCGGCGTCATCCAGCTACAGTCTGGCAGCTGGAGTCGAGTTTGCAGAGTTCTCCTTCTCTGGGAAACAAATAAAAAGAAGAGGAAAGAAGAAAACAAAAAACGTAATAACCAGGGTTTCGCCGGCTGCTGTTCTATTTTGTTAACATTTGTCTCAGAGAGTATCGAGCGTTTTCACTGATTCAATCTCTCTCCAAGGTTCCCCTCAAAACAAGATACTTTTGTTAGCAAAGAACACAGGATACAGTGAGGTTGGGGTCACCAAGGGCTCCGTAGCAACACAAAACAGGCCGTTTGTCCTCAACAACCTTTTAGAGACTTTCACAACATGTAACTATGAGCCACTTTTCCCAAATTGCTCAACTAAATGAAAAAGTTTTTACCTTGGCTTTGAGGCCAGGGTAGTCAAATTCTGGCTCCGCTACCAAAGTAAAAAAAGAAGAAAAAAAAAATCCCCTACACATATTTTGAGACGTGTTATAAGGCTGTAGAGCTTCCTCCATTAGTATGACACACAGCACGGCTGCTGCCCTTTCAGCATCACGCTCCTCTCCACCGCTCTGCTCGCGGCGCCCGGGAGGACAGCGAGGTGGCTACACTTTGTGTTTACTGATACAAAGCCGCCGGCTGCATCGTCATAAATCATATCATTAGCACGGCCCACTCCGTTCGAGCGCTGCGCCCAAAGGTTTCGGCGCCCTAAACGCGGCGGGTCGAAAGTGGCTTTAATGATCGGGAATGCGAGAAGATCACTCGAATGGGAAATTTTTCATCTGTGCGAATGAAATCGTTAAAAAAAGGGAGATATTTCCACTCTGTTGGAAAAAGCAGCAGTTCCCTTATGCTACCGAGTCAAACTCAGTTCACCTTCATAAACATGAAATGCATTTTAGAGGACATATGTAAAATAAATAAAAATCATCAGAGTTGAAACCATTCTAGATAAGACGCAGCTGTTTTGCAGTAGGCATCATCTGCTTTGGCAGAGAGCATCAATATTAAGAGTACTTCTCTATTCCATCAATGGATGTAACACGTTAAATATCTTATGCGTACGAGCAAAGAAACTAATTTCTATTTTGTCGAGAGAATCTCTTTGTTCAAGCTTGACTGGAACCGTTCCCTGCTTTAGAGAAAAGAGTCGGGGTTCTGAACGGAGCCGGAGCCGCCTCCCAAGCTGTGGAGGCACGAGCCAATCAGGATGTCTGCAGAGAGGCAACCCTCACGCTGAGCCCCCCCCCCGGGGTAGCCCGCTGCTCGTCATCTCCTCGGTAGGCGGCCACGGGCGGATGTGTCACTTTGGGAAAATGTAATCAAAAAGTGGAGAGACTCGTCGCGACCGCAGACACAGTCGCTGTTCAACTTTTCAAACCGGCGCACATTAGATTATCTTGACACCGGGCTGATGCGACCGGGAGATGAAGGTGAACTTTCTGCTTCGCACTCCTCCAGTTACAACTCATATCTAAATAACTGTCATCACGACTACCTGTAATAGAATTAACAGCTATGATGTTACAGAGCTGACGCGACTGAAGGCCAGTTTACAAACATAAGACCGAAGCTGCAATAAACCGGGATTATTAAATCATTAAAAGTAATTTTACCCCGAAATATTCATTAAACACACTGTTTAAGCAGCTCCCTGCTTCATATTGATCCCCATATACTACAGGGACCCATCAGAGCCACACTCTCCCAGCAGAACCACCGAGTATGATATCTGGGCCGACCTGTAAAAAGACCACCAAAGACTTGTAAAACACGACGACACGTAATCCTGCGTTCCTTGGTGAAATTGGGCAGGGCCTCGGGTTCACCGGGGGTCGAGAGATCGGTCGGGTCCTGGGGTCCTGCGTACGAACCCGGTGACCCGGCCGCGAGAACCACTTCAACACTTCGGATGGCGCAGGCCACAGCTGCTGCTGTTTAGCCCGTTCGGGGCCGGGGCCGCATCTGCTCATAAATATCACAGTCTCATAAAATTTCATGAAATGAATGAATTAATTCTGAAATGCAGATTAGGTTGTATGAATACTGCAAGCAGCTTTTTTTTCTTTTTCTTTTTTCTCCCTTGACCATGAATGGATTCATGTGACAAAGGCACAAGCTGGAGTCCGAGATGTGACACTTCAGGTGACACTTCATCATAGTGGAAGCTATGACTCTGCTTTTAAGCTGCGTTAACGAAACCCAGCCAGCAACGAGTCTCGGTATCCTGTATTCCCCTTTTCAGTAGTCTAGTGTAAAACTGTTAGCAAACGGCCGCCACAGAGGAACCGACTAATATTTAAAACTGAATCTGCAAGATGAACCGAAGTATAATGGAGCATTATTGTTGTTCAGACCAATCGGTGGCTTCTTGAAGTGGAGCTCCCCTGACCCCTGCCCGAAAGCGCCGCTGTCGGGTCGGCAGCCAGGAAAAAACACATTACTTCCTGTTTAAAAAAAAACCCCAAAAGACAAATAAAGACTGCAAAAGCCACAGAAACAGCGGTGACTTGATAAGTCTGTTGCAGCCGGGTGGTTTGTGGGCTATCAACCTCATAAACAGCGCTCGCGTCGGCCCCGGCTTTGTGTCGAGGGGTATGAAACTATCCGCACCGGCAGGAAACCGAAGTCAGCGCCTAAAGACATTTAGCGCTGTAACGAACTGTGACAAACTAAACAGTGACAGTGACTACGAAGCTCTGAACCAAACTCAACAAATCGGAGAAAAAAAAAAAAGAGAGATATGAAATTTCCACCTCTGCGCCGGCGCCTCCATCTGTTGAATGCTGATCCAATACCCAGCGGTGCTTTAGCTTGGACTCGAGTCAGAACTCGAGTCAGCAATCTAATAACTGCAGACCTGACAGAATCAAAAAAAAGAAAAAGAAAAAAGAAAACCAGCTTCGCACGACACCTGGGACTTAACTCGGACTTTAGATTGATTTGAGATGCTATAAAGTTTATTTGACAAAAAGAATATGTACAAACTCTTAAAGCATCCGAGCCGCAGGGCGAAGAATCGCTTCTTTAGGACGCGGAACACAAAGTTTAGGACTTGAAAACTGACCCTGTAACCAAAAAAAAAAAAAAAATCTGTGATCTGAAAAACGCTGAGGTCGTCCCATCTCCGAAACTCAAGCCCCCGACCTCCTGCAGCGGTTACGCCACTGACAGAGGGGAACTGTCCAGTAGGAATCCCAAAATATTTCTTCTTATCTGCTTTTAGTAAAGAGGTCCACACTTCGGGCTGGTTCGGGGTTTTGTTTTCGTCAGTATTTGCTCCCGGTGGAACCTGTGGGGTTGCGTTTTTTTTCAGCGTGAGAGGTCAAGAGCACAATACGCTCGGCATCAGAGCAGTTTAAGTTGTGAGGCCACTGTTGCTAGGTGACCGACAATCAAGACGGATGTTGCCTCGTTCCTCTTTTTCCAGAAAATGGTTTGAGGGTTTTTCGGCGTCCTGAAAAGAGAAAAGAAATAAGGAGGTTTCACGGAAAAAAAACAAAAACAGGTATTCAGTCATTTTCACGGGCTCCTGCCCACAACAACAACACAAAAACAACACAAAAACAACACGAAACATTAACATGTCAACTCAGAAAATGTACATCTGTGCATCATGAATAGCTCGTGGCTCATTTAAACGGACTAAACATGATCCGACCCGAGGGAACCGTGAAACCCCTCATCAGTGTTTCTGAATATGTTGCGGACTACTTTAGCGGTTAGTGAGCGGCGCCGCCATCTCTTTGAAGCCGCCTATCTGCAGATCTTCCTCATCCCGACCGGTGCGACGTAATTCCACCTCACAGAGACGGGCAAAGGGAAATGCTTTTAAGCTGCTTCGTTCACTGTTGACCCCCCCATACACACACACACACACACACACACACACACACACACACACACACACACACACACACACAAATGTTGAAGGCCAGTCCATGGCCAAAACATGTCGGCGATTAATTCCAAACCACTTTGACACTGGCAAGCCGATAAAAAGCTTTTTCTTTCCTTTTGTCAGGAAAGGTGCCTCGGACTTTGGTAATCTTTTTTATTTTTTTTTATTGCTTTTCAGATCTGCTGCCAAATTGAAATTAAAGGTACCTGAAAGACTAATGCTACCATACATTTTGCAGAAATGAAAACCTCTACTTATGGTCTCATCTGGTGCAAAGTCAGAATAATATCAAAGATCAAGGTCCTTGAAAATAATTCTCACACTTGTTATGTGCATTTAATTTGAAAACCAGGCTTGTTGAAGTAATAAGGTTAAAATAACTTAATTTTTCTTTTAATATAACATTTTGAAAGAAAGCAATACTAACGTGGTTAAATTAGAATTCAGCTCGAAGCATCGCTCACTGTCCCCGAGAACAGCCTCATGACGCTGCTATTGAAGCTGTGGACCCTTTAGCTCTGTCCCGTGTCCATCCCATACATCCATTCTGCAAAGATATTCAGTTTGTAGTGTGACAAAAGTAAGTATAGCCTCTAAAGTCAGTGTGCAAACTAAATACCACAATAACAGGAAATGGAGGTGCTCTCCTCACCTGGGAACCATTTAAACTAAGTGTAAAAACCTCAGCAAACCTAAAAACGAACATCATGTCTTAGAAAAGATTTTCTTATTTCTCTAATAAATTTGATTGGCGGTGAATTGTTATTGTTGCAGTTTGTCGTTACCCTGTTTGTTCTCCAGATGGGTTACAGCCCTGCACAGCGGCCTCGTCATTTGCCCCCAGTTGTAGCGTTGCAGCCCTTCCTGCCTGAATCCAGCCAGTGGCGAAAGAGTCTTTCCTTCTCCAGGTCTTCGGGAATCATTAGTTATTTCCACAGGTCACCAACAGGTCGCTTAATGTAAGAAGCAGTTCCCTCTCTATCTCTAGCTGGTTAACCGTCAAGGCGCTGATGGAACAGCAGTTGCCATAGCAACCGGGGTTGTTAAACTTACCATGGACCAAGACCTCTGGTCTATGGAGGGAAAAGTCGTAACACTGGGGCCCTTCAGCTCCGGGACACCCTGTCTTTCCTTGAGAATCCTCACTCAACGTGAATTAGTTGAATGAGGATTCATTGTTCAGGATCTCGGACCCGATTGAATCTTCACTCATGTACCGGTAGGTTTTGTGGCCGGTGAAGAATAAACCCTGTTTGTCAGCTTTCTGTGTGTTGAGTTGGGGGTTTGAATACGCCTTTCAGTGTCGACTTGTAGCGAAAGATCTTGATCGAGAATCAGTAAATAATTCTGCTCAAGACGCCTGTGTCTCCTGAATCATCATAAGTTTCCCGTTCCACCCTCCTGGCGGTGGTGCTTTCGAGTGCTGCTCGTGTTTTCTTTTTCTTTTTCCTACTGCTGTTGACCTAACCCTTGACGGCATCACATTTAGGATGTATTTGATCCCATCAGAAGACGCTGCCGACTTTGGTGGAGAGGGTGTCACAGCTGTCGGGGGAAGACTGACAGGTATTTTGCTTTCCTGTCCGGCTGGATGTTATCATCAAAGACGACTGGGACCCAATGTTCCTCAAAAGTAAAGGGGAGGGGGCACCTCGTCAGAGACAATGACCTGAAAAGTGTGACTTAAAAAAAAAAAAAAACAAAACCTCAAGAATTAGTCAGTCCTGCCTCCTTTTCTGGGACAACAAGGACAAAGTGCTGGGCCGAACCTTGGCTGCAGGAAAAAAGTAAAATAAGATCACATTTCCTGATGCCATTTCCTTGACCTCGATGGAAAAACGTCCAAAAGTTCAAAAGGACTTAGGAAAAGACAGTCACGGTACTAAGAGAATCTCATCGCATCCACACTAGACTACATTATTGTGCAACCGCGGATCTCATTGACGTCATTTGGGATTTGGGGGGGGGGGGGTGGGGGGGGCTAATGGACTAGTAATAAAAAAAATCATATTAATTGTTTGATTTGTTAAGGCCTTAAGTTAATTTTCCCTTATTTTTCCCCCAAACTGCCATATTGGAAGCTGCCATCAGAACTTCAGCGTCACACTCTGCCTTTAAAAAACACCCAAAAAAGTGCAAGTACACCAAAAGAGGCCTTGGTCAGAGTAGTGAGAATAATCTAACTTTTTAATTCCGCCCCTGTGTCTCAGCATAGTCACGCTCATTGTTACTGGTGGAGTCTTAACTCTCCTGTTTAACCACACACACAGGGCAAATATTAAGTAATGCTCTTTTACCCAGTGCACCTCTCGTTCACTGCAATGCAATGCAGTGAGTATGTGCAGTGCATGGGTTGTTCTAGTGTTATTTTTCCACCCGTACGCACCAGGCGAGGACCTTCTGAACGGATCAAGCATTTCAAAAGTGTTGGGTTTCCGAGTATTGGATGTTGTGCACCTTTCAGGCGACAAAGCGTCGCAGCCTGTGCAAGAAACAAAGGGGAAAGGACCCAAATGTGGACGCCGGAGGCCGAGCTGATTAGTTCAGTGAATTCATTTGCAAAAAAAAAAGAGGAACAAAGGTTTGTGGGATGGTGACGCTGGCAAGGGTCAAAACCGAAGAAGGCAGTCCAAACCAGGAAACAAATCCAGAAGCGAGCAGGCAGGAATCCAGAGTCGTTTACACATGCAAAAAGGTCAAAAAACAGGCAGGGAGAAACAGGGAACCAAGACTCGAAGCTCAGAGCGGAACAAAGACAAGTTAGAGACAAGTTTGATGAGGTAATGAGGCTCGGGGGCGGGGGGGGGGCTCAGGGGACTGCAGGGCTGATGAAGTGGGGACAGGTGGGCCGGAGACAGGACTGCCAGATCAAAATGCACCACAGTAATTAACGCTAACAGGCACCAAAAGCCGTGTCACTCCACCGAACCGCGGCAGGAATAACATCCAAAGCCCCCCTGAATGCAGGATTTTTTTTGGGGGGGGGGGCATGAATAAAAGCGGACGTCTTCGCCGCTCTGTCGGTTTCTCCTCTTCTGTTGCATCACTGGCAGTGCGGCTGCTCAAGGTGTGTTTGCTGCCCCTTGTGGTCAGCTGGTGCGTTTCTTTTTTTTTTGTCTTTTTTTCCTTGAGAAATCTCGGACCTCTATCGTCAAAACGCACCAGTGACAACGGGCGTCTTCAAACCTACAAGGACTGAAGCCGCAACGAGTGGGACTCGAAGTAGATGCATAATTACGGTTGTTCAATTTCGCTCTACAACTGTTATAATTTCAGGATGTATTGTCAGCTGAGTTTATAGAGTGTCTGTGTTTTCAGCTCAGCAAATTAGCATTTTTCTTTTCCCTTAAACAACACAATAATGAAGAACCCATTAAGCCCTGCAGCGACGTCTCACCTGCTGATTTTGTTTAATTTAATAAAATGCCATTTGTTGCTGTATGCATCACCCTGTTTTTTTTTTTTTTACCCCCCCACAAAAGACACTTCACTTAAGAGGTACAAGCTCCACACACAAAAAAGGCAAACAAAGACGAGCCTGGCGCCGCCACATTAACCAGCTCTCCTCTTTGTTGCGCGAACGGGTCGGCCTACAACAGTAGTCTTTAGATGAAATGGACTAATTTTGCTGTCATTGTGGTCCTGTCCCAGTTTCACAGAGTGAAAGTTAGAGCCTTCTTTCGGTTAGATCTGTAATCACTATCCAATGTGCCTGGAGGAGAGAAAGAAATTTAATTTGACAAGGAGGTAATGAACCCGTGCAGCCATTATCTTATATAACCCATTTGAGAGACTGGTTGAGCACTGATGAAAATTCTATTAAACATAGCTGGCTGATTTCTCTATTTTGTTCAGTGGCAGAAAGGCCTTTTTTAACCTTGCCAATTTACTTTGAACTCTCAGAGTTGCCAAGGATCATTATATCAAGGAGCTTCAAACGCTCACCGGTAAATGATTCAAAGGCAGCAACCCCAGACTTGGGGCTAATAACCTCTGTGATGCATACACAAGACACCTAGGCAAGCGCAGGAAATACTTTTACTTTCAGTTTCTCTCTGGAGTTTTGAGTCGTGCGGGATTCTCGTCTCAGACGCAGCCTCTCTGGTCTCAGAACTTTCTTTTTTCTATTTTTTTTTTTTTTCCTTAAGTCTGTTTTCAGTTCAGACTCGGTCTTGGCCTCAATTCTAACGCCGACTTAACTTTTCTTTACTTTCCATTAAACTTAAATGAATAAACTCGGGTAATACGGCCGTTGGGTGCGGCACGCACTCGTCCGGCTTCTGCAGCGCACAGCGGACGCACCAAGTGGCAAGGATGTGCCAATCTGGGGGGCAAATAGAATAAAATTGCTGTTTTGTTTTTGTTTTTGTTTTTGTTTGCGTCCACGTGCGTCCACCTGCGTCCATGTCAACCTGTGATGCCGTGATGCGATGACTTGCGTACGTGCCGACGTGATTAAACATAGAGTACGGTCTTCGAATTCAGGCGAAAAACCACGTGCAGGAATTATCTATTGGAAGTTTAAAAATACATGGGAACATCAAGATCTCTGCTCGTCTATCATGAAGTATATATTTATTCAGTTATTACATTTGAAAAGCAACACATGCTGTACACCATTAGCAATTGTTCTTGACTTGATATGGGTACACGTGCACTTTTGCCCGCGGCCTTTTAAGATCAGACGTATAACGCGGTAGTATTGTGGAATCCTGTGTCTTTGATAGGACTAGTTTGACACAAAATTGGTGTTAAATAATGACTGTAATGCATTAGAGGCTTCTCGTTTTGTCTTTTATTGTCTTACATTTGAAGACACCAAAAAAGAGACGCGAGGGAAAAAAAAAGTTGTGTGTGTGGAGGCAGGATTCAAAGCAGCACATTAAATGAATGAAACATCATTATCTGGATCTTTGTCAGAGACACAGCTGGATCATCTGTGACTCTGGGCTCTGAACTCGCTCTGTGGCGCATGTTTGCATATAGCGTGTGTGTTTACACAGATAAGGTGAAGTCCAAACAGCGCGGTGTTGGTTTTATCCGCATCCTGCTATATGACATAACAGAATGTGAAACATTTGCTTCTGCATGTCGTCCCTCGAAATGAACTGTTTGACAAGCGCACAGACATCTGCCACAAACCGGAAATTCAGGCGTCGACGCAGCTTTTCGGGGGGGGGGGTTGATGACACGGCGCAGGATGAGTTTATTGTTTATTTCAAAGTGAGATGTCAACATTACAGAAAGCGTATAAGCGTGTTTCCCGAAATGCCAAAATATTCCTTTAATTCCTTCATTTAGTGCCATCATCAGGTCAAAATTTCAAATTTGCTCAATACTCTTACATATGACCAAAAACCTGCTACACTAATGGACATGTTAAATATCAGAACTTTAGCATTCAGGATGTGCAGCCTCACCGGGCCGCTGTCATGGCTGTAGACTCTTATTTATATGAGAGAAATATTTCATGACCGAAAGAGAAACAGTCTCCAAACTGCTGATATATAAAGTCTACGATGATCTGAAAAACAATAAAATAAATCAGCATTAAAGCAACAAAACTCAACCAAACAATGCTGCAGACTCCTGGAAGCCGAGTTCCCGAGACTGACGTCGGATTGACCGAAGCACAAATATGATGTTTGTGGGGGAGTTTTGTGATCCGTTCGCTCGGCTGCTCAACCTGCTTAAACCCCAAGACTAGACCTTGGCCAGGGGCCCCGCAGCAGGAATGCTCAAATTACGAAGCGGTAAAAATCCGAAGCCATGTGTGCGACATTCAATATTTATCGGCTCCTGAATGCATGTCAGTATTTATTTGTTCCTTCGCCTCCTTGTATATTCATGACATGAATAATGCCGTGTATGTTAATCAGATGGCAGACCGAGAGCAAAGTTTCAAAGCACCCTTCTGGAAAATCAATCATCTGCATGGCCTCCTCAGTGTCGACCCGGACGAGATCACAGCTGAGGAGTGGGTACGGTCTCCTTTTTTACATATTTGCAGGACTAACGCTGATTAGCGGCACCCCCCCCCCCCCCCATAGATGCTTTGTGCTTGATTTTAATGAACTGCTTTGCATTAGCGAGCCCTTCTCTCCTCCCTGTGCGCTTGCCTCTACTCGCTCTCACGCATCCTGGCAAACCAGGGCAGAGCTCCCATGGAGGGAGGAGGAAAAAAAAAAAAAAAAAGAAATTTAGTCAACACATCTATCAGTAAGCAGCCGGCCAGGCGCACTCTGAGCCAAGACAGAAATATTGACAAAATGTCTGCTAGCCGTCTTATTATCTCGCCCGGGGTTGCAGTTGGCAAAATAGCACATGCTAGAGGCAGGAGTGACGGCGGCGGCAGCGGCGGCGTTGTGTGTGTGTGTGTGTCTATGTGTGTGCACGTGTGTCTCGTGTTCCTAGGGAAGAAATAAGCCAATGTTTTGTAGAGCCTGCAACCCTGACACCCTGTTGTTGTACTGCTGAGCTCTGAGTGCTGTGCCATCATCTGTGGTATTAGTGTTTCTGGCTGCGGTAGTGAGCTTGAAGCTGATACCAAATGAGAAACAAATCTGATAATGAGTTATCCGCCCGCTGCATTTCCTGCTCCGCGGTGTGAGCTGACGGTGTGAATTCACCCCGACCACCGGTTGCTCGGGCGAGACCGCGTCCGACCGGAGGTGCTGCCTGGCGGTTGCACGACTCTGCTGACCAGTCAGGTTGGAATTTGCATCCATGTCTGTCCGGGCTCATGTTATATACATACATAAGACTTTGAGGGAGTTTAATAGAAGCTATAAAGTGTTTTTTTATCACAATAACCACCAAATTTCTACTATAACATGATATAGTTCTTACGTGATATCTCAGATGTGAGGTCACCGTGAACTTGACCACCCTGACCTTTGACCACGAAACTCAGTTCACCCCTGAGTCTGGGCCAACATTTGCGCAAAGGCCGAAGGTGGCTCCTTGTGGTGTTCCTGAGAAAACGGCATTCATGAGAACGGGATGGATGGATGGATGGATGGATGAATGGGATGGGGGGGATGGATGGGGATGGATGGGATGGATGGATGGGGGGATGATGGATGGATGGGGGGATGGGGATCGATGGATGGATGGATGGGGGGAAGGGACGGATAGACGGATGGAAGGAAGGATGGACAGATGGAAGGATAGACGGACGGATGGATGGACGGACAGATGGAAGGGTGGAAAGATGGATGGATGGACGGTCAGACAGGAGGACGGCTGGAAGACATGACTCCTTGGCAACGGCCAGAAACATGAATTGGTTTGATGCTGACACCACAGACGCTGAGGACACCAGAGACGCTGAGGACACCAAAGACACTGAGGACACCACAGACGCTGAGGACACCACAGTGATGCCACCTAAAAGTTCACTCCGGTTCATTACAACCCGAGTGACTTTGTAGCCGCGGCAGCTTTCTTGACTCGTGTGTCGTGACCGACAGAAGCGAAACCCGTCGGCCCAACGAGTTGCTCATCAGTGGTTGAGCGTTGCTGTCAAGTTACCCTGAGTGGCCGTTAACCAAAGTCAGGACCTGTCAAAAAGTAACTGTGACAGGAAGAAAACATGATTTAAATCTTATGCTTGTAATTTAAACTTGAACAACGGATGACTTCCACATAGTTTGCAGTCTGAAGATGATTAGAAATAATAATAGAAATAATAATATTCCTCCACAAAGGAGCTCATTGCTCCTCGGTTAGAGCTGGAAGTTGTGAATACGTTTTGTCGCTGAAGTGTTTTTCTCACTTCGATCATCGGTGGAAGCATCGGAGCAAGCTTAAAAAGAAAAAAAAACAAGGTAGGGAAGGCTGAGTCTGTGTTGCCGTCTCGCCGTGACCCAGGGTTCGCAGGAAGTGCAGCAGAGATGCCCCCAGTACTAAAAGAACTTCCTCGGGCGATGACTGAATGGGCTGTATTGTTATTCACAGCTGCTAACATAAAATTCTCCTCTCTCCTCCTTGACATCTTGCACACTATTTTCATAAAAAAAAAAAAAAAACAACCCGAAAAATACAGAGGTGGAAAGAGGTCAAATCAACATCCAAACAATGAAGGGGTGAGGTGTGCAGAGGTCCAAGAGCAGCAGAGGGGTAGAAAAAATAGCCGAGACCAAAGAAGGAAAAGGAAAAAATGTCTGAAAAGTGTTTTTGTGTCGAGCAGTCACGATGAGTGTTTTTGTCCGGGAGTGAAACCCTGAACGAACGGGCTCAGTAATTGAAAAGGCAGCGGCCGAGGTCAGAGGCTGCTCACGGGCTGAACGGATAAAAATGTTCATCAAAGAATGAGGCGCACAAACAGCGTCTGTAAATATGAACCATCGAAATGAATAGCGAGTGAAAAAAAAAATTTAAAAAGTAGGAATATTGCAATGAAAGCGACATAAGCAAAGAAAAACCAATTGTGGAAAAGAAAGAAAAAGACGGAAAAAGTTTCAGATTGTTTTCGAGCTCATGCACCGAGCGACTTAAAATGCACCGAGGGCTTCATGACTGAGATGGATGCAAAATACCGTCGGTGCCTCCGTCACGGTGGCGGCGGGTTCGCGCCGCTGGTGCCACGTCGAGCTTCCTGTCCTTGGGGCGGATAGGTATTTCCCCACATGGCTCTTCAGGTCTGCTTCTGCCACCGATTTCTAATGTTTTTCTGATCCTCGCCTTTCTTAATTATCGGATATTTATTGGTAAAGTGATCAATGAATCGGTGAGAGTCAGCGTGTTTTTAACCCCGGAGACCATCCAGGGCTCGTTCCTGCTGCTCCCTCAGCTGGGGTGCACGTCAGCTCAACTCCTCCCCGTCTTTTGAACCACAGATGAGGTTCTGGTGACTTGTCAGTGGCATGTTTAAAAAAAAAAAAAAAGATAGAGGAAATGAACACAAGGGGAGAAAAAAAAGAAGATGGAATCTACAGTTGATTTTAGAGCAGCAGAGGGAAGCGGGATTAATTAGGGAGATGTGACCTAAATGCTTCTCAGAACTCCCGTCTATTTCCTCTGGACACCAGTCGCTCGAGACATCTTGTGCATTTTGGGAAGCTGCCAAACGCTCGGGGGCATAACCGGGAAATAAAAATAAAGAAATTAGCGGCCCCGTTCGCGTCCCCGGCGCGGTTCGCGAGGTACGTCCTCACGCCGCGCGGCCCCCGCCCGAGAGCCGGGGGAAGTCGGTAGATCAAACGGACGCAATAAGGCTAAAAGCTGCTGATTCCTAATGGTTTGCTGCAACGGCTCCAGTAAAACGACACGACAGGGAAGGGAATGATATAAAAGCTGCTTCGAAGACATTAGGAGCCGAAAAGAACAATAACACAGAAACAGGTTGTAAAAAGTTGTGTGCAGAAACTGCAGCTTGAACTTGTAAAAATTGTTGTTTTTTATAGAATAAAGTGGATTACTATGCATGGAGTCATAGCTTAATAGCATAAGCTGTTTAATACACGACTGCAAGCATGTATAATAAACAGCAGTGTTCAATGTGGTGTGCAGGGCAAGATGGAGGGGAGGCTCACGGGGGCCGATCGCCACGGCTGGACAGCAACTGGACACCAGACATCTCGATCCCGACGGCGCGTCGGGCGCCTTCGTCGAACCACGGGGACGCAGGATCTGGCTTCACGGTCCAAAGCTGCACCGAATGACGCCGCATCTTTTCGGCCGTCGCCGGCGGCACGGCCCTGGGCTGTGGGCGGGGCGGGGGTAGGTGGGGGGGGGCATCGCCGGGCAGCCAGTCGGCTGTTCCAACACTAAGGACAGAGTCTGGTTATCTTCCCCCCGACTCCCCCTGACTTTTTAATTAGCACCTCCAGGGCCATCAGCAGGCCGACACTTTTTTTTTCTTTTTCTTTTTCAGGGGAAGCCTCCGACAACTGTTGGACTGATTCCCAGAAAAGTGGACGCGGACGTTCCTGTCTCCCCCTCGGGGGGAATTGCGATGACCTCACCGTTTCCGTGGCGTTTCGTCGCGCGCTGTCGTCGGGGTCGGAGATGCTCCAGTTTACGACCAGACGCCTGCATAACTGGCAACTTTGGTAGCGAATGATGGCACGCTAACACGCTAAACTGAGATGGCCGCCATGGCAATCATTAGCCGCCAAACACCGTCAGGTTAACGTTCTGCACGCCGGGGCGTTATCTCCAGGCTAACCGCATCGCGCCGCCTTGCATCGACTACGCTCTACCCCGTAGCCTTATTAGCTGAAATGGATCCGTTTAGCAGTCTGTCCCTCCCGCCGCAGAGGGGGCGGGTAAATAATGGATTAATCCTGGAGCGCTATCGACAGAGCGCTTTCCACCTTACGGAAGCAACGCCGGCAACTGCTGGCCGCAGAGAGTCCGGTTCGGGCGAGAGCGCATCGACCGATCGATCGACCAGTTGTCCGCGAGACCACAGCCCTAATCATGCATTCGGGTCCAGACATTACGGGGCTGTTTTTCTTAATGGGACTGATGAGATTATTACTGCATAACCGTAACTGTCAACACAAATATATATTAAAGCCAGAGAAAGCCAGTGACCCCAACTCAAAAGAATAGCAAGCTCCACCTTTTGTTTTCATTTACCTGCCTCTAGATAACTCAATTTCATTGCTTTATTCAATATTTTCCTTCTCTCATCTCCTAAACGTGAATTTTTTCTTTTTCTTTTTTTTTTTACAATCATATAACTGTATCTTTAAAACCGTTTGCTCATCCGACTTATTTGCTCCGATGAATCATCCGACCCTGGTCGCGCCACCTAGAGTATTTGTATTAGCTCGCGCGAGGCCCGTGCGCCGTCCCCGAGCGGATGCGTGGGTATCGTGGTGGACCCGATGTGGGCGTGCCGGTGTTAGCGTTTAGCTAAAAAACAAAAAAACCAAAGGAAACCCGTTGCTGTGTCCGTAAGTGAGTCTCCAACCTTGCAGAAGTGCTGGACCGCTGGGTCACATGCAACTCAAGGATACGTATTGCTGTAGAGTGCGAGGCTCTGAGGGTGCCCCCCCCCCGACACTCCGTTCGCCGGGTCGGCAGATCCAGGTTCTCCGGCCGCCACATTTCCCCAGACCGCCCGAGGAGGACGCCGAGACGAAGGCGCCACCGCCTGCGCCCCGCTAGACGACGAATCATCGAGCCCAGAGACAGAAATCCTGCCTTTTTCGCGGCGCCGGGGGCCGACGGGGGCCGACGGGTATGGTTGTATCCTGATGGCTGGAAATAAATAAATAATGAACAAATAAACAAAACAAAAAAAAAATGAGCCCGGCACCTGGAAAGTTGCCAGATGAAAATCCCCAGACATGCCAGAGTCGGCTCTGGAGGAGGAGGGAGTGAATGACTCGCGCTCTTTTTTTCTTGGCGTGTATGTTTGTATAGCAAACAATACAAATAAAGCTTAGGATGAATTGGACCCACTGTGAAATTTGATTGGGATGAATGGACCTTGATGTTCTTTCTCTCTGTCCCCAATCTCTTTTAATTTACTGGTGTTGTGGAGGATATGGTTCTCATCATTAATCAGCAAGACAAATGAATCCCCGGCTGCCTCGGTGTGAGACGGCGCAGGAAGGAGAGAGAGAGAGAGAGAGGGAGGCAGAGAGAGGGAGAGAGAGAGGGGGAGGGAGGGAGAGAGAGGAAGAAAGGTGGAAGAAGAAAGGAAAGGGCGGGGAGGTATAAATCAAGCCTGCTTTGATTAAATCACCTTCATCTAGAGGACATGGCTAATAAGATCCATTAGGCTGATATTCAGGATTCTCCTGTATTGTTCTAAATGTCAATAATAATAATAATAATAATAAAAAATCAATCAAAATGGTTAATTACGCCCAGGCTAATAAAATCTTTATATTTAGTGATACTAATTAGTAATACTCAACTCAAATTACAGTCATTTACCGGGGAGGGTAATTATCTCGTGGAGGTTCTTGCTTTTTGAGTGGTGCCATTAAAAAAAAGTGATCAGTAACGTAGTGAATCGACAAAAGAAGCGAACACGGGGCCCCTCGGCGGCGCGAGGCCCAACGCGCCGCTCTGAGGCCCCTGCATATCGAAAGGGGGGAAACCGGAGACGGACCCGGACCCGGTAAGCCTCCGCCGGCCGTGCCGCTCGCTACGCGTCCCCGATGTTAGCTCTGCTGCCGCCGCCGCCCGTTATAGCACAGTCCCCTCTGTGCGAGGGAGCCGCCGCCGCCGCCGGGGGCCACGGTGCCGCACTTCCCCCCTCTGGCCACAGAGGGGCACTCTGGCACCTGTCTGGCCGTCCAGTGGGCTGCGAGTCGTGGAGGGATGAGGAGGCACTTTCGACGGGGATCTAACAGGCATCTCGACGACATCTGCATTCCTCATAGATAAGACTGCATATAAAAAAACTAAACAGGAAACAAGGCCAATTCCATGCACCGTTTCCAAAATCTGCAAAATCTCCTCTTTTCTTTTTCTTTATTTATTATTAAATTCCCCATCTGATAAAACATGTACAAAGACAGAATGTCGAGCAGAGGCCTGTTGTACTTCACACCACCCTTGGTTAGTGTGATTCTCCTGGGGTTGTTCCAGCCCTATTCATAAAAAGGTCAGTATGAACAAGTATAAACATGTTTTATACTTTTATAGACTGAGAGATATATCAATAATTTCAAGAAAATCAATACTGAATATCACATTTTTTTCTTTTTTTTTTTAGAACATATATTATCTGTTTTGATGCAGAAACAGAAAAAAAAGATGTTAAAACAGGGTAGAAAAAAATTAAACCACTATTATTAATGACATGCATTATTCAAAATCTCTCATAGGAAGATAAACAGCTCAACATTTGCTTTTGATTAAAACATTGTGTGTATATATTTTTTATATTTGCAGCGCATTATTACCTAGAGAGAGAGAGAGAGAGAGAGAGAGAGAGAGAGAGAGAGAGAGAGAGAGAGAGAGAGAGAGAGAGAGAGAGAGAGAGAGAGAGAGAGAGAGAGAGAGAGAGAGAGAGAGAGAGAGAGAGAGAGAGAGAGAGAGAGAGAGAGAGAGAGAGAGAGAGAGAGAGAGAGAGAGAGAGAGAGAGAGAGAGAGAGAGAGAGAGAGAGAGAGAGAGAGAGAGAGAGAGAGAGAGAGAGAGAGAGAGAGAGAGAGAGAGAGAGAGAGAGAGAGAGAGAGAGAGAGAGAGAGAGAGAGAGAGAGAGAGAGAGAGAGAGAGAGAGAGAGAGAGAGGGAGAGAGAGAGAGAGAGAGAGAGAGAGAGAGAGAGAGAGAGAGAGAGAGAGAGAGAGAGAGAGAGAGAGAGAGAGAGAGAGAGAGAGAGAGAGAGAGAGAGAGAGAGAGAGAGAGAGAGGCAGAGCAGAGGCAGAGGGAGAGAGGGGAGGGAGGAGAGAGAGGAAGAAGAAAGGTGGAAGAAGAAAGGAAAGGGGCAGGGAGGTATAGCACCAAGCCTGCTTTGATTAAATCACCTTCATCTAGAGGACATGGCTAATAAGATCCATTAGGCTGATATTCAGGATTCTCCTGTATTGTTCTAAATGTCAATAATAATAATAATAATAATAATAAAAAAATCAATCAAAATGGTTAATTACGCCCAGGCTAATAAAATCTTTATATTTAGTGATACTAATTAGTAATACTCAACTCAAATTACAGTCATTTACCGGGGAGGGTAATTATCTCGTGGAGGTTCTTGCTTTTTGAGTGGTGCCATTAAAAAAAAGTGATCAGTAACGTAGTGAATCGACAAAAGAAGCGAACACGGGGCCCCTCGGCGGCGCGAGGCCCAACGCGCCGCTCTGAGGCCCCTGCATATCGAAAGGGGGTAAACCGGAGACGGACCCGGACCCGGTAAGCCTCCGCCGGCCGTGCTTCGCCTCGCGTTATTCACAACGTGCCGATGTTAGCCGCGCCGGGGGCCACGGTGCCGCACTTCCCCCCTCTGGCCACAGAGGGGCACTCTGGCACCTGTCTGGCCGTCCAGTGGGCTGCGAGTCGTGGAGGGATGAGGAGGCACTTTCGACGGGGATCTAACAGGCATCTCGACGACATCTGCATTCCTCATAGATAAGACTGCATATAAACTAAACAGGAAACAAGGCCAATTCCATGCAAGTTTCCAAAATCTGCAAATCTCCTCTTTTCTTTTCTTTTATTTATTATTAAATTCCCATCTGATAAAACATGTACAAAGACAGAATGTCGAGCAGAGGCCTGTTACTTCACACCACCCTTGGTTAGTGTGATTCTCCTGGGGTTGTTCCAGCCCTATTCATAAAAAGGTCAGTATGAACAAGTATAAACATGTTTTATACTTTTATAGACTGAGAGATATATCAATAATTTCAAGAAAATCAATACTGAATATCACATTTTTCATTTTTTTTTTGTGTGTATATATTTTTTATATTTGCAGCGCATTATTACCTTGTTGTTTGCACAGTGCCGATATTTCTGCAGGGGAACAAAACAAAGCCAAAAAAAAGAAAGATCATTTGGATAAATGAAAGAAAACGAGCTTCGCTCGGGAATAACAGCAAAGGGGAAGTTCGGATAAATTGGAGGGACGTGCTCACGCGTCGGTATTACACAGCATTTCCCATCGATCGCGGCTCGGTACTAAATCCCGTTGACCGCGTGGTAACGCTGGTGCCGTCGACCAGGACCCTTTTAGCTGCTCTTGCTAACGTGCGGGAGAATCCATCCGCTAAAACAAGATTCAGCTGACGTGGACGACGGATCAGCGGGAGACGCAGCAGTCGGCCTTCCTTCGCCAGGCTGCCGGGACGATGCCGAGACGCTGCCGGGACGATGCCGAGACGCTGCCGAGACGCTGCCGGGACGATGCCGAGACGCTGCCGAGACGCTGCCTGGACGCTACCGAGACGCTGCCGGGACGCTACCGAGACGCTGACGAGATGCCACCAAGACGCTGCCAGGACGCTACCGAGACGCTGCCGGGACGCTACCGAGACACTGCCGTGCTCCGTCGGTAACTTCCACCTTCGCGTGGCCCTCGAAGCCCCACAGCGTGACTGCGTCGTCTCGGGCGCTCGAGGGCCGACGTGCTGCTCGAGGAGGGGGAATGCTTCATGCTTCATGGCTCCTGACACCTCGTTTGTGTCGTATGCTAAGTTAGTTTATTTCACTTTATATTGTCTGTTTTGCATGTCGAGGTCCCATGTTGCGGGTTTTTTTCTATGTTATGAATATTATAAGTGTGTTATGTTTAGAATTGTTTATGACAGAGTAATAAACCAAACCAAACCATCCCCCCTTAAAGCCAATTACTATATCAATAAACTGGGTCAATGAAGTAGGTAAAGCCAAATTAGATATGTCAAGAATAAGGTCAGGATAACCATAATTTCATTCATAATTACACTGATGTATTTATATAAAAAAACATAACAAGACCTGCTCAAACCTGGGCCCTCGTTACGTCTTGTTTTTGGGTTTTTGTTTTTTTTTTTTTTGCGAATGATTATAATATAAAATAAAATAAAGACAAGTGAAAAAAAAAGTCAAATTGACCTACTGAGCACGAATTGTTGGTGAAAACAAAACAATCATAACAAATGCAGAATGACATGGAGCAATTTTCTGCTGGAGTCAAGCAAACAAAATGTCTAGGTGCTGATTTAACTGGTAAGTGGCTGTGGCCCTCAGCAACTCGAATGGGGGGTGAACCGCGCATTGTTTAATTCGTCAATTTAGAAGGTTCCGGTGTTTTGTCGGAGCCCGTTTCCTGCCGTCGACATGCGTTTCCCCTTACGTTAACCCGGACCTAACATTGGCCTAAACTCAACGACCTGGAGGGGCGCGCTACAGGAAACAAAGCACTCCGCAGCACGGCGTACTAGCTAACCTTGAAAACTGGTCTGTAAATTAAAATACATATTGTTTATTTTCATTTTACGTCATTTATTAAAGGTGTTGCATTTAAGGGATGTCTGATATAATAGATAAAATATAATAAAAGATAATTAAAAGCAACTAAAAACTTTCATCCGAGGACTTTGACCAAGATGAGCATTGCTCTCTTTTCAGTAAATATACAGTTTCGCTACCTAAATGTAAATGTTCCTCATCCGGTTGGTTGACGGCAACTCAATTGCATGTGGACAGGAACAAAGTTTAACAGCTTCGCAGATGGAACTTAACCTGATCTATGCTTCTGCCATACGTTCGCGCATGTAGAAAGTTACTGTAACCCGGCGCCAACGGCGGCGGCGGCGGCAGCGGCGGGGGGCACATCCAGCCGGAGCTAAAAAGGCCGACAGGCGTCCTTCATCCTCGGTCCCGCCCAGGGGGCAAACGTGTTTCCCAACTCCGCTCGATCGCCGTGGTCACTGAGCGAATGAGCGGCTCTAAGCGGTGGAGCTTTCATTCATCTTCCCTGTGGGTCGGCTGAGAGGACGGGAAGAAAAAGAAAGAAAGAACGAAAGAACGAAAGAAAGAAAGAAAGAAAGAAAGAAAGAAAAGAACCACATGAAAATCTGCACTCTCGGTTCACAAATCCGTTTTCCCAGATGTGGAATAACGACTCTGCGTGCAGGGATTGCACAAAACAGCCGGCACGGATTTTTAACCCGAGAGTGCAGATTTAAATGTCTTTGTTTATTTATTAATTTTTTTGTCCTCACCTGACACTAGGTGGGGGGGGGGGTCCGAGAGCCCCATCGCCACCTCAGCCGTGACACGCGGCACGTTACCTCCTCATTAAGAGCTTATTAGAAAACTCAGAAAGAGCCATCGAAACAGTCGTTCTCCTGCTATGAGTTATTAGCCATATGTATGGCGCTCGCACAGGCCGGGTCCTCACAGCGGTGAATTTAAATTAGATCAGATCCGTTCGGTTTTAATTGCCGCTCGGAATTCCACACATTGGAATTCACATGTGTGTCCCTCTCAAAGTCAAATCTGTAAAAAGTACACTATATATATATATATATATATATATATATATATATATATATATATACACAAATTTTAAATTTAATAATAAAGAAATAAGATTATTGCTAGACATAAGGTCGGGGGGGGGGGGCTCTGTAAGACAGCGACATGACAACAACGCATTAGTGGTATGTAAGTGTATAATCTGGGGGGGGGGGGGGGGGGGGTTGAATACGGGTGCAGATAATCACCAATTAGCTTATTTGTGTTCGGTGGCTATATGCAAAAACAGTACGTTAAGTACGGCTCTGCCCTAAAGGGGGACCGGGTGCGAGCCCCAGGGGGTCGGCCTCATTTCCCTGGGGGGTCACCATCATCGCAGGCCCTCACGGCTCCGCCCTCTCCTGCCTCTTACAGTTACCCCCCCGTCGGTGAAACCCTCACTATTCCTGGGATCGCTACGGTGGCTGGTAACAGGGAGACGTTTTTCGGTTTATTTATTTATCGCGGATCAAAACGCTGCCGGAGTCGAGCGGCGACGCTTGCGACGGGGGTCAAATCACGCACTTTTTTTTTTCCCGTCCCGGCACATCGCGGCCTCGACCTTCCCGGGGCCGCGCGAGGTTAACACTCGGACCCCGCGTCGCTGACCTTTTTCATTAACCGGAGACAAAGCGCCGCTGCCGAGGACGCACACTCTGGCCTTATTACTCGCAGCCACTCGCCGTTATGGAGTCAGTTAAAGTGTAATGAATATGATTTCTCTCTGTTTAAGTTATTTGAGGATATTGACTAATGAGCCTTCGGGAGACTGACTGGCGCGTGTGCAACACGGACTCCGAAGTGCATTTTCCATGACTGATAGCTCGCCTCAGGTCTTCGCTTTCCAATCAATAGCAGTATCACCTTTACTTATTTAAGATGTTGGCTCATTATGTACAGCACTTGAGGTATAATGAGAGCCTGAGGTGAAAACGTAATTAAAAAGATAATATCTTCCTTCGCTCAAATCGTCGGCTGCATGCCGAATGCTACGGGTGCGTTCGCGTCCAACGTAAAGCCTGACTCATGAACATTAAATATGAATGGCGAGAGACGTTTTCCTATGATGGATGGCTCACCTCACGTCAGTTCCCCTCCGCCGCGTTGGAATCGATGGCTCTATCTCCATTTATTTAAGATGTTGGTTAAAAAGGTTCAGTGCGCTCATCAAGCCGGGGAGAGGAGATTGATTTTCGGAGTGTAAACCCTGCCGAATGCGTTGAGGCTCTCGCCGTGCCCCTTCGAGGTATCGCTCTTTATTTGTGTTAATTAAGAGCCCTCGTTTTATGCCGCGCGCCGGCGCCGGCTTGCGTGTGCGATAAAGATTTCATGACATCTGCACCGACCGGGGTCTCACTTCAGATGGAGAAGGGGGGTTTGTACAAATAGATCCAATCCTGGCGCTCTAGGAAAATGCAATCTGCTATAATAGCTATGCCGATTACATCATTATACCCAGACGGTCCCTTTCCGGGGGGGTTTGATCGTACCTGAGTGGCTTGGGGGTCGCACCCGGGTCGAATCAGGCGAGGGCTGCGTGTGACACGACCTTCATTGGGAGGGGGGCGTTAAACCCTTGCAGACGAGGCAACCGCGCTTAAGTGACGCCGGCGGCAGCTAAGAGCCTCGGTTTCGCCGTCCTCCCCAGCTCTTCCTCACGGAGCGCTTCAAGCTCGCGGTATCCTCGGGTCGTCTCGCGGGCGCAGCGTGTTTGACATCCACCCACCGGCGGCAGGGGACTGTGGAGAGGTCGCTCCAAAGGCTCCGGCTCGTGTCCCTCGAAGTGGTTTTGCGGTGGATTATTATAGTCTGCCTCAGATCACGGTCCTGCCGTAAATGCCAGGCTCTTTTCAGTCTCGGCCCGTATTTACTGGAATCCATTCTTCCCTCTATCTGTGAATCGCTTCCTGCCGTTTCCTTATTGACATTTTGGACGGTGGAGGTTGTGGTCTGGAGGCCCTTTGATTCTTTTTATAGCCTCTCCTGCTTTTCTGGGCACAGGTAGGCTTCGCTTTTCAGGTCTGCAGTCAGTCGCTCGGAGGAGCCCGCCGGTTGTTTAGCTTCGGAAAAGAGTCAGATCCATTATCCAAATCTGGAAATAAAATCAATCCCTAATGACAGTTCTTGATCCGCCTCACGAGTCCCAGCAGGCTCGACTAGGCAGCGAGTCCACGAGGTGTTCTCACGAGCAGAAGGGGCTGCAAGAACATCCTTGGCGCCACAATTGCACTTGTAACACTCAACTTTTCTTTCTTTCGCTTTTTAAGTTCATGGAATAAAAAGTTAACGCCGCGCTCAAATTTAAGGAGAAGCTTATCTTCGGTGTCAGTTTGCTGCAGGGCTCGTATTCGGTTCTTTTCACTTCAAAAAATCGGCAAATTATATGTATTTGCCTACAAGTCTTCGGCGTTACGTAGCCCTTTATATAATGCCGTTTCTTGTCTCCTTTTCTGAATCCTCACTGATTCAGGAGCACAAACTTCAACAGGCGAACCTGTGAAAGCGGTGGGTGAGGCGTTCAACGAACAACGCAATTGACCCTAAAAGCGCGGTATATTGAAATCGGCAAAAATGGCGAAACGCCGGCGGTGATAGAGCGGCAGTAAACTCACGACATCGCCAGCGCCTTCAGCGTTGTGTTACGCCCGAAGGGCCTGCATACGCTCGCCCGATAACGCTCGCGATAGCGCTCGCGATAGCGCTCGCGATAGCGCTCGCGATAACGCTCGCGATAACGCTCCGGTCACTTCCACATGTATTCAGGGCCGCGCTCTCTGCGTCGTGGCGGTGCATTTAAGCCGTCGGTGCTCCGCTCTGCCGCCGCCACACACCGCTCACGAGGGAAAAGCTTCGGCTGATTGACACACGATCGCTCGCCACCGTCGCCCACACAGCATTTCATAAGCACTGGCTAAGCACTATTTCTTTTGGCTGAAGACTGTGCTTTCCGAGAAGAGTGTTATCGTCGTCCCGGTTCCTGCTTCTCTGCCTGGATCTTGGGTGTTTTTGGGTTTTTTTTTTGTTATGTTTGAAGGGATGAAGTCAAAAGCCCGAACGCCAAATGTCAACTCTGGACATATTCCCGCAATAATCCAATATGTGAGCTGTCTGGCCAAAGTTAATGAATTATTTAAGCTTAATTTTTGAGGCTGGGATCTTCGCTCGCTCTGATAACAAAGTCTCCCTGAACTCACACGTCTATACAGCTAAACTTCCACTGCAAATACGTTGCGTGGGATTATGGGTGGATTATGTTCAGAGGCAACATTAACGTTTGTCAACGGCGGCAGGGTCGCTCCGGGGTTGGGGGTGGGGGGTCGGGGCTGGATGTCAGGGGTATGAAGCGAGCCGCTGTCACGCCGGAGACAGGGATTTGGATCCCGGTCTCTGAAAGAAAAAAAAAAAGGGACCTTGCACCTTAATCAAAAGCTTTGAGTGTCTAAAAAATAACCATCAGAAGGTGTGAAAATGCTGTGGTCACCACAGGTTTGGAAATTTTGGAAATTTGGACATTTTTACCGGCGCATTCAGGGTCGGCGTGTTCGTGAATCGCTGGACATGTAAATCAACAACATATCCCCATCGTCTTAGTGTAAAACTCATGGTGTTTTAGGTACATTAACGATGGTTGCTATCGCACTGTTCAAAAGTGCGTATAGTGGACACGTCATTTTACAGGAGACGAGGAATCGCCGAAGATGTTAATCTCAAGCGATCGTCACATTATTTAAAACGTCACCAGGTAAAACCTTTAAATCCTTCGGAGGGATTAATATCTCCTCCATGACGCTCGATTCCCGGTAATAAGGCTGTTTTTCCTGGTCTCTGAATATCTCCCAGGATGCACTGGAGGTTTCTTAAAATAGCTTAAAATGACCAGTGTCCATATGTTAAACTACGGAGAGGATGTAGTGGTGTTCACTTCAGGAACTGCTGACCTCATTCTCTTATAATCTGAAATGCTGACCATATTTTTTATTATCTTTTGTTTTATTATTGTTATTATCTAACAAGTTCTGCAAATAGCTGATAAAAAGGACTTAAAGTCTACGTCTGAACCTACTGTTTAGGCCAACGGAGCGAAACAGGTGAATGCAGCCCGGCTTCATCATCCGCAAACGGTCCTGAAGAGGAAAAACAAGCAAAACAATATGTGCTGCTGTGCGTCCATCTCCGTCCACATCGCCCCGATTTACCTGTGGTGCACCACCTTAGTATATTTCCGTTTGAAGTAAAAAACAATAACAACACTGGTTATTTTGGACATTAATATCTTTTCTTTTTTATTAAGACAAGAACTCTTTATTGTTTTTGTAAAAATGTCTATTTATGAACCAATACAAAATATGTATGGGAATGTGGAACTCCTTTTCTCCATTAATACACATTAACATTTCCCAAGAACAGCAGAGAGACAGAAAAAATAAAAAAAACCCAAAAGAAAAAAACAAAAGAGAAGAAAAAGAATCAATCTAAAACAATGACTGGTGAAACAATCAAAACTTTCTGGGAACCCAATGAGTTTTTCTATAGGCGGTGGTGTGTGGAAAGTGACAGTAGTACAGCCACAACAAGTTTCTGGTCCTGCTTCATTCCAAATAACAGTGTACTCTTTATGACCTATGCCAACACAAAGCAATACTTAACACATCTTTTACAGTGCACCAAATATTAAGGAAAACACAGAAAACATGTACAACATATATGCAAAATATCTCACCAGTTTTGCCTCTCGGATCTGAAAATTACGTGTCGCGCTCGATCGGATGGGGATGCATTGTACTTCGCTTTCATGTCGCTGATGGGTTGGGGCCTAAACCTTTGCAATCTACCTGAGATGCAGTCACATCAGTCAGCAACGCATGAACCTGAGACAGGACGTTATCAAAAGACTTTAATGTGGGGAAAATTACATCAGTTACACTGCAAGACCGAAAATCCATTTTTGTTTAGACTTTACTGGGCGTCAGATGGTAAATAAAATGATACACAAAATAACTTTAAATATGCCGCTATCGGCCTCGAATTGAATCCTCAGCGTTTCTGGATAATCAAACCTCCTCAGATGTAACTTTTATGATTGTTTTGATCGTGTTACTTTTTCAAAACTCGAACTTCGGAAGTACAGAAAATCTTATTGTTTGAAACACACTTGGCGAAACACTCCTGCCGTTCCAACCCGCAAAAGGTTTAATATTCACAAATAAAATACCAATGCATCAGCCTTAAGGGAGAAGACAATATTCACTTCTATTCCTTTATTGGCAAGTACATGTTTTGAAATCTGATTTAAATGGAAGCTGCCACATGTCACTGAAGCGAAATAGTGCTCACTGTAAAATACAAATCACACAATCTCAGTCTTACAGATGAAGTGACACCTGCTCTGTGATTCATAAAGCAACGATAACAAGTCAGTTAATAGTCGTTTTTTTTGTCGTTTTTTTGTTGTTTTTTTAATCAGACACCAGACCATATAACATCGAACCTAATCAGTACCCGGACCCACCCCCACCCGTCCACGTAACAAACACAAAACAGTGTCATCAGCATACAGTGTTAACTTAGTGGTAAATTCCTTTTTTTTTTTTTTTGAGTACAGAACTTTGAAATTAACTCGAGTTTTAACAGAGGAGGAAACAGTTGGAGAGAGTTGGACACAGCATCTCTGATCTTTGTCTTCCACATCCCACCTGTAACTCTAATCTACAACTGCCACATCCAGCGGAAAAGCTAAAAAAAAAAGAAAGAAAAGAAAATGTTCTCAGCTCCGCAAAGCCCACCTGCTACCTTCTAAAACTGCAGAAGAAAAACAAGTATTAATAATAATTTCACGACTTTAAAAACGCACAGGTGTGTTATGCTCAGGAAAGTGAAGTTTGCGAGATGCGTTTCACAAAAACCCTCTAAAATGCCTTGGACAACCCGAAACCCACATCTCGATATGGAAAGAGTGAATCCTGTCTTCATGCATGACCATGATGACGTTAAAGCTGCCGCATCAGTACTGTGTTACAATCCTAGTTGCACATTCACGAAATCCAATCAGATGCCTTAACATGGCAGTAAAGTATGGAATCTCAGATGTGGGTGTACACATGGCAAGCAACTCCACAGAATCCATTCATTTCCCATACAGAGGTGTAAAAGTGGCATTCAGGGGCATTTTCGGCGTGAAATCAGGTGAAATCTTTCACTGTCACAACGGCGGAGGGGGGTGCAATGCAGCCCGACTCGCGGAGAAACAAAGCAAATATTCAAAACACAGGCGAACGGATAAAAGATCTTCACCACTCTGACAACACATACGTCGCAGTCATAGAAGACGCACACCAGAGGCATGAGGACGTGCGCCGCGCGTACAGAAAACACAAGCGATACAGAAGCGCCGACTCTCGGCCAAGACGTCGAAACGGCAAAAACAAAACAGACACGGAAAAATGGATGGAAACCCAAGTTCGCGGCTAGTTCACGGCCTGTAGCAATGTGTCCAATAACATCCGCATCGCACACGTCGGTAAGGTTAAAAGAAAAAAAGAAAAACAGAAAAAACACTGTCGGCTCAATCTCAAAACTCACCGACGACATTTCCCTTCCGGCAGTTGTCAGCGTTGCCTAAGAATTGCCGTCGGTTACAGTGCGACTTGCAGCGTTTCTGTATTTACTTCGGTTTCCTGTATTTACAGGGCGTCGCCGGTCGGGTGGGTGGAGCTCCTCCTCACTGGCTCGCGTTTTCTTCGTTCGCAAATTCCGTGCAACTGAATCCGACACACTTTTTTTTGTCAAATCGCAGAAATACGTCCCGGGGGGCCTCGTCGGCGAGGGACGGAGCTTTGGGGGGGGGGGGGTGTCACCTACCAGGGCCAACGTATTCTATCTGCTACGGCAGAACCTCACACGGTTCCCACCCGCGGAACCCCGCGCGATGTTTTCGCCATCCCGGCTTATTGTTCGCCTCCGTGACAGTCACGCCACAGTGTGAAGGAAATCTGGACGACGCCGGTCGGCAGGTCGTAGTGTCCTCGGGCAGGACGCCGAATGTGGCGGGAAAGACTAGAAAAGCGCCATTTAAGCACAGTACGTCGACCGTTTACCATTGTTTTAACGACCGAGTTTAAGTTGCTGTGAATATTGAAGTTACTAGTGATCATGTTACTGATACATAGGCTAAGCTACTCCTCGGCTTAGGCTTTGGCTTAGGTAAGTATTTGGCTTCCACACCGATGTAAATATCAACAGGCTTATTGTCAAGCTTTCTACAGTACAAAAAACAAACAAACAAAAAAGAAAGCCACCTGTATGTTGATAGTGATGAAAAATTTACCCTCGGGCAGCGAAAATTCCCCCGTGACGCCAAGCCACGCCAAGCCACGCCAAGCCACGCCAAGCCACGCCAAGCCACGCCAAGCCACGCCAAGCCACGCCAAGCCACGCCAAGCCACGCCAAGCCACGCCAAGCCACGCCAAGCCACGCCAAGCCACGCCAAGCCACGCCAAGCCACGCCAAGCCACGCCAAGCCACGCCAAGCCACGCCAAGCCACGCCAAGCCACGCCAAGCCACGCCAAGCCACGCCAAGCCACGCCAAGCCACGCCAAGCCACGCCAAGCCACGCCAAGCCACGCCAAGCCACGCCAAGCCACGCCAAGCCACGCCAAGCCACGCCAAGCCACGCCAAGCCACGCCAAGCCACGCCAAGCCACGCCAAGCCACGCCAAGCCACGCCAAGCCACGCCAAGCCACGCCAAGCCACGCCAAGCCACGCCAAGCCACGCCAAGCCACGCCAAGCCACGCCAAGCCACGCCAAGCCACGCCAAGCCACGCCAAGCCACGCCAAGCCACGCCAAGCCACGCCAAGCCACGCCAAGCCACGCCAAGCCACGCCAAGCCACGCCAAGCCACGCCAAGCCACGCCAAGCCACGCCAAGCCACGCCAAGCCACGCCAAGCCACGCCAAGCCACGCCAAGCCACGCCAAGCCACGCCAAGCCACGCCAAGCCACGCCAAGCCACGCCAAGCCACGCCAAGCCACGCCAAGCCACGCCAAGCCACGCCAAGCCACGCCAAGCCACGCCAAGCCACGCCAAGCCACGCCAAGCCACGCCAAGCCACGCCAAGCCACGCCAAGCCACGCCAAGCCACGCCAAGCCACGCCAAGCCACGCCAAGCCACGCCAAGCCACGCCAAGCCACGCCAAGCCACGCCAAGCCACGCCAAGCCACGCCAAGCCACGCCAAGCCACGCCAAGCCACGCCAAGCCACGCCAAGCCACGCCAAGCCACGCCAAGCCACGCCAAGCCACGCCAAGCCACGCCAAGCCACGCCAAGCCACGCCAAGCCACGCCAAGCCACGCCAAGCCACGCCAAGCCACGCCAAGCCACGCCAAGCCACGCCAAGCCACGCCAAGCCACGCCAAGCCACGCCAAGCCACGCCAAGCCACGCCAAGCCACGCCAAGCCACGCCAAGCCACGCCAAGCCACGCCAAGCCACGCCAAGCCACGCCAAGCCACGCCAAGCCACGCCAAGCCACGCCAAGCCACGCCAAGCCACGCCAAGCCACGCCAAGCCACGCCAAGCCACGCCAAGCCACGCCAAGCCACGCCAAGCCACGCCAAGCCACGCCAAGCCACGCCAAGCCACGCCAAGCCACGCCAAGCCACGCCAAGCCACGCCAAGCCACGCCAAGCCACGCCAAGCCACGCCAAGCCACGCCAAGCCACGCCAAGCCACGCCAAGCCACGCCAAGCCACGCCAAGCCACGCCAAGCCACGCCAAGCCACGCCAAGCCACGCCAAGCCACGCCAAGCCACGCCAAGCCACGCCAAGCCACGCCAAGCCACGCCAAGCCACGCCAAGCCACGCCAAGCCACGCCAAGCCACGCCAAGCCACGCCAAGCCACGCCAAGCCACGCCAAGCCACGCCAAGCCACGCCAAGCCACGCCAAGCCACGCCAAGCCACGCCAAGCCACGCCAAGCCACGCCAAGCCACGCCAAGCCACGCCAAGCCACGCCAAGCCACGCCAAGCCACGCCAAGCCACGCCAAGCCACGCCAAGCCACGCCAAGCCACGCCAAGCCACGCCAAGCCACGCCAAGCCACGCCAAGCCACGCCAAGCCACGCCAAGCCACGCCAAGCCACGCCAAGCCACGCCAAGCCACGCCAAGCCACGCCAAGCCACGCCAAGCCACGCCAAGCCACGCCAAGCCACGCCAAGCCACGCCAAGCCACGCCAAGCCACGCCAAGCCACGCCAAGCCACGCCAAGCCACGCCAAGCCACGCTACGCCACGCCATGCCACGCCATGCCACGCCAAGCCACGCCAAGCCACGCCCCGCCCCGCCATGCTACGCCACAACAGGCCCCACCCACAGCCTACGCGTGGAGCAAGGACCCACTGGGCGAGCTGCTTGCTGTGTGAACACGTGATGACGCCGAATAACAACACTCATTGCCACGTTAAGAAGCTGCGGCGTCGATGCAGACCACGGATTAACGCTGCGGAGCGCGACGTGTGCGTTACGGTCGATTCCGAACCATCGGCCGTTCTGGTGTTCCGGAGCGAATCCCCAGCTGGCACAGCCGAACGGATCCTCGTCGGCTTTGGCAGACGATACACAGACGGAGGAGCGGAACCAATGGGGTTTCCTTTTATTTTCCAGCACGCAAAGACATGCAAAAAGAAAAAAAACAAACAAAGAAACAAAAAAACATCAAGCGTGTGAGTTTCAAGCTGCTGCATCAAAGCGAAACCATAGGCTAAATATTCAGAGGGCGCGATGAGGCCGACCTGTCTCTCGGAGCGTCGCCGCCTGAAGACGCCGTCTTTTACCCCCCGGACGTTCGCATCGTTTGACAAAAGCCACAATGACCATGACACAGTAAAGTCCACAAATTTGCCGCCGCCGTAATTCTAGTAAACGGTAAACCCCCCCCACAGTTCTCAGTGAGGCGCGCCACCCAGACCTCCTCCATGTCTTTGTGCAGCTTAAGCGTTTCCTAAAAAGCAAATTTGAATGTGTTCGTTTTCTTTCCCTTCCTCCTTTTTTATGGGAGTTCGGTTGAGGCTGTTTCTCTTTCTCGGTATAATTATTTACAGTACGTCGGCATCTTTCAGCTGCCGACTTAATAGTAAAAACCAAATATTTTGTTTAACAGCCTTTTTTAGTGCTGAGGCATCTTATCTGAGAGCCTGCCAAAAAAACAAACAAAAAAAAAAACCCAACAACAACAAAAAAAAAAAAAATTATGTGCTACTTCTCTTTACCAAGAAAAGTAATTGTTTAAGAAGCAGCAGTATATCTGCTCTGAGGAGGAAAACGAGGCTGCTAAAAAATGAGTTTAAAAGCTGACTCGGCCCAATGAAGTGGGAAGATCATCTCTCATTATCCCGCTGCCTTCGTCTAGATTACGCTTCGACTGCGTTCAGGAGAGGGGGGGGCGTTTACAGCGTATCCGACCTGTTTCTCATAGTGGCCCTATTGTAAAATCATGTTAAATATCCCATGCATTTTTTTTTGGGGGGGGGGGGGGCTGTGGAAAAAATTCAGGGGGAATTTAGCAAAAAAAATAGAAAGGGAATAAAAGGGGGCGTGGCTTGAGAGTGGTCACAGTGAAGTGGGCGGAGCTTGTGTTACATGGGGGAGGACGCGCGTGTGCGGATACATTTAGGGGAACGAATAAAGTGGCCGTCAATTTTTACCCTCGTACGCAAAAGACAACAGCCAACGGCGATAATGACGGGTGGGGGGGTGAGGCGGGGGGGGGCGGGGGGCAACACGGTCACGTGAACGAGGACCGACACAACTGCGAAGTTTGGGCGGAACAGAAAGAAAGTTTCAGAACAAGGCACAGAATTTTTCTGCAAATGGTTGAACTGAATAAAATTCGTACCAGCAGTCAGGGAGGTGTCGAATGGTGAAGCTCTCTACAGTGATATCTGGCAACATCTGGCGTACCCCCCCACCCGCCCCCCATCCCCTTCTCGTCGTACCTAAAACCCTGGACCCTCCCCATCATCTCTTTCTCCCTTTTTTTTGTTGTTTTTTAATTTTGATTTTTTTTTGTGTGTTTCTGATTTTTTTGTTTGTTTTTTTTGGTGTTTTTTTCATTGTTTTTTTGTTTTTTTTTGTTTTTTTTTACACACAAAACATTCCATCTACATCTGCGGACTAGACTAAACGACGGCTTAAAACCGGGCCTCTCTCGTTAAAAACCCGTCTCCCCTCTAAGCTCCTCCAGCCCCTCCGCTCTCACCAGAACCCGTCCCGATTCAGCTCCGATCCCTCCGTCAACGCCCCCCCACCCGCCCCCACCCCCACCCCCACAACCGCCCCCTTCCCTGCCCCAACCCCCCATCCCCCCCCCCGGAAAAAAACCCAGCTTGGTGTCGTCCCAAAGAGGACGGCGGAGCGAGGGGGGTCCGGCTTTGATTAGATGTAGTACTCCTTCTTTTCGTCAGAGTTGGTGTGGCCGCCCTCGGCGTTGATGATGGCCGTGTCTGCGTCCGCCGCGTCGTCCGCCCCTTTGGCTTCGTGCGTGAAGTAGGTACCTGAGGAACCGATGAAGGACAGTGTCACGGACCGGATAACAACCTGCCGCTCAGGTGATACAAAAGATTAAAATGCGCCCCCGCGTCCCGCGGCGCCTAATTATGCAAATCCTTCGCTATTGCGGTCATTTACAAAAACCCCCAATGCTGGCGAGCTGTAATATTCAGATTATACGTCGTTCTCTCTCTTCTCCGTTCGAGACCGTCACGCGGGGGGGGAATCATAAAAAAATATCAGGGTTTCGAAATAATCTCGAGTGTGAAGGAAGAGCGAGGCTCACACCTTCAAATTAACCTTGTCAAGTTCAGGAAAAAAAAATATCCAGCAAAACCACTTCAAACCTAATTTAGAAGATTTATTCACGTCCTATCACGGCGGAGTTTGATAACAAAGGCAACGCTCCAGAACGAACGGGGGAAGGGCGGAAAAATAAATAAGGAATATAATAAATAAAGGGAGGCGAAAGGCGGCGGCCAGGTTGGACGGAAACGACGCCGTGACGCGCAGACGGTGACGTGCCGCGAGCCGGCGTCGTCTTCATTATAGCTCTATCAAACAACGCATCTTTATGAATTCTTTCTTTTTTTTTTGGGGTCCATCCAGTATGACATCTCTCAGGGCCGCCTGCGCCGCCACTCTCCTATTCCCGACGCGTAGCGAATCCGACGTTTCAGGCGAAGCCGCCTCAGCTCGGACGCCCGCGTCCCGATGCGGAGATCACGTGGTTATTCGAGTTAATGCGGACGCGCTCCTGCGCTCGCCCTCAAGGCCGAGGGTCGTTTCAGTCAAATGTTTCGGCGAGTAATTATCATGCGAGGTTTCTGACAGCGGTAGTTAGAAGTTGGCTGAGTCTGGATGCCCCCCCCCCCCAACATAACTCTCATGCCTCATGGGATCATTATTATTCTTTCATTATTATTCATAACCGGCATCTGCTGCACCTTAACCTGCAAACAGCTCGCACGCACAATGCCATTAGTCTAAGTGGCTGCCATTTCATTTGTTTACTCTCTTGTTGCCGCTGCCCGACGGGAAACGGCGGCGGCGCTGAGCGAGAGCCGTCACGGAGGAAGGTCCCGGGGAAGGCGACGGTGTCGGCGATGGCTACGGCGTCCCCCCGTCATCTGCCGCGTTGGTTCGACCGCCCCCCCGGAGGTCATTAAACAAACTCAATATTGTTAAACATCTGATTCTGATCATTTATGTTTATTCAAATCCATTTTGGGTTTAATAAGAGATTTACTTTATTGCTCTGTAGATGTAGTTTCCCTTTTTTAGTCGCCATAAATTAAGAATAATCCCATTTATCTCGTCTGTTGAGGACGACGACTTTACGAGATCTGGGTTTTTGCGGCTACACCGGTGGTGGTGGTGGGGGGGGTCGTGAACAATGAACCGTGGGGGTCAACTGCGTCCCAGACATATAAACTACCGTCAGTTAGAGCGTATGGATTTTCCACTGCTGTCCCGTCTCATCCCCCACAAAAATAATCCCGTCCGGTCCGTATCCCGGGAGACCGGCTCCATCCGGTTCCTTTGGGGAAGTAGCCCTTACGCAGTGGATTGTTTTTTAATCTGATGCATCCCACTGCGCAGTCTTTTGTTTTCACCGCACATCGGCAGCAGTCTACCAGGCACGATGGTCCGCCCATGGTCATATGGCAACGGGGATGCGTTCGATGCCCCCCCTCCACAGTTCGGGTATTTGACTCGCGCAGTTTAGAGGGGGAGGTGCGTTCGGGTCATTTTGTTTTGGATTTTTTTTCCCTGTAGCTGCCGTCTACAGATATCCCCTGAACGCGTCACACGCAGGGCAGTGCAGGTGTTGCAATTTACAGAGGGTACGCGAACAGCCCCTGGCCTGACGCCGCCTCTGACCGACCGGAGCAGACGGGAACGATTATAAAATACATTAAAAAACGTGTATTCGGATACAACCCCGCCCCCCCCCCGACCTTCTGCTGTTGTGATGACGCATCACGGCGACTTGATCGTTCAGCCTCCGAACAGAAATCTGAGCCGGGAAACACTGGGAGCAGTTTCACCGTGAAATAACAAAAATTTCTCTCCCAGACGTTTACACTGCCTCATTTACAGTTTCCCCTCTAAAGTGGTTAATGTATCCAATTCCATTTCCTCCTGCATAAGAAATATCGTGGTGTGAAATTCATTATAGATTATAATTATTTCTGTGTTATGAGGGCAGCATATGAGATGCGTTACACTATTCGGCACGGCCGCCAGAAAGATTTAATTTTGCTCAGCATCAGTAACCGTGGACTTAATGGACGTCTTTCCCTTATTTTGATAGCATCCGTCCAAGGACGTAACAAAAAAAAAGAGAAAGAAGGAAAGAAAGAGTTTTTTTTTAAAGAGAAACGAAGTTAAGCGGCTTCAACCGGTGATTTTATAGCCTGTTGGTCCAGTTTGTATTTTAGAGGAAACCAGTAAGCCGCTGGTAGGAAATGCTATTAACGGATTTTGCATAAATTATCCACAAAAAACCCTCAAAAAAACGTTTTAAAATATCCAGAGCAAGATTTTGACGTCGCCACTATGGACTCCCGCCTGATGTTTCTGAGTTTGGAGGAACCGGAGGTTTTGTCCGGAGAAACGCACGGAGTCCTCGGGATAATTTAGCGAGAAGTGCTGAAGGTTTATGTTATGGCCATAGGTTTTTAATTATTTTGGGGTTTGTTTCTCGGCACGGCTGACGGCTCTAAATACCACGATACCCAAGAGTCCCTGCCGGCGCTACTTTACAGGGGAAGCCAGTCAGGGGCGCGACCTGTGGACGTGGGAAGCTCCACTGGCTCCACGGTTGATGGATTCATAAAAAAAACAACAACAAAAAAATAGAGACAAAAAACAAAAAAACAGGCCCAGAATCAGACAGCGCATTCATTTTTAGCTGCAAAATGTATTTTCCCTTTTGTTAAATGTGGAATCTTTTGCTTCCACTCGCTCTACAGATGTATATATACATATACAAACAAACAAACAGACAAAACAATGTTCTTTATAAAGGCCAACTACCTTTGTGTCTTGCGAAGTAGCGGCCGAGGACGATGAGTAAACAGAGCATGGCGAAGACGACCACGGCCACCACTCCTCCGATGACGGCGTGGTCCACCGTCCTGGGCGCCCCTTCCCCGGCTCGGGAATCTGAGAAGCAAAGCAAGAGGAGAGAACAAAACAGAACTCTCTGTGGTTAGACAACGGCCGCCAAACCCCCGCGGGGCTGTCCGACGTGGACCACACCTGACGTAAAGGCTCGGACATGCAATGCCTGCACCTCGCTTGGGCACTTTCACTGGACGAGCTCCGCGGAAAGAGAAGCACGTGTTCAGATACAAACGGTCCCGTGTTGTTTTAAAAGTCCAGTCCTGGCCTCGGGTGCAGGAACGCGTTCCCAGGGATCCCTGGTTCTCGCGTCCACCTCCCCGGATCCCGAACGTCCCTTGACCTGAATCTGACGGTTTTTCCACATTGTGCTCGCACTTATTCGCCCATCTTGAGGCGAATAACTAAACGAGAATGATGTTTGTCAAAAAAACCCAACTGTCTGGTTTGGTGGGCTCAGTGCAGGATTTTCTCCCACTGGTTACAGTCCCGTTGTTAACTTCTGATCCTCGTTGCTTATTGTTTTAATTAGAAGTCTGAGTTCTTGATCTTGTCTGGCGTTGCGTGCTGCTTTAATTGCTCCAGATTATAGATAATACCCGTATTCTGCTTCGCCGCAGATGTTCTTTGGGTACGTTCGCTTCCAACTGACGAGACGTCCCTGAGAAATCGTCCCGACAATAACAGGACCGCAATCAGGAAGCGATTAAAGCGAACGGGAGAAGAACCACCGAGGAATCAGAGTCATACAGTTGTTGCTGCTTTTTTTTGTTTGTTTTTTGTAATTATTTACATCACCCTCAGTTTTGTCATCTAGAAGAAGCGACATCTTATTATAAATAGCTAACTAACGTGCTTAAAAAACCCCACATTGGCGATGCTTTCGGCTCCAACGCCGCCTGAAAGCCATGGATGACTCGTCGGCCTCCGCGTCCGTTCGTGGGCGTGATCGGCCCCTGTCGGCGATGAAGAGGAGAGAAGATGACTCACGAGGCCGCACGTTGAATTCAGATGCGACTTGAGGTCGAACCCGCCTTCGCAGAGCAGCTTTAAGCCAAATAGTGTTCATACGCCGCAAATGCATTTCTGTGCTTTTAGCGGATTTGGATACCATCGCACCATCGCACCACATACGCGTAACGTTCACTTTACGAGCTAAAGCCTTTTTTTGGTTGTTTTTAAAGCCAATTTTTTACAGAAAACAGGTAACGACCAGTAAAAAAACCCAAAAACGAAGCTCTGTACAACAACCGGTTCTTAGCAGGCAGTTCACGCAGGGCAGACCTTCAGCCCCCACCGTCCGTTACCCGTGGTAACGCTAAAAACGCTTCTCTGCCTAGCTCCACACTCGGCATTGGCCGAGTGAGCTCCAGGAAGCAGTAGGAACCACAATCTGTTAACGGATAAAAAAAAAACAAGCGAGGGAAAACACCAGGGGTAACGTCGGCCGCCGCCCACCTCTGCATTTCAGCATTACCCCTCAGGAATAAAGGAGGGGGGGGGGCAGTGCTACCTGTCAAACCCAACAAAACATTACCTGACGGATCTAATAGGTTATTTTGACTTCAGATTTTCTTTTTTAGCGCTGGGCAGATTCAATTAAACTGAGCAGGAATCCCTCTGACATCCAATTCGCTCTTGTCAGGCTGCTAAAGCTGCGCTTTATCACACTTTCCTATTACGATGTTAATGTGGACTTTGGCTCTCGGGGGGGGGGGGCTGGCGGCGGCGGGCCGGACGGCGGCGGGGAATCGTTCTTCGGCCGTCTGTACCAGAATGTGTTGGATTAGACTTGGCGGGGACGGAGGGGAGGGGGGGACGTCAAAGTGGCTGCGATACGATTCACTATATCATACGTTGCTACGTATGTTAATGGCGCCGCCTTGTGGATCCGCCCGTGTGAATCAACCAGCCCTTTAGAGTCTGACCTGCTGGTGATGCTGCACTTAAGGTTCAGGTGGGGGGGGGTCCTCATTTTATAGCCCTTTCACCATAAACAGCCTGACATACATTAGAAAACTTTGGGATCTCCACTATAATTTAAAATAAAGTGAGGAGAGGCTGATTTTTAAAACAAGGACACACAGATCGGCGGGGGGGGGGTCCTTCTCCTTATTTCAGGGCCTTGGTGGCTAGTAGCGGCCGAGACCCGGCACAGAAACGGCCAATGGAAACTGTCCCTCTTGAAGTTTGTTAATGCTGCCGTTTTGTTTTTATTTATTTATTTTGTTCTTTGCAGAACGTAGTTTTTACTCAATTAAGAAAATAACGTGTTAATAGCCCAAGTGGCAGGAAAAAGTGAAGTTTGACATGTTCAAGAAGCGAATACTTTTGTCTCCATTTTTCCGAACTTAAGAGATAATAAAGAAAACAACAAAGGGGGAATCTCTTTGCTCTTATGCAAAAAAAAAAACCCTAAACAAAACAAAACAAAAAACATAACAAAAATTATCAAAAACTCAGGAAATCCTAACAGCACCTAATGTGCTCTTCCTACAAACAAAGCAAGAAGAATTCATATTCATGGTTGTCACAAGACGATTCTGTAGCGTGAATTTTTTTCTTCTTCCACGGATTTATCTGTGTGTGGTTTTTGGTTTGTTTTTTTTGTCTCTCTCATCCCGGTTTGATTTAAAAATCCTCCCAGAGTCGGACCGGAACGTTCGCCGGGCCGGAGCTGCGGTCCCGACAAAAGAAAACATGACAGAAAAACCGAAAATCTGAAAATATAAATAAATAAATAAATAAATAAATAAATATTGCCGTATTTCATGGGCCCTGTTTCATAAGCCCATAGAACTGTCAGTTTCCGGAGCCTCCTCTCAGTCCCGTCGATGCCGCAGAAAGCAATTTGCATGTCTTATCGCCGAGTATCACTTATGAGCAATTACTGTCACCTAGTGAAATTCAGCACATTTGTCTTATCATCTCACATGGGGAGTCAAACTTCAAATTGCATGGGTGATTGTTTTAGCAATCAAAGGAGTGCACATTCAAGGCAATTTTACTTATTGCCTTTGCTTTAAAGTCCCTTCTGCTGCTGATGAAAAGCACCTATAAGATCCACATCAAACCGCTCCCCTTCGTCTGCAGCTCTGGGTTTTAATTACAACGCGGGGAAAGGAAAAAAAAAGAAAAAGGAAAAAACCGAGTAAGTGCCGCCGCGTACGCTCGAGGTATAAGATTCACGAGCCCCGATATATCCGTCTATGAAATTATATGAAAGGGGCCAGGTGGCCGCCCATTAAACGACCGTGGCCTGGACCAGAATCCTGAAGACGACCGACCGACCGACCGATGGCCGACGACAGACCGATGACCGACCGATGGATAACCGACCAACCAACCTTCTGTCGTTTCGTTTCTCCTGTTGTCGAACCAACGGACGCGCAGGGCGACATCCATTTTTTCTTTTTTAACACATTTGGGTTTCAGGGCCATCAATCCCTCCCTTGCATCAACCCCAGCAGCGGTGGAGCAGCTGCTTTTCAGCAAACGAGCCGTGACAAACGGACCCGGCGCCGCTCGCTCGGCGCGAGGGCGAAGTCGACGACCAGCCGCCGGGGAGGGGCGGGGACCTAGCGCCGTGGGATAAGCTGCGTTTGTGCCGCACGGACGCGCAACACGGCGTTGCAGCGCGTCCACGAGGCCGAGCGGTTCGTCAAGGCGCCTTTGCTGCTGCGGCACTGACGCATGTTTATCCCAGGATGCAACTGTGAACACAAACGGCAACGTGGGCAGAGTGTGCAAGCGAAAAGATGCTTGTTGTTACTATTGAACCAAAGCTGCGTTACCACTTTGTGTTAAGCGACAATGGGCAGTTTTCACTGTGCAGCCATTTCCAAATAAAATGAATAAAGCCAGTTCAGCTTGCAGATAATTTAGGGAAATTATCAAAACATGTTTTCTGGAGGACTAATATAGACACATAATGAAAACCACATTTCTAGCTTTAATTTCAGGTCTCGAGATTTACTTCACCTTGTCATGTCATTAAGCTGTTTCTGATGTTAGCGTCAATATTAAGGTTTAAGGCGCCGTTTGTTTTCGCAGAAGCCCAAAATATGCAAAAACGCAGCCGCGGACTGAAGCCGCACATTTTCGTACGGACGTCAACGCCCCCTGGACTCGTCTGGACGCCGACACACACACACACACACACACACACACACACACAAACAGCTTTTGAAATGTGCCCGAAATATAAACCATTAAAACAAGGGAATGGGCTTCGAAAAACAAAAGGTGTCCACGGGGCTAAACAAAACCCCAGAAGTCAATCCAGTGTGGTCATTTCTTGGAGAGTGGACGGGGGGAGGGTGTGATGGGGGGTGGGGGAGGGCACCTAAAGGGGGACGAGGAGTATCTAATTTTCATAAGACATGTTGACAGAGGCTTGATTCGAGACAGAGGAGATCTCCTAATTGGATCTTCTAATCTGCTAATTAAGCAGTAGCGATTTTCGCTGGTGCCCGTGCTGTCTGCAGATAGAGGGGCAATCAGGAACACGGCGGCGCCGTGTGGGCGGGGTGTCATAAGAGCGCCCGGGCTCGTCAAGATCCACTTCCACTGCCCACAACACCCTCGGTTAAAAGAGCCGACGTAATTAAAGTCCCAATGAACCTATTCATTGAACCTATTTAAAAATGTCAGTTCCATCTTTTGGCTCCGGGGCGGCGCGCGACGCCGCCGACATACGGAGCGAGTCGGCACGAGGTTTACCGAGGCGTCCTCCTCAAAATGTCACGAAAGCGTTTCTCTTTGGGAAGACGGCGGTGCTGTCGGAAAATAAGAAATATATATATATATATATAAAAATATATATGTCTCGAGAGTTTGACTTTTATGACTTTTCCAGTGCTGCCTGAGATTTAAAGGCCTCGTTACTTTTGATTGCCGTTAAGCAACCGAAACCGAAAACACTCTTCTGGTGGGTGGGGGGGGGGGGGGGGTCCTCGACCGAAGCCGACGCGGCGGAGACCCAGAGCTCCCCGTCAGCCCGGCCGCCGTGACCCAGCTCCGGGGCGCTTCCCGTGGGCGCGAGGCTCGGCGCCCGTAGGGCGGAAGCTCACTGGGCCGATTGTCTGATTTTCACCCAGTGTAGGTGTGTGCCCCCACGACGACGTGTGATGTAAACCTTTATCCATGTAATGAATCCCATTCTTAGTGGCAAACAATATAACAATAAGATCCTGGGAAACGAATGTTCCGACGCCGTCTTATCTCCTCGCAACCTTGCACCTTGTTTGCTTTTCTTTTCTTTTTTCCCTTTTTCTGATGGAGCTATTCATCATTTATCTAATCAAGGCAGGTCGTCATCCAAAATGTAATATAATTATGGGCTATAACTGTTCTCATGATATTAAGCTGTATCTGGGCCACGGCGGGCTCGATAAACACCTTCTAATAATGGCTCTTAGTGGTCTCAGGAGTGACTTATTCTAACACATTGAGGACTCTCTATGGCCCCCGAGGCCAAATGAGTTTGCGGCTTGACGTAAAGATGCACATCGGTCCCGTTAATGGGGACAGCGTTTGAAGGGAAAAAAGAAAAGAGCCGTGCTTCCCTCCATCCACCAGGCCACGCTTTCTTTCTTTCACGGGTGATTATCACTGCCAACACACACGCACGTGGATTTATGTATGTATACACACACACACACACACACACACATACACACACCTCCGCACACACTCTCCCCTACCCCGCCGTCACCGAGCCGCCTCCGGCCTCGGCAATTTCGGTAACATCTGTAAAAAAATAAAGAAAAAGAGAACTAAAAGAGAGAGAGAGGGAAAAAAAAATCCCCCCCTAGAGCAATCGCTGGCGGCCAGAAGCCTGGTTCGCACGCGTGCGCTCGTGCACGTGAGCGTGCCCGGGCGCGTGCACGTGCTCACGTTGAATGAATTTTTCGCAGTGTGACGCCAGATATCTGAAGGATCCCCGGCGTTAGAACCCGTAATCCCCTGCCTTTAACGGAGATAAGGTCAAAACAACTGACTGTCGATGAGTGATATGTTCATTATCGAGGAAAATGTGAAATTACTTGTCATCTGCAAAAAAAAAAAAAAACGGGAAACAAATAAAATTAAACCGTTCTTTTCTTTTTTCTTTTTTTTTTCTCGTCAAGGTCAAGCTAACAGAAATGTGAGGCTTTGATAAAAACCCCGGCCTCCCCCCGTGTCAGCCCCTGCGACTCCCCCTCCTCTTGGCATATTGATAATAACAACAGAGGAGACTGCGCGTCCCGGTGTTGTGAGACAGAATAGTATCAGTGAAATGACATCAGGGGCTTTGTGTGGATCTGTGTACACAGCAGAAACAGCCCCGGGTGAGAGGAGCTGTGCCAGGGAAACGAGGGGGCTAATCCTGGAAAAGAAGCCCGAGACAATGGCCGCATTTACATACGTGCCGCGAACACACCGCGGTACATCCTCTGGTCAAGGTCGTACCCGGGGATGAGCTGTTTACAGGAACCTTTCACGCCGTCGCGCGCCGCGCTGAATCCGCCTATTACCATAAATCAACAGATTTAAGGACAATGGCGGTTATTTGCAGCTTCAGCCCTTTCTCTTTTTTTTCGTTTTTTAGAGGTTCTGCGTTCCCTCTGGTTTGAAAAATTTCGAGGAACACAGTGAGAGAGTGGACCACGAAACAAGTCCTAGGTGACTTTCAAAAGACCCATGTGAGTTTTCCGGTCTGGGCCCGAGATCCGGATCCGATCGGGTGACACGGTTGACCCCTTAAATTCCGGTTTCCCTCTTTACCGGATGGTCCAGTTCGCCTCGGCCCTGGAAGCTAAACGCTCGTGTTGCCGCGCTAAGTTCCGACCCGGCGACGGCGGTAACTGAGGCGTCCGAGGGCTCGCCGGGGCCACTGCACTTCATCCTGGCGGGGACCTTGACCGTACGAGCAAATTTCGCGCTCTGGGCCATCGTGCGGCTTCATCGCAGCTAATGACTGAAATATTCCAAAATAAAAGACAAGGTTAAGTCACGTAGAGACGATCTTTGATGAACTTTGACATATAAACTTTTTTCCATTGCCCGACAACAACCATCCTGACAGGTTTGACCTTTGAGGAAATGGAGAGTCAATGGAGGGGTCCTACTATATTAGACGTAGCCAGGGCAAACCTCCGCTCCAGACGGGCCCCGCCCCCCAGCACGGCGCTTTCTACGCCGCCCGCGGAGGCCGGTTAGCGCTAAACTGCGCTTCCGCCATCTCGCGCTCGCGCCGTGCATCCAGACCGGCCGCCGCCGGAGCTGCAGACGGCGTTGGAAGCGTTAAAAAAAAAGGGACTTATTATGATCAAAATCTCTCACGGTTTCTTAATTGCCGAATCGAATAGGAGTGAGTGTAATGTATGTTAAAAGCCGGAGTTCCAAATGTGTTTCGAATCAGTGCAGACATGGTCTTTAATTTCTTAATTTGACCCTCCGTTGCACAGAGCTGTGGCCGCTAACAGACAACAAACGCTGCAGAGTCGGGGCAAAAAAGAAAAAAATAGAACGCTGCCATTATGTAAAGATGGAGGCCCAGCGGAATATTTTAGACATTATCCCCGTACGCCTGCTTTGTCATGCTATTCAGGTCGTCTTTGAGAGGCAGTGTTGTGGCACAATCTCTGTCAGGTGTAGCAACGCTGACAAAAAAACCTGCAGCGATAATAAAATCCTTCAGCGGGGCTGAGTGCACGGTGTGGGCCTCTAATCCAAGCCGTACCTCAAAGGAAATTCAGACCAGCTTACATGCATGGATGGTGTCAGGAATAGAAAAAAGAAGAATCTGCTGTATTCAACATACAGCTCGCATTAGCCAGAAGTTGTATCATCGCGGCTAAAAGCGAGGGGAGCCGGTGACGAGGGATCAAATCCAGAACCGGGCTCGTCTCGTTTACATCGACAGAACTCGCCCCCGCGATGACCAAACAACCGCCCCTCGCACCCGGGAGCCACATAAGGGGCAGAAACAATGAAGAGAACGGCGCGAGGAGGTGACGAAGCCTTGGAGGGCGAGCACAGATTAGAAAGGGAAGGACCGGTTGTTAGGAATCAATTCAGTTTCCTCTCGGATGGGTTTTCTGTTTCCCTGCCTCGTTGTTCTCGGCGCCAGCCGTGGCCCGGCCGAGGCTAAAAGGGCAGCCGCCCCGGACGGAGGTCGGGAGACTGCGTCGATTGGACGCCAAGGCCTAAACGCCCAGCGCGACGCGGGTCGCGAGCCTCGGGGCTCCTGCCCAGGGTCTCAGCGTGGTTCAGACCGTGACCCAGAACACGGGAGGCGTAACCCCCGGTTTTCGAGCCTCGCTCGGCTGCCGGCGCGGCCCCCAGACCCCCCTGGGTCATCACCCTGCACGCTCCGATTAAAACTGGCGGAGATTCGACCACAGCGTCATATCCTGGGACGCGGATCTGGACGATCTGAGAGCAGCGCGATCTGTGTGCATTTGACACAAAGAAAGACGACGCAAACGAGACAGGAGACACTGGCCAACAATGTACTGAACTTGAAATCAATTGTGAGGTTCATTATTAAAGTTACTGACTAAGGGAAATAAAAAATACCAAATAAACGTGATTCTTGATTTTTGTGAGGGCAATAATATTAGGTAGTAAGCCAGAAAAAGCCCTATGTGGTAAGGGGGTTTAAAAAGGGGCTTTTATAGGAGATAATCTGAGAGTGGTTGGTGAGATGCTGCTCTGATGGTGCAGGTGTTATCATTTCAGCAGGTAGCAGATGATTGACGGTTTGGATTAACGTGGCGCCCTCTCCCCCGGCTTGTGCGCATCCGGCGGCCGAACCCAAAACAGTTTCGATAAAAGGGCGAGGAAGCTTTAAAAAAGAGATTTAGAGAGAAATACACAGCAATTTCCAGAGTATTTCCAGTCGGATTCTGCTGCGGAACCATCATCCAGCTCGGGTCCTTCGTCTTTCCTAAAGCTTATGGTTAGAACCGTCCCGGGTTCGGCTCGAGACGCCCCCCCCCCCGACGTGCTGCCGCGGGCCAATTATTAGCCTTATTATTATAATTAGCAGTTAGATAAAAAGCGGCACATCTACATGTGAGACCTGCGTTGTGAACATAGCACAATATGGTCAGTTTATCCATCTTTAAGATCTTCTATCGTGGCAATTCATGTATAACTGAACCAACACTTTACAGGGACACAATATGGAGCAATATTTTCACACTTTTGATCCGTCGGTTTCTGATATGCAGTAAAAACCAACGTCAAACTGAGGCTGCCGAGCCCTAAATCTAGATCTGCTCTGCATGATGCGCGGCTGCATCCGTCGCATGGGGGACTGATGACTCGGGGGGGGGGGGGGGGTTGCCCCCCCACAGGGCATCAGAAAAGTTTCCATGGAAGTTGTGCCCTTTGTTGGCACGCTCCAAAAAAATTTAACAGATTTTTTTTTTTCCTTTCAAAATAGAATAGAAAACTAAAAATCAGATTACGCCTCCCTGATATTTCAGCCGTTGTCTGTCTATTTCATCATGTGAAATCCAGCTGGAACAGAGGTTCTGTTCACTTTCAGCAGGTGGTGATTTATGGGAGGAGAAACTTGTTTGGGTTTTTCTTTCGGGGGGGTGGTGTTGGTGGTGGTGGGGGGGGGGGGGCTGTTTGTCACCTGTCACACTCATTTGTGAGTCTGAACCTAATTAATGGAGCATATGTGCCCCATTTGAAGGCAGCCCCGGCTCCAGCCAATCTATCTCACAATGTACCACACACACCTCTTAAAACACTTAAATAAAAATGGAGTCACGTTGCATAATAATTGATTGCGGACTAGGACGCTATGACTGGACCTCTTCCTTTCCGCGGGGCAGGGGGAGGCTCGCCGAGGAGGTCGTTCGCCGTTCGAAAGCTTGTTTCGGCCGAGGCCGAGGTCTTAAATAAGCTTAAATGGAGAGCCGCTTGTTTGGCACTGTGCACTGGAATTCTACTAACTGGACCTGGACTTCAACTTTCCCTTCTTCAAGGGGGGCGCCGACAGGCGGAGGTTCGTTCAGGTTTTTTTTGGGACCGAGGCCGAGGCCGAGGCCGACGCCGAGGCCGCCCCGTCATCGCCAAGCCAACGAATTAAGTCCCGCGTGCGCGCGATCGTCGGACTCGTGTCGTACCTGTCAAAAAAGTAATTAAATCAAATAAAAACCCGACGCGCTGCCGTTTCCCTTGAACCTGCCGATGTGGCGCGTCGCCGCCGGGGACGCTGGCAGCGCCAGATGTCCCTTGGATGGTCAGTCACACCCGGTTTCACCGCTATGCTGCAGTTTCCTTGAAGCCTGCGACGACTCGGCCTTCGACTTTAAAATGGACGGCGTTTGGAAATCGGCCGGAAAAAAACAACCAGAAACCTCTCTCTCTCTCTCTCCCTCCCCCTCTCTCTCTCTCTCTCCCTCTCTCTCCCTCCCTCTCTCCCTCTCTCTCTCCCTCCCTCCCTCTCTGTCTCTCTCTCCCTCTCTCTCCCCCTCACCCTCTCTCTCTCTCTCCCTCCCTCTCTCTCTCCCTCCCTCTCTGACTCTCTCTCCCTCTCTCTCCCCCTCTCTCTCTCCCTCTCTCTCTCTCACTCTCCCTCCCTCTCTCTCTCCCTCTCTCTCTCCCTCCCTCCCTCTCTCTCTCTCTCTCTCCCTCCCTCTCTGACTCTCTCTCCCTCTCTCTCCCCCTCACCCTCTCTCTCTCTCTCTCCCTCTCTCTCTCCCTCCCTCTCTCCCTCTCTCTCCCTCTCTCTCCCTCTCTCCCCTCTCTCTCTCTCCCTCTCTCCCTCCCTCTCTCTCTCCCTCTCTCTCCTCTCTCTCCCTCTCTCTCGCTCTCTCCCCTCTCTCTCTGCCCCCCCCCAACGGTTCTTCCGGCCTCAATGAGCCCAACAAATCAAACGCGCAACGGAGATAAACTTCTCCATTAACAAAATACTTTACAAAGTTACCGGATGGCGATTCGGCACATTGTGTCCTTATCATTTAATGAACGCCCGGTCTCTTTAACGGCGTCCAAATGTGACGGCTCAGTCCTCGGCTTGGAGAGGAGAGTCCCGCGCTCCACCTCCCGCGGTACCGCTGTGAGCAAAGTGGCCATTAAACTGCTGTATCGCTCGCCACTACCAGATCTCAGAGCGGCTCAATTATCCCGCCGCTTTTCGCGGGCTTGCTGACAGCCCTGTTGGCAGGTTGTGTCCTTTTCCCAGACGCCCCCCCCCCCCTTTCCAGAAGGGAAATTAGCCAGTGCGGCTAAGCATCAGATGAGGCAACTGACACTTTCCACCCAACGTGCCCTTTCATTCCTAGCCGGGGGGGTTGGCGGCGAGGCTGGCCGCCGCTGGCGGTTCAGCGTCCGGCGCTGGGCCATGTTCGTGCATCTTCGATGTCTGTTGGATTTCAAAATCAAAAGTTTCTCCCAGAGGGAAACACGTCACTAGAATGGTTGAAATATCGACTTCTAAAGGCCATAAGAGTGGAACTGACCTGAAAATGAAATTTTAGAATTTTTTTTTAATTTTTTTATGTTTTTGTCTTCGCGTGTTTTGCCTTTAATCCTATTGTCTCTCACGAGTGCAACCACCCCCCCCCAAGAAAAAACAAAAAAACGACTTTGTTATCACAAGAGCTTCCGAAACCCTCGAGCTCAGCGTTGTCGGCCGCGTGCATAAGGAAGAATTGGCCGCTAGTCCGAATTCTTTCCGTTTCCCTTTTCTTTTTTTTTTCCTATTCTTCCCACAGTGTCCGGGTCGTTCTCGCTTCGGTTTCAGCTTCGGCGCTAAAGCTTAATTTATAAGAACAAAATGTTTGGACACCCACCTCTCCAGCAAGCAGCTCCGCTCCTCCTCTTTCTTTCCTCCCCGCTGCATGTTTAATTCTTTAACCTGCCCCCCCCCCCCCCTCGGCCTCTTTCTCCCCCCCTGCATGTTTAATTTTTTTTCCCCTAACCCCCCCCCCACCCCCCCTCGCCTATCTTAGACAGAAATGGACAATTTCTGGGAAGATGCCTCAAGCCCGGTGCTGCCTCAGCCTCCTTTCTCTTTTTCTGTCCCGGCAAGCGGGGCATCACTATGGCAACAGCATTTGAGCGGATGCTGCGAACCAGCCAGTCATAGCCGATGCTTTTTTCTTTTTCTCTTTCTTTTTTTTTTCCCTGAGAGGCTCCGACTCGGTGTAGCGGAGACACGGCGGCATCATGTGAATGCCCACGGATTTTTTGGAACCTGCCCTGTTGACACCTGAATTATAAATCATTATTTCTAAAGGGAAAAAAAAGGAAATAAAACGATGCGCTCTTAGCTTTCTGAATCGATTTGGCTTGAGTTAATCACACATGTCTGTGTTTTAAGTGAACGCTGTACAGTTAGCGATGGTGTTGACGATGGGGGGGGGGGGTCCTAGACAACGTGGTCGCCGGATGATGCCAGACAGAGGCCATGCGGGGTCCAGCCCTCCTTTTGTATCTTTTGCCCGGGTTTAACCGGAGAAGGGTTAATATTCATCTATGTCTGCACGGTGTGTCGCCGCAAGGCGCCGAACGCTTAGAACCCGCGAGGAAAAGGCCTCGCTTCGGGGGGGTCTCGAGAGTTTACAGGTGGCTTGTTCCCTCCTTTTGTGCTTCAGATTCCTAATACACGAGGAAGAAAAGAGAAATTAAACAGGTCCACGGCTGCTCAAAAGTCAGACGCTTAATACCCGTGTTCATGGTAATGAGGGAACGTGTCGCTCAGTGCACCGGGTCGGCGCATCATTGTGTTTTTAATAGGTTCTGAGCAACAAAGGAGGACGGCGGCACAGAGAAACAAGCCGCTTCGCAACCTGGCTGCACAGACAAGGCTCGGTCGGATCAATTCGCCGCCGCTTTTCTACGCCCCCCCCCAGCCCCACCGTCACGTCGTTTGTCAACAATGACAGAAGTATATCATCGGATTTATTCTTTAACGTAACCAATGCTCTCAAAAAGCCGGTGCTCGTTCGAAATTATTGCGGCAAATGGGTGTGAAATCTGAGGCCCTGACGGTTGGAGTGTGAACATATTCATGGCCCAAGCCGGGGTTTCGCCTGGCCGCGGCCACGGCCACGGCCGCGGCCACGGCCACGGCTGCTGATAACCGGCTGTTGCCGTGAACGCTGCATTCATTTATTCTGTTTTTGTAACTAAACACTGTTCTATTGGCCCGGACGTTCACCCCATCTCTCTCTCTCTCTCTCTCTCTCTCTCTCTCACACACACAAACACACACACACACACACACACACACACACACACACACACACGCTTGATCGAACTGCCAACCCCTTGACAGGTGGACCCCCCCCCCCCCCCCACCACCTCTACCCCCTGAGCCATGGCTGCCCTGATTGTTTTGATGGAGTGCGCCAGTTAGCCCGGGCTGTTGATGATATTGACGACTGCTAATGCAACCTATTTGTCTGTTATTATCGTCGTTGGCCGCCGCCGTTGCCGCCGTTGCCGGGTTTCCATGGCGTCAGGCCTCCGTGGATCGAGGCCCTGAACGAGCTAATGAAGCGGCTATAAAAGTAGCGTCACGGCCTCGGTGCGGTTTCAATCGATTCTTTGATTTCATGACTTTCTCACGTGCATTACAAAGGGATTCGCCAGGAAATGAACCGTCTATATCTAGCGTCAGGGCCCCGACTATCACTTGGTGACCGGCTAATAAGACCTCTCCTCAGGACGGTGGGCGTGTTGGTGGGTGCAGACTCTGCTCGACCGACGCTTTATACTTGTTAGAATCAGGCCTCGACGCGGCGGCGCGCGTACAAACAAAACGACGAAAAGTTATGAGGAGATAAAATAACTTGGAAACTGGTCTGAAATTTAAAAAAAAAATAAAAATAAAAAAATGAAATCAAACTTGTCAGAGCCTGAGTTTTGACCAGCGGCTCGAGGACGACGTCAGGTTTCGGGGGAGATCCGGCGAGAGGAGGATTTGATGTCTGACTGTTCATTTTGCAGAGGGAAAGAGAGAATAGAGGGTTTGCACCTCCGGGGCATTACGAGGAATAAGAGTAATACGAAAAGGAATTACATTTCACCGGTATTAGGATTTAATTATCTTTAAATGATGGCCTTGATTACTTTTACAGTAAATAACACAGCGGCCTATTCTCAGTTTTAGCTTTACCGACTGAAGGGGAAAGAGGGCACAGCCGGCCCGACAAGTTTCAACCTTCAAGGAAAAACGAACGAGGCGAAATTTGATGTAGAAAATTGGATCGATAGCCTCGTGTTTGAGAGTTATTGCTACGTCAAGAAATGCCATTGATTACGGCGCGAAGCTGGGGGGGTGGGGGGGCATTTCACGGTTTGTCAAGTGGTAAAAATAACAAACGGCCTGATATTTCCACCGAAAACCCATTTTTGCATCAGCATAACCCTCGTGGAATAAATGAATGTTAATCACGTATAAATATTCGCTACAACACCTGAACCTTCCACTAATATACGGTGTATTCACCGAACAGCGCGGACGTCCCATCTCCATCAATCCACCATGCAAATCCATTCGGCTGGTTTTAGCCCATCTCCTTTTGCCCTTTTCAAGTATTTTACGAGACGGAAATACTGTAAGTCATCGCGCTTTTTTTATTTCCCCTCTTCCCCCCATTTTTTTAAACGGATCTAAAACGATATACGAGGATGCGGTTGTTAGCGTCAGTTGGCATTTAGACTCCGAGAGGGGCTTAAAGGCTGCGTCGTGGAACGGGGCTGGACTCATACCTGCCCCTTTTATATTGGAAAAAAAGAAAAGAAAAAAAAAAGGAAGTGACAGGTTTTGTTTTTTTTAACCAAACAATTTACTTAAACCTCCAATAACCGATCTTGGCGACAGCGTTGACAAGTCGCATCGACACATTAGCTTCTTTTTTAGTTGACATGGTCAACTTGACATCAATCGCTCAGACTTGTTTCTCTGGCCGTCGGATGTTCCCACGCTTTTATCTCCGTCTTTGGCCTCCACCATCTCCTGAGGTAAAGGCTGGTTGCCGCCGTGTTTGCCGTCGTGTTTGTTGCCGTGTACGGCGCGTTTCTTAGAGCTTTCCTCTCTGTAAAGTGGCCACCGTGGCCGACAGCGGCGAGGACGAGCCGAAAGCGACTACGAAGCCCCGATATTTTTGTATATACACCGTCTACAATATTTATTAAACTTTGATGTTAAAATTCTATACTTGCAAAAACTGAAGAAATTAAATCCAACATTAAATCCAAACAACCAGAAATAAAAATGAGCATTCAATAGGAAAACAATTTTTTGAACTAGACAAAAGTTTTAAGTAATTCACATCTGTAGGAATCTGTAATTAACCAAAACAATAATAAAGAACTAAGAACATAACCATTGGTTTTAATCTTTAAAAAATAGTTTTTAATCTCTCAAAACACCTTAAAAAAAATATGAATTAACTTTTACAAGCAAATGAACAGGAAAACTACTGTGAAAACAACTGTCATTAAAAAAAAATTGTTGTTAAAGACAATTATTGTTAAAATACTGTTGTATTTGAGTAAAAATATATTTAAAGGTTACGCAAATGAATCTACGTGACTCGCACGCCCACTTTTAACACCCCAGGGCCAGCCGACCCCGCCGCTGACCCTTGACCCCACTTTGTTATTGAATCACGTTGCCTGGCGACCATCACTCATCACAGACCTTCAAATCTTTCATCAGTATCTAGCTGGTTGTTATGTTTAGGAGTAAAAATTTCAATTATCGCTGTCGGACGCGGTTTTAGAACATCCAGCGCCGACAGGCCGCTGTTCACGTGACTTTCAGATGCTCTGACGTCGTAGGCGAGCGCAGGACAACAAGTAAAACATTTTGATGTTACATTTTTGCTTCTGTGACCTTCAAAGGGCCAGAATATTGCTTCGTTTCTACCGACCCCAGCCGCCGACTGACCCTGGAGCCCCGACCCCGGAGCCCCGACCCCGGAGCCCCGACCCTAGCGTCCCCTCTTAAATGCATTTTAAAGGAGAAATCTGAAGATGCCTCCCGCGGCTCCTCGCTGGCTTCGTAACCTCGGTTCTCCTCAGCGGCTTTTCAGCCCCAAAAGCCTCCAAAAGCCGGAGGAACTTCCGTCGGACACAAACGTCATATTCATGTTGCGTCCCTGCAGTTAATTACCGACATTTAAATAATGATTATGAGCTGAGACACAACATCTGGGGCGGCCGTTCAAAAACTCATAAACACATCTCACAAAAGGAAGAATAATAGCATCTGCGATCCGGCCGACGCAAGATGCCCCCCCCCACACACACACGCACACGCACACACACGCACACACACGCACAGGCACACGCACACACGCACACGCACACAAACACACGCACACGCACACGCACACACACACACACACACACACACACACACACACACACACACACGAGCGTGCACACACTGCTGCAGGCGTGTCAACACCGTGTCGGGAGGCACTTCAGCTGCCTGACACCCCGCTGGGATCCCTGTGATCTATTAAACATGCCGACATATGCTGACGATCATTAAATAAATTCCTTCAATCATTCATAGATTAGAAAATATTGTAGGTATCAAGGCGAAATTACTGTATTTCTGCTTAATGGGGGCAAAGTGTTTCACTTTTGAGGCACTTTTGAAATCTTTTACGTTTCCTCCCTTCGAATCTGTGAGCGATTTCATGAGGAAATTTGGAACCGGCTTCACTATTTAAAAGCTTAATAAAGTAAAAGGGATGAGGGAGAATATAACGTTCAATACGTGGCGGCGAACTACAACGCAGCCGGGGGATGTTTTTCCGTTTCGCACGGTTGTTATTGTGGGAGTTTTCATCGTCATGCGATCATCGGCCGCAAACTGTGAGCGATGCGTTCCCCCACTGACGGCGCCGACCCCCCCAGGCATCGGACCGCGGACAAGATACGGTGAAAACCTGCCACGGGGTGGGGGGGGCTCCGCCCATCTGGCGAACGTCTCCGGCGCTTTCGTAGTTAAACCGAATCGCTAACTCAAAAAAAAAAAGAGAAACTGAAACGACATCAACAACGATACATCAAGTGAATGTATTCCTGACAGACGAGGTTGGATTATCAGAAAGGTAAAGTATGCAGGTGGCCCCGGGGACCCAGGACCCTCAGGGGCCTGGAAAGTGCTTGAATCATTCCGTGTCTTTTGGTTTCGTTTAGCTTCGTTTGTCTCGCCCACCCGTTATAAACTTCACATGAATTGTATTGATGGTATGAGATTTTCCTTTGACGGAACGACGTCAGACAGGGGGTCAACGGGGGCCCCTTGGCTCAACCGTCGCCCCGCAGACCCCTCGCCGCGGTTTTTCTGCCAAGCCGGAGGGGGTCAGTCGGACGTTCCTCGCCGGAGCAGAAGCCGAGCGCGAAACCGAGCACGAGCCTCCGTCAATCTGGTCCACACAAATCGCGACAATACAAAAAAAAGGGCTGCAAATTAGAGCGAAATGAGAAAATGATGTATATCATCTTCATTCAAATTAATGAAAACGGGTAAATGAGGTCTGTTTTTTTTTCTTTTTTTTCCGCACAAAATCATTTCGGGCCGTCGATATAATCAGTCCTGGTCTCAGAGTGGTTCTATTCCTCTGTGGCACCTTCGAGGGGAAACAGAGTAATTGGTTAGTCGGAGCGACCATTTCACAAGTGCAGATCCGGAGGGGAGGAATTTTTAACCGGAAAAAAAATAAAAACTTAAAAACTAAAATAAAAAGGGCGTCTGTGCTCTGCCTGGCCCGGTGCAGTGACACCGATCCGCCCGGACATTAAAACCGCTAACGGGTTTTTGTTTGTTTGTTTTTTTGTTTTAATGTTGTGGCCGATTGGCGTTGTCTGGGAGGCTGCAAAGACACAGTCAGCATGATCAATAAACGACCGATACCAGGGACACAGCTTAGGCCTCCGGGCCGGACGGCCTGAAACAATCACATCTACAGTGCAACAGTAAAATCAGGCAAGGTGCAGAGACAGGATACACTTAGAAAAAACAGATAAACAAGTAAATAAACAAATAAAAGAGACATAAAGAGGAAAGTAGAGATACCAACCATGAGCTGCAGGTTCAGTGCTGGGCGCAGTGTCTGAGCACACAAGGAGAGGACATGGCAGTTGTGGAGGGAGGTGTGGAACAGGAGGAACGGCATGCAAATAAAAGGAGAAATGGGGCAGGAGGCGGGGGGGGGGGGCAAGGGGGGGGCAGGGGGAGAAAACAAATGACACCCATAAGCAAGCATTCAGAAGACCAGAACATGACAAAAGACATAAGGCTTAAGGGAAATCAAAGGAAACCAAAGGCAGTGCAGAGATAAACAAAAGCTGTGCACACACACGCAAGCGCGCACACACACACGCACGCACACACACGCACACGCACACGCACACGCACACGCACATACACACACACACACACACACACATACATCTAAATATATAGATATATGCATCCACTGCACAGGCTGGACGTTCCAGTGCAGCCGCTGCTTGAGGAGATAGGATGAAACTATCATCGCGTACCGTCGGCGGCCGCGTCGCCGAGGGAAGACAAACTACCGAGAGCAAATAAGTGCGCAGCCGTCCCAGCGTTGGCTGCGGCGAGACTTGGAAAACGCTTCACCACCTGTTTATGAATAGAGTTTATTTTTTTCTTATTTTTGTTTTGTTTTGGGTTGTTTTTTTTTTTTTTGGCATTGCACGGCAGTGGCTTCGGGTTTCGGTGCCTCGGCGTTTGCGATGACGTGGTGACCCCTGAGGTCCCCTGTGGCGGCAGCTGAATCCGGAGGGTCGAACTTCTGGTTCGTGCATCCGACGCGGTGCCTCGGCCCTGCTGCCGGACGCCCGAGGCACCATCGGTCTCCTACGGCGAGGGCGAGCCGGGTCCGTCCCGGGACCCGTTTCTCTGCGACGTCCTCGAATGGTTGAGGTGCGACGGCGCGAACCGATGCCCAGTGACATTTCCTTAGTATATCTGGTCAAAGTATAGCTCGGTAAAGGAACCATTAGACCAAGGCATCACCTGCAGAATTGTTTTTTTCTGTTGCCGTGGCGTTTGTTTGTCCTACTTCGCCGCTTCGCTCGAAGCGGGTCCGTGGGTCGGATCCGGCCTTTGTGGTATCGCGCCAGCAGGGGGCGTACTTTTTAAAAAACGGGCTCAGATCACCTAAGTTGCCTTCACGGCGTGTTCCGCTTTCGGAGGATCAATGGACGACGGGACCTCATTTCAGGATCCTGCGCCGCCTTGGTGTTCAAGCGCCGACTAATAAAGATCACACGGGTAACGATAATCAGGATGTTATGTTTGGGCACCGACTCAGCTGATCCGGCTCCTAATAGAACAAAAAGAAGGCGAGTTGACCACTTATCAATACTGTGTCATATTTACTGCTGCGTATTAATTGTGCTGACATTCAGGGAGACAGAGCAGGTTCTCAACGTTCTGCATTGGTTTTCTGTAGCCTGGTTTCTTTTTGTTTTTTTTTTTTCCGACTGAGACATGAATGGGGACAGAATTTTAGAAGGTAATTAAAATGCTCCGACCGTGATCGGACATCTCCGGAGCCGGAGCCGGACTGATTGGCGTCCATGCGAACACATGTGCAGACTGGAACACTGGTGTGTTGAGGGACCGCGCCGCGTCCACGGCTCCGCGGGCTAAGCGGTGCACGGACTGCACCTGCGCCGGGCGCTCCTCCGGGTCCCGTCGGCCGCCCGGAGCGCTTTTTCACGCTGCCTGCCCGCATTCAAACACAGGCACGCGCCGACGAGTATCCCCGCCCAGGGGACGCCCGGCCCGGGGGCCCCTCCGATCGCCGGACGACCCCGCTTTCCCTCCTGCCTCCACCTCCTCCTCGGTTCCCGCAGAAACCTTTTGGGAGACCTGCTGCGACGCCGCGTCCGGCTCGACATTCCGAGGTACCCGCGTATCAATCATAATTATACTGGCAGAACAGCACAAGGCGGAACGCCGCGGTACCGAAAATGCCAGCGGACTGCTGGGTGTCCCCTGCCGGCTGCTAGATTACTTTTTTTGTGGCGGATCCATCGTTTCAGACCCACCTTCTCTAGTCTGGCCTTAGTTTGTGATTTCCTGTCTATCCCAGAACCCCCCCCCCACAGAGCCCCGCTGATAGAGACGGTATCACTTTCTATTCAACAATAAAAATGTTTTCACTGCACGAACTGAATGTTGGTGGGAAAAAAAAGTAAATCCGGGAAGAAACTCTGCTCCAGGAAACTTCTCATTCATGCTGTAAGCAGCCGATCACTTTTTGTTTGTTTTCTTTCCATGGACGTCCCGGATCACGGATCCTTCGGGCTCTGGTGATGCCCTCTAGCGCCACCGCGAGGTTTGCCGCTATGGTTCATGATCGAGGGACTACGGGACGAACCGACTCCTCTATCGGCCTCGGCTTGTGTTGGGCGCCAACTGGCCGACGCTAGCACGCCAAACCGGGACGGTAGACATGCTAGACGCCGCGGGCGCATTAGTGTGCCGATGTTTGCTCTCACGCTCAAACACGGCTGTGCATCCCTGCCGAGAGCCGCTAGCATGGCCGCAGCCTCGTAAAAAATGTAAACAATTCCACACCGCGTGATACACGAGTGGCGTTGCTCGTTCAGCGGTCATGAGACGGGGGGGGTCGATCCCGTAAACGGAGGGCAGAAGTGGATTCAGACTTTTTGGGGGGTCGGCTCTCCTCCTTGTTGGCCCTGACGGCCACACTGCAAAGGAGATAATAGCCTGTCGGCCCCCGAGGACAGAGGGCGGCACAAAATGGCGCCTCTCGGGGAAAATGTGTCTCCCACACTGAAAACAAAAAAAAAGGAACCTAGGCAGCCGAACACACAGGGAAAAGAAACAGAGGATATCGAATGAGGAGAAATAGAATATTAATAAAAAGGTTTTTTGGAAAAAAAAAAATTTGAGAAGGAACAAAACCTCTTTTTTTAAAGGTTTTTGGGAAAAATACAAAAAAACATGTAGGTGACTGTGAATGGGAATTAATAAACGCGTCCTAATTACAGGAGCAGGTTTTATTTAGTAGCGAAAATTGCAATTTAGTCATTTTCCCCACGTCACTCTCTGAACCCCGCCAAGCACTTAAGAGCCGTGTGTTGGGGCTCTAATAGATTTTTTTTTTTTAAAGTGCTCTATTCTGTCCCTCTTAATGGCAAATTGATAAAAAAAATAAAAAAAGAAAAAAGAAAAAGAAAAAACTCGGTCCCGCTCTGATAGATTCATTTGGCGTCGGGCCCCTGATCCGTGTGGCACGGCGGCGGGTAAATGAAATCAAATGGCAGAGCGTATTATGGCCATATGAGTCTGCTGCCTTTCAATCCACTATATACACAGCAATAATGGAAAAGCCCCTGATAGCTGAAGGCAAAGAGAGGACATCTGGTAGAAAACCGTCGGCAGGTTGTTTCAGGCTGAAAAACATTGGCACCGAAGACGCTGGGTTTGCTTTATCAGGTGGGGCCCGTTCACGGGGGACCCGAAGAACCTGCCAGAATACAGTGGTTATTTTTAGAGATTGTCACATACTATAATTCTCCTGTATTTCAGTTGAAGGGAAAAATTTAAAAATTAAATAATATTTTTGTGGGTTCCTGGGTTTTTCTGGGGAGCTTTACCTCTCGAACCGTTGGAATCTTTTAATCTAATCTCTGCCCGAGTCTATGAATCAGAGCCGGGATTAGGTATGGCCAACAAGACGCCCCCCCCCCCCGGCGTGGGTGCGGTGCTATGCCTGAGCCCCCGATGAAGACCCGCGGGATACGGTCAAAAGCTCCACAAACGCTGGCGAGCGGACCCCCGCACTTGAGGCCAGTAGTCAGCTCGGTTATCGCTTCCATCGGTCAGGAGGCTATTGTACTTACCAAAGTAATTACTGATATCTGGGAATGTGGAGACATTTGTTATAACGTTTTTCATTCGGTTGGGGGGGGGGGGGGCAAAAACAACAACAACAACAACAAAAACACAAGCAAGGAGACAATCTTTGGCCGGATATCTAAACCTCTCACGCTGCTCCTGTCTCTTGCCCTTTCTCACTTTTTTATTTATGTTTTTTAAAAAAAGATGCCGCCGCTTTTCCGGTTTTCCAAAAAACTTGGCGAGCGCATTGTTATTCGCTTCGTCTGTGAAACACGGAGGTGGTGGGAGGAGGTCGTGCCGGGGAGCAGGAACTAATGACCTCGTGAACCTGCTTCGTCAGAACGCAGATGTTACAGCGCGACAACGGAATTTATTTCGCTTTTTTTTTCCAGGATGTGTATTTGTGTGACGTGACACGACAGCGACGCAGCAACAAAAGAGGTCGAAAGTCAGGACGCAGACTCGGTAAAATCACCTAAACAGCAATTATGTAACTATCACTGGCTAAACCTCAGTAAACTACTGGATAAACAAGACCGACTGAGGCCACGGCAGCGAAAACCACGTCGTCAGCCGAATTTAGCAAATGTGCATTTTACTGCTTATGAATTAAACTTTTCCTTTTGTCTTATTTCCCTTTTAAAGTTAACCCCCCCCCGCAAGCGGTCTTTACTTATCATAGGCCTTAATATTGTTATTAACCTATAAGGTAACTATTATTCTCAGCAGGCACATCAGAAATAAGTGTGATCGTTTTGCAAATCAGCGGCGATCTCAGCGTGAATCAGTCGGGACAGACATAATCAGACGGGGCCTTTGCGGACCCTGAAATTCCTCGATCAGAGGCGGAGGAGCTACCAATCCGCCTGCGCGGACAGGTATTCTCTTTAATCCAATCAGATGGCATAATCAAACACAATGCCTGTGATTTCTGCCGGCCTCGTGAGATTTGTTCCCGCCGAGCGCTTCGCCAGCCGGGCTTTGATTGCGTTCGGAGGCTCGGGCTGATTTCTGAGCCGAGGCGAAAATGTGATGTTTTTCTGCCGGCCCCCCTTTGGAGATTTACGCTCATGGGAGAAGCCACCCCCCCCCCGACCCCGAAAGAGCGAGATAAAAAATCTGTTTGTTTCTACAGGGGTCTAATTCTCACGGAGCGTGTGTTCAGTTATTATTAACCCCTGCTGCTGCTCACTTCCCACCTATGATATATAATTACCTTTTTTCATTTTTCTCCCCATTGACATCAGATATGTCGGCCTTTCCTGTGTCTGCTGCGAGTGGAAGCCGCAGAACATTTATCCAACTCGTCACGACCCGTTATCCACGTTCTGTCATTTACAGCCCTTTCATTTATTTGTTTGCTCAAGGTTTTCCCATCAAGCCAGTTCAGGTGACGTCACCTGGCTCGCCTAGCCTAGCACGAAACCGGAAGCATCTGGCGGGCGCCGCCCACAGTTCATAAGTACAACGGCAACCGGATCCGCATCAGTCGTCCCGTCTCACTCTCCACAATGCTGGACTATTATTTGGGACTATGGAACTTTCTTTTGTTTTTTTTACCATGGGATCTGTAATTGTGTTGAAATAACCTCAACCCGATATCGACTTTCTAGTTTTCCTGAGATTTCTGCATCGGAGAACATTAAACTAAGCGTAAACTGACCAAGATCAAGTATCTTTTAAAGCTCTGCCACTGCTTGAACACCAGCTTTCATTTTAGATGTGAATATAGTGTCTGAACACTGGTTGTGGCGTCACAACCTTTCGTTTTTAGTTGTTTTTTAAAATTTTCTTTACCTGTTAAGTGTTGATACAGTTTATAATTAACTGTCTGAGCTTCTTAATAACTGGTAAGTGACAAACTGAGTGACCTTAACCCAGGGGTAAAGAAACAAGCAAGCTAATATGCCACGTTTCATGAAGATGGAGATATATGGAGTGATTCAGGACCGTTCAGGGAACACACACACACACACACACACACACACACACACACACACACACACACACACACACACACACAGATAAACAGGCCGTGTGAGGGTGATACTGTACCTTGATTGGCTTCGGGGTAGAAGATGGTGGTGGTGATGGTGGTGGTGGTGGTGGTGGTGGTGGCTGTGGTGGGTATAGGGGTGGTGGTGGGTGCATCTGGATGAGAGGACAAATACATGACAAACAAAGGAGGGAGGGGGAGGAGGGGGGGGGGGGACAAATGAGTATAAAAGCCACGAAGATAAAGTAAAGTCACTGTGAAGCGATGGTGTCGCTGTTCGATATATGACCGGCAGCCCGTTGTGTGTAACCATGGTGTGTGTGTGTGTGTGTGTGTGTGTGTGTGTGTGTTTGTGTGTGTGTGGGTGTGAGCTAAAAGTCTGCTGCAGACTCTCTGATGAATTAGCCGGATGGCGGCTGCGGCGGCGGCGGCGGCGGCACTGCAACACATCACCTCGTCTCAGACCAGCTAAGCCGATCCCAGGTCCAGTTTTGAGATTTTTTTTTTTTTTTTTTTAAATGTCTATTCGCAGGCTACACGCTGTGACGTGAAACACCGCCGGCCAGTGCGAGCGTGAGCACGTGGTCGTTGGAAGCGTTTAAACGTCTGATGAGTACCACGTGCTGGCGTACGTCCTCGTGCCGCCACCGCCACCGCCGCCGCCGCCGCAGCCGCCATGCAGTGGGCTACGGATGTGCGTATGCATTCTTATATATCTCTGTGGAGAAGAGTGCATAGGTGGTGCAGCACAAAAAAAATAACAACAAAAAAACAAAATATGATGTATGAACTCAAACATTATCATGCATTACATGGCAGTGCACAAAAAACAGAGGGAAGGAAATGATACACACATAAAAATAAAGAAATAAATAAATGAAAAGCATCAAGCTGGGTCCATTTTTCCTCCCACAGCCTTTCCCTTTTTACTTCATTAACTGGGTTAGACTCCCCACCCTGACAATGACCAGGGGGAGATATCAAAAGTGACATTTTCCTTGTTGAAGTGGCAGAGCTGCACTGATATGAAGCCGCTGGCGGCGCCGCATGGTTAGAAACCTCCCATGCTGCTCCGATTACCTGGGAACGGGCCGAGAAACCTGTTGGGGTTATTAAAATGCGCCTGGGAAAAAAAAAAGAAATAATAATAAGTAATTTCTGGCCGTCGATAAGGGGAAAAGGCTATTCTACGCTTAAATGAAATAAGGCGTTACAAGAGGGTGAGGAAAGGAGACGTGTGCGGGCGGGAGGCGAGGAGGAGGGAGAATTGAAGAAGACAGAAGAAGCGGCGTCTTTAACTAGTGATAAGACCATGTGCGTCTGGGTCTGAGACCCACGGCTTGAGCTGCCGCTGCCGCCGCACGTGACAGGACGGCGACGCTGCCGCTTGCGCTCGTTCCGGCGAGGTGCCGCTGACGGCGCGGGGGCGGACATTATCCGCCCGCTCATCCCCGGTTCAATTCAGTTTTCGGTTTTTGTGGATCAACATTTTTTAGCGTCTAGGATGAAAAATGTGCCTAAAACCTTGCTGCTGTGGCTTTATTCAAAAATAAATAAATAAATGAATAAGAATAGTAAAACGTCTGGATCAGAGTTACGAGCGGTGCTTTCGGAGGGTCTTGAAATTTCTGGCACGGTGGCTCTGCCGTTGAATTATGTCTGCTGGGCCTGGTTTCAAGTACTTAGCATGAATGTCGTGTTGTTTTTACGGGAGGTCACTGCCAAAATGGCAGCAGATGTTTAAAAATAAAAGCTTTACGGTGCGCCTCGTGGAATTAATTGCATTTGTTTGCATACTGGATTTTTTTTTTTTTTTTCTCTTTTCAAATTTCCAAATGGTGGTTCGAAGCCGCAGGAACTCCGACCCCGGCCGACAGCCGGACCGAACCACGGGGGCAGGAATCGAGGGGTGGTGAAGACCCAGTAATAACGGGGCTCGTGTCGTTTCTGCGTCTCTGTAATTGACAACAAATCCAACGAAAAGACCGGAACAACAATGAATGATCCTGTTGACGAATATCGCCTGTGTCGCAAAAGCCTGTTAGATCTTGTTCCTCTGTGCCAAAGACCTCTACTGGCGTAAAATAAATAAAGAAATAAAAGCACATCAATAAGCCACACTGTTGCACTGCGTGACATCTCCTTCATTACCACAATTGCAGCCACTCGGGTTTATTTTGACGCGATTCCGCTTACGCCGCCCTGCTGCCCAAGATCCTCAACAGCGTATTGATACTGTATTAGTCCGTGACTGAAATAGATATATGAATAATAATAAATAATAAATAATAAATGAGCCGTTTGCTAAAAGCTACGGTGACTAGCTGTTTTGGGAAATTACTCAGCCTACATTAAACTTGAAACCGCAGAGTCACGTCTCGTTTTTAATGTAACGCATTTAAAGGAACTGAACTCGAATGCTACGTTACCGAACTCTGAATCGCTGGCTGGCTGAATGTACGTCATTACTATTGTTTCAGCCAAACATAATATCACTATGAAATAAGAGCTTACTGAAAAAGTTTACATCTCAAAGTTACATTATAGAGATAATAAAAGTCATTCTGCTGTTTGTAATGTCCACCCTAAGGTAACTGAGGTTGTTTATAAATTTAAAAGTAGTCTTCCCTGAGGGCACTGGATGTTCATAGTTACTGCAAAAGTCTGTTCACAGTTGTTAGTTTAGAAAATCATCCATTTTATGTGCTTGGAAAAAAAAAGGGAATCATGTATTAAAACACAAGGCAGAGAAGAGCATGTAGTCCCTCAGAACGCCGCCTGAAGCAAATTTTAAAAAATGCAAATTCTGGCCTTCAGGTGATCTGGATCAGTATTAAAACTCCGCTGATGTACAGTATGTTTTTAATCTATCAACAACCCTGTTCTTTTTTAAAGACAACCTTGACAGTACAAAAGGCTGCGCACACCAATGTGGAGACAAAGGCGGGGAGGAAACGATCCATTGGGAAGTCAGCTGGCAGATGAAGCCTGCGCTGATGAGTCTCACACATGCTTGAGAGCCAACAAACTCCAGCTCGGGGGTGGTGCAGTCTAATTGGTTTTTTCCCATCATGAACTGCGAGGGTCCAGCAGATGTTTGAAATCATCAGTGTCAACAACTCATTAAAAAAACTTAACATTGAAAAAAAAAAAAAAAGATTAAAAGACTGGCAATATTGTTTGAATGTACACAACCCCCCCCCCACTCTCTCTTTTTGGTGGATAGCCGGTGCAATGTATCAAAGAACACTAGAGCTCATTGACTTTCAAATGTGACAGGCAGAATGTGTTTTTCTTCCCGCTGAGTCGCCGGGCGCTGTTTACTGATGAGGCTTATGAATCGGTGTTTCTAGTCCGAACCCGCGGAGCAGGGCGGCGGGCGGCGGGCGGCGGGCGGCTCCGGGCCAGAGCCTGACAGGAGCCCGACAGGAGTCGATCCCGCTGAACCCGGCAGGTGACGGAGGTTCCCGTGAACCCTGGTGGCGGCAATCGCACCCGACCACGACGGAACCGTAAAGGTTCCAAACCCGACAGTAGGACAGGTAAGGACAGTGAATCAATTCTCATTTAGTGGAGACTTTGACTTCTCATATCACTGCGACGCAGACGACACCCAACTATACCTGCGACTCCCATCGGGTGACGCCACGGTCTGGGCGTGGACCTCAGCCCGATTCTCAGACGTATCCACATGGACGAAGGAAAGAAATCTTCAACTGAAGCCACTGAGACTAAAGACTGAACTCTGGGCCATCCCGGGCCAATCGGTCCTTCCGTTACATATAAAAAAGTTTTAAATCGCCTTCATCTCTTGACCCAAACCGAGGCTCTGAGAAACTTGGCTTTCATGCTTGAGGACCGGCTATACTTCTTCGACCATGCTGCGTCTGTCCCCCGGTCGTGCCGTCTTTGCTCTGTACGACATAAGAAAAATCAGGGCCTTACCTGCCTCAGAGCGACGCCCAGCTCTTGGTACAGGCCCCTGTACACCGGGCCTCCCTTCATGCACAGTGAAACCCTTAGCGACGGTCCGGAATGGGGGGACGGTGGCGCGTCTGGTTTTTCGATCACCCTAAAAGGGGCACGTGTCGCTCTGCTGCTGATTGACCCCCCCGCCGGCTACCCATGGCTGCCCAAACCAACTTCAGGTTACTAATGCTTGCCCACGGAGCGAATTCTGTGTCTACAGCCATGTGATTGAACCCAGTCCTACAGGCCTATGCTCCTTTTGCAGGAACGCCGTCTGGCGCTGGCACAGGGCGGAATGTACTCATTGGCGGTTCCTTGATGGTGGAACAAGCTACCAATTGCTATCAGAGCAGGGGTGTCCCTCTTAATCCACGAGAAACTCTTGTAGACTAATCTCCTCCTAGAGTACCTCCTTCCCGAACACCTCTAACACCCCCACGTTCCTAACGAGCACTCGTCGCACACTTTCAGTGCACTTCTTCACTCGACCTCCTAGCACTTTGTCTTTTGAATAGATTGAGCACTTGACACTTAGATGGAGATCTCATACTGTACTGAAGCTTTAGTGTTGCTCCTCACTTGTAAGACACTTTGGATAAAAATGTCAGCCAAATGAGTACATGTAAATGTAATGGTTATAGAAAAGTTGAGTTTAGCATAGTATATTCTAGTGTATCAGGGTATGGTGTAGTTTGGTACAGTGTAATATATTATATTTTAGCTTTACCCGTCTTTTTGAACGAGTTGTATCAAAATCAGCTGAAATATTAAATACTGATGTTAAAATGTAATCTGTGGTGGGAGCCTTTGAAGTACAGCAGGGTTAATGAAGTTTGAGAAATTGTCGTATTAGATTTCCAAGCAATTTAAAAATGGTGGGTTTGTTTTTTGTTTGTTTTTTTAGTTGAACCCCATCAGTTGAATACTAAAGGGTAAAGTGAAGGGTAATAAACAAGCCCAGGCAACCCTTTTCTACCAAAGTCTCCAACAGCCCTAATTTCATGTCGAGAGAACGAAAAACAAGATTTTTTTTTTTTTTGCCTCTGACTGATGCCTGTGCAACACTTTTCCACCTTTATCTTTAACATACTGTACATTTCAGCACCATTACCAGTGCAATGTTCTGCCTGGGAATTGATGTAAGCACTACTCATCTTACTGTAGGTGCTGGACTTTTCTTAGACGCTGCCTTGTGTAATGCTTTGACCTCATCAGAAAGTGTTTTCTTTTTTTTTTTCTCCTCCTTTTCCCTGTTACCTTTCTCTGCTTTTATTCTCTGAGGGACCACACTGCCTAACTGTATCACTGATTTACTGTTCTGTCATACTATCAATTTGGGGCTTCTTAGCCCTAGAAGGGTTGCTTATATTTTATCCTTCAGAGGGTTTCTCTGTTTTTTTTTTCCTGCAAGTTTTCTCTTGCCCTCTAGAGACCTTTTCTTTACATCTTGTCTACCAAAAACCAGTGAAGCCCTGACACTCCTGCTGCGATTAACGGCTTTACATATAAAGTTGACATTGACTTGAAGAGACATTAAGCGGATGTCAACACTGTGAAAGAGCATAACATATTGGCCTATTGTGCGTCGTTGAACTCTTGTTCTTCGATTTTTATCTTTCAAGAGAGAAATTATAATAAACCCAAAACAGGAATAAATAAAACATAATATCAGCTATTTGAGTACGCTACAGGGATCTGTCAGATAAGTGAAAACTAGATTAATCTAAAGAAAAGGGGAACAAAACCAAAGATTGTAGTTCATTCATTGTAGTTCAAGTTGAGTTCAAGTTGTAGAAAGTGGCCAAAATTACCAGTGCGATGTCACAAATTGACGCGTTAGAATTTTAGCTGAATAATCCAAGTGTTTAAAATGTCTTATTAACCCACAGGCAGGATTAAAAAAAAAAACCTCCTTTTGAATTTGTTTTTTGCAAGTGAGGAGTTGCTTTTCCTCCTCATAACATTATACACCGGCAATTTCACCTCCGCTCAAGTGCACTCTCAGCCAACTCGGAGCACTTAGAAACGGGATGTTTCAGGACAATTTGCACCTCCAGAAGACAAGTTGGATGCCACTTACGGAGCAAACAGTGATTTCTGTAGAAACTCCCATGTGTTTTAATGGAGAAAAAGTGTAAAGTAAGTAGGAAGATGACTGGGAGCAGCCGGGTCACTAAGAAACGCTGCTGGTGTGCTATAAAAAAAAACCCCAAAAACAAAAACGTATGTCGGCGAAGGAGCAGGGACGAGGAGGACTCAGTTATTGGGTAAGCGGCAGTAAACAACTTAAAACCCCTCGGCGCTGGGTCTCGCTCGACTGTGAGAGGAAAACCCTGATGGTTGTATTTTCTTACCCTGTGAAGTAAGAGCAGCAGCGAGAGCTAGAGCAGTGCAGACTGCATTCTTTTCTCTGTTAACATTGTTAGTGTCAGCCGAGCCCGCGGTGCTCTCCATCACTTAGGGTCACAATACTTGGGAATCAGATGTATTAGAGAGGATGCTGGCCACGGCTGCATTTGTTCTGGCTGTCAGGCATGGGGGGGCGGGGTGGGGGTGGGGGGCTGGTGGGGGTGGAGGTGCCATGCAGACTTTATCATTAAGTTAGAGAGAGTTCTAATGTACAGTTGGAAAACTTGTGTTGATGTCGCGGTAGTTAAGATTTAATGTTTTGGGGTTTTGTTTTTTGTTTCAAATTAAAAGTGAACCCTTCTGCTTCCTCTTGACAGCTTTTGATGTATTGCTCTAAAACAATACAATCTAAAACACGGCACATTTTTCTTTTTCGGATTTTTTTTCTTGACATACTTTCGACTGTTGGTAGGAATTAGGACTCTCACTCCTCATCATTACTTGAGGAGGACGCCAGCTCCACCAGGAGAAATCCTGAAACTCCCTCGGCAACTTTTACACCAGCCAAAATGAAATGAACGAAATGTTCAAATACACACACATATATATATATATATATATACAAACACACATACATACATATACATACATACCTACACACACAAACATATACATACATACATACATATACACACCCACACACACATACATCTATACCACATTATAATCCGTTTGTGTCTAGATTCATGCCCTGCTTGCAATTTCTGCTTAGATAAATGGTCCACGGCAAAGGTGCATTCATGGTGGTTGTAGTGTAAGAACGGGAGGTGGTCTGTGTGTGTGTGTGTGTGTGTGTGTGTGTGTGTGTGACAGTGGTGGAGGGGGGTCTGGTGCATAATGTGAGAATCAGCCTGTGACGGCTCAGCCACAACATCCTGTCTTCCCATTAGCAAGGCGAAGGTTGGGCACGATTTGTTGTTGAATTACAGTAGACATTAGTGGTGTGGGGGCCACGGACACATCAAAGTCATCAAAAGACTACCGCTGAAAGGTTGGAGGATTTTTGTGGTTTTAATGGCGGCTCTGTTTTATTTTTTTTGGTACAAGGCTTTTAGTTGCCCACGTGTTGCATTACTGTGTTTATCTTTGTGCTCCTCTCACCATGTGGGGATGTGTGGGCGGATGAGAGAGGGACAACTTGCAGCCCACACCACGGGGTGTTGTTTTTTTAGGCCTGGGGAGACAGACGTACTAGAAAGCCTCATATAATTACCAGCAAATTCACACTTCATGCAAAGTTGCACTTTACGGATAACGCAACTTGTGAGCAATAAGATGACTTAAAGTAAAAGGGTTGCGCTTATTGACGTTTTTAATGTTTTTGTAATTGATCTGATAAACACATCTACACACACGCACACCCTTGTTTAACTAACATTTGCGGGGACCTTTCGCTGACATTATGCGTTCCCTAGCCCCTCACCTTAACCTTAACCATCACAACTGAATTCCTAACCCTGTCCCTTACCCTGACCCTAAGAACAGGTCTTATTGGCCATTTACTGTTTTCCAGCATTTTGTGTGCCGACAAAGCCCTAGGACCCCACAAGTGTGGTGGGTTTTGGACCCCATGAATATGGTAAAACAAGCCGCCCCCCACACACACACACACACACACACACACACACACACACACACAAACACATATAGCCACACACACACACACACACACACACACACACACACACACACACACACACAAAGCCACAGAGACACACACTCATCGTCTAACCTTAATACTCAATTCTTATTCCTAAACTACATCGAATCTTAGCTTATATTTCATAGGATTTCAGTCCTCGAATATTCGGTGTCGCCTCTGGCTACTGGCGGTAACAGTAAGTGCGCTTAATATTACAGGCCCCATAGAGCGGCTGGTGTGTGTGAGTTATGGATACAATGCAGGAAGACAGCCTTGTTGCCATTTTATCCCAGTGGCAAAGCACCATCATAAAAGACAAGCGACTCCTTTATTGCCAAAACAAGATCATATTGCTCTTTTTATTTTTTTTTTTTTTTTTACGGCGAGCATCATCTGTAAAACTTTCCCAGAGCAAAGAAAAACAAGATTTTCATGTGTGTGACATCATCCCGCTGTTAACGGTCGACGAAAGGAGGAGGAGGAGGAGGAGGAGGAGGAGGAGGAGGAGGAGGACGCTAATGGCCCCTGCGAAGTGGACCAAACGACACGGACACGTGGCGACGAAAAACGTGGCACGCGCCGACTCTGTTTTCTCCGCTTAGGTCTCCGCCCTTTCGATTCACGCACTAGCACGTCACTCGCTATTAGCGGCAGTTTAATGGCTGTTTCCGGGATCGCCGTCGAGGCACCAGAGGGGTCGGACGGACGCGGACAGCCTTTGTCTCCGTGTCTCAGGGGTAATTGGAATAAACAGCGTGAGTTGGATGAAATGTCAGTGTTTTTAGCGTCGGGTGTCCGACAGAACCTTCACACGTGCGTGGATGTGACGTAGTCCCGTGAAGATCGACCTTATTCGGACACGTAGTTAAGTATGACGTCGTTATAGGGCTAAGCGTGGTCCCCCCGAGGGATTCCTTCAGATTTGGGGTCGGCACTACAGCGAAACGCAGAGGTACAATTGCAGCTGCCGGCGGCGCTTTAGAGGATCAGTGTGCCTAAGGAGAAAAAAAAAGAAAAAAGTATTGGCGGAAAATCTTTTGAAAGCCGGCTACACTCAGAGCACAATGGCTTTAAAATGAACAAAGGATCGTAGGGAGGTCGTACGTTCTACGGCCGATGCTTATAAAATCACAAAATCCCCTGCAAGCACCCCTGAGTTCTAACGTTATGACACTGTACCTCTCCTATCGATTTGCAACAAGTGCTATCCAACATTACTTCAGATTAGATTAGAGAGTAATAAAAAAACATGTATTTATTTATTTTTTTTTTTCTTGGACCATTTCTTATCTGTCAGGTATTGTAGTTTGTCTTCAGGCCAAAGATCCACGTGTCGAACAGACTCGCTTAAAGATTAAAACCAGAATATGGACAGGGAGGGACTGACGCCGCAGTCTCGGTTTAAACTAACAGCTGTGACATAAAAGGCGGAAGTAAGATGTGTCCCGGTCTGCTACAGTACCTCAGTTGTTTCATCATTAGCACATCAACTCTCTGCGCTGTAAATAACATCCATTCGGCTGGTGTCCGTTAGGCATTGAACCCCCCCCCCCACATAAAAACTACTCTCTCCGCTCTGCTAATTCCCTTTGACAATAGCAGCCAAATAATTTCTCTGTGGGTTCAGGGTCTACCAAAAAGTGATAGTGAAGTAATTTCGGCCAGGGAAAATGAGCACATTAGAGTCTAATGCCCTGCCCAGGGAGAAAATGTTATTGGTATCAACAGTGTGAAAGCATATTGAGATAATGTTTATGAGGATGAGAGAATTCCACGGAGAAAGAGAGGAGGATTCTTGGCCAGGAGGGAAAAGCCGCGGATATGAAGAAATCTGGCAGAAGTAGGTGGTAGCAGGATAAAGGATTACCCCAGATTTTGTGTGTGTGTGTGTGTGTGTGTGTGTGGGGGGGGGGGAATTGGTCAACGGAGCACGCACACCACTCTCCAACATTAATCACCAGCTGGGTTTCTGCTTTGCCCCCCCCCCCGAAAAAAATCATTAATAAAAACGGTATACACTGAGCCAGTGATTAACAGAACAGTTGTTGGGGAATTCTTCATTACCCGAATCAAGGGTCTAAGGATGGAAGTTGTTTCATGCCGTATTGACGTCGCAAAGCAAATTTGCGATTTGTAATTTTGGGCTATATGACAAAAATATTGACTTGGCTCGCATCAGGATGTAATTGGACTTAAGTCGCCTATGGATCCATATATTAGGAAATGAAATCCAAGGACGCAGCGGAGCGGACGTGGCCCGGTTCGCTCTCCAGAGCTAAACACTCGCCGTGCGCTTTTGCTGCAGACTCACAAACTCACCCGCAGTCTCCCATCGCCGGCTACTTTCATCTTCTGGAAACAATAGTTTCAAACCTGGCCGGGCTCTAGGGGCCTGCTAGAAGGGATTTGAGATAATTAGGCTCTGAGCCACAGGCAGGATTTTAGAAATGCTGAGGTCATAAGCCCAAATTGCCCAATCTCAGCCCCAAAGAAGTTTTTGATTAGCCACAGCAGAAATGTATTAAAAATTCATGATTATTTAAAAAAAAAAAAAAATTAAAATTTTATTTGATTATCTTAATTAACTAATAAGTCACATTTTCTGTAAATCTGATCTCCCCAACCTTCTAGTCTCAATGTTGATTCAAGGCTTCCTTCATGCTACTGGGATATAATTAGGGTGAAAAAAACCAAAAACAAAACAACAACTTCCTTGTATTTGAATCTAATAACTTTTTACCTAAAAGTGCTCTGCTTTAAAGCATAAAGCCAGAACGTAAAATCCTATTCGGGTAATAAAAATAACCAAATGTTACGGAGAGAAAAGGAATTCTGAAGACATGATGGGGTCACTTTTTGTAATGAAAATAGCAAAGAGGAAAAATGGAGTTGCATTGGTGTGGGTGTGTTGCTACAGGCAGTGGTTAGAAACTATATTACCCAGTTTGAGTAATAGTAATAATAGTTTGAAGGCTTATCAAAGGGTAAGACAGTTTGCCTGCATTTTTTATTTCCCCTATTGTCATAACGCTGGTCCTGACGCAGCCTGAGGACCCCCCCCCCCGCCCGCGAATCAAGGTGCGAAGGAGATAAAGCACTCGAGTGAGCAGCGTGGATGGAGCGCGGCGACGAGCTATTGGCGCCGGCCACATCCACGGCGCAGTCGGGAACGAGGGAGGGATTAAAAGTACAACCGCGCCCGTACTGGAACGCAGGCCTGATTAAAAGTCAGTCTGTATGCTCCGGATTACGCCGTGTTTGTTATGCCACAGGTGCCAGCGACGAGCATCGGCGCTAACAGCTCGCCAATCTTGTAAATCCCTCATTTCGATCTCTGCATTCAAATGATTCCGGCGATAAGGTTCGTAGGTCGATCTTTCCAAAAAAACGAAACTAAAATTAACTTATACACAGGTGTAAGGGGGGGGGTGATTTTAAACATTGGGATATATCAGATATGAAGAAGAGACCCTAGATATAGAGGGGTGTGCACCTGGAGCAAAGGAGGAAAGGTTAAAAATAGAGATGAAGAGAAAGAAAGCAGATACAGGAGAGAGATACAGGTACAAAGAGAGATTATAGAGTATTAGAGGGGAGGGCGTTAGTCCGGCGTACCGTAGACATAGAGGATGTAGTCGTCGTAGGACTCCCCCACCGAGTTGGACGCCACGCAGCGGTAGGTTCCGTTGTAGGACTTGTTCAGGTTCTCGATGTAAAGGTCGCCGCCGGTGATGACGGCATGGGACGGCACGTCGTCGTCCACCTTCACCCAGTTCACCCGCTGCGGCCTGGAAAAAAGTAGAAGAGCGGAGAGGCCGGGGTGAGACAGTGTGATCCTGAAACCAAAAAGTCTGAAACGCCGTTAGCGGCCCCTGTTGGACGCCAAGCCCATCACACCCCAAACGGCAAAAGCAAAATGGACGAAATGAACAACAGGTGGATTGTTTTTTTTGCTATTTTCAGGCCCCGTTCGACCCATAGAGACTGAAACCACTTAAATTTGTCCGACATCCTCTTTGGAGTCCCTCTCTGTCAGTGCTACCGTATAATCAAAGGTGCCTCCAATACCATTGTTATTCAATAGGGGCCTATTGCCCTAATACAGTTCATTCATTCAGGGGTCGATAACACAAAATAACTTCTCCTAGATTTTCTTTACCACTACATTTCGGCCATAAGTTTAATAAAATCTAATTCCTTTTTAATAAACTTTCGAGCATCTTTCTACTATAAGAAGCCTAATCAGGAAAAGTTAGGACATTAAAAAAAAACAAGAAAAAAAAAAGAAAATGTCATCCTTCCCTTTGTGTGGAGTTAAAAGCAACAATAACTGTGCGGCGGCTTTGTCTTGAAATTACAGGCTTGTATACTTACGAGTGCTGCTGTGTAGGTGGGCGCCTACCGAGTGTCTGCATTTGTTCCTTTTTTGTACCTTGACTGAGGTTTATAGTGGGGTGACAGATTCCATTTTTATGACAATGAGCTCCGAGCGCCCGGAGTCACAGAGGGTGAAGGGAAAAGAAGAAGACAAAACGCCTCTATTTTGCCGCTGCAACTTCCAGCGGCCACTGCCAGCTACTGTTATTTCCCCTGAGCTCGTGCTGATGGTCTCTCTTGTTGCATTTTGTTGCGGTGTTTTAACTTGTTTCCCAGCCACCATTTGAAAACATTTGGTATGGAGGGAGCAAGCAAACAGGAGGGTGGTGGTGCTTGTGGTGGTGCTGGTGGTGGTGGGGGGGGTAAAAAAAAAGGGGAGGAAGCAAAATATCCAGGAAGAGAGAAAAATATAAAATATGAAAAAGCAGTTAGAGGCTCAATAGCACAAACAAACAAATGAACCACCAGAGTGTTTAATGGCCGTGGTGGACTGGTGGAAAGAGAGAGTGCCTGCGTCTATTTCAAGCGCTCTCCAGATAGAATGTAAATAAATGATATATATATATATATATAGGGTCTTTTCCTAAGATGGCACGGGGGACGTGACCCGGGAGAAAAAAAAAATAGTTTTCTATAGGTGGATGGGAAGTTGAGAGAAGAGAAAAGTGAGTCTGCAGAGGGAAGATAGACAGAGATAGAGGTAAGATGGGGCTGGCAAGGAGAGGAGAAGGACAGGCGTCTAGAATACAAATGGCTGCCTGCAGCCGGGGCCCCCTGTGCTATCTGCTGGTAATGACTGCACAACTCTCAGCAGCTCTAATGAAAATGACTTCCAATTCCCGGCTCACTGTATTGATTGTGTTTTCATCTTTATAAAATGAATACGGGTAGTGCGCTTGTCTCTATGCCAAGTATGAAAACTGGTGGGGGGGCTGGTGGGGAGAGGAATTCAGATGCGCCCGTTGTTTGGTTCTGTGTGTGTGTGTGTGTGTGTGTGTGTTTGTCTGTGTGATTGCATGTTCTTGTACTTCTGCCCTTCGGAGCATCATTTTTGGATCTAGTTTTTTTTGGACCGGTCGGAACAATAATATTTCCCGCGAAGCGCGGACGGTTCGAGGTCAGATTAGAGATTAGAGAGGCGGGGGTGAATTTGACTCTGAAGTCGAAGCGAAGCCTCGGTCGAGTTCCGCGGACCGGCACGGGTCGGAACCCGAGCGGACCCGCTAACGTGAGACCCCCTCCCACGGTGAAAACAGACTCAGGGCCGGCTGCTCAGGCAGACGTGAAAGCGACTGCACCGTAGCGGGCACACGACAACTCGGGTCAATTAAGGGCCGATTCAAAAAAGAAAGCAAAATAATACGGTAATCTGTGCAGACTGCAGAGGCAAAAGAACAATTCACATTGTCCACAATGGATTATGTTTACTGGGATTTCCACCTGCTCAGACAAAGCTTGGCAGAGGCACACGCAGTCCTCTAAAGAACAACAACAAATTTTAATTTTGCAATAACAATTCAATTACATTTTCAATAATATCCCCTAATCATCACTAATCATTCATGCAACTAATCCCCTTAAAGGAATGCTTCCCTGAAAAACCTGTGTCGAATTTCAAACACCTTTTTGGCTCCGTGGGCCTGGATGGTGGCTCGGAGCAACCCGGTCTCCGAGAAATCCTGTTTACATATTACTGAATTGTTCTCCCAATTCATGTCGTGGCGAGAAATGTAAAATCGCCGACAGGACTATGTTCACGGGCAACGGTTTTTGTTTTTCTTTGTTCTTTTGATTGAAGGAACCGTGACCACATCGGTGGGGAACCCTGGAGGGGGGGGGCATACGAGGCGGCCACCGTTTCCGTCAGAGCCCCGGGTTTTCGTTCCGACCGCCACCCGCGGCTCGGTCATGATAAGGTTATGGTTGCCTGGGTTACCACCTGCTTGCCTCCCCCTGCCACATGGCAACCAGCAACCTGAGTTGCCCGCATCACTGTTTCCAACATAATATCCATAACTCCGTCTTCATCCAATGATTGTTTTGTTCTCTTCAAATCTGAACCACCTCGTCAACATGCTAATATGAATAATTACCGAGAGCGCCGGCTGTATTGATGTTTGGATAGTTCGGCAGGTCTCCTGCATTAAACCTGCTCGGACTAATGGCTTCATTTGCACTCCATCACATCTCATTTCACAAAGACCTGTCTTACGAACAAACCGACACCTGCGTTTAGATGGGACACATGTGGGATAATAACCTAATGAGCGACGAGCAAGAGTCTCTCAGATGCTAGAGCCAGACATTTTAAATAACTGATTAACAAAGATAAAGGCCACCGTGAGTCTGGTGTCGGCACGGTGGCAAAAATTGACCCGTGGGCTGTTCACTGCGCTCCGCTCGCTCGACCACAGGCAGTCCTCTGGCTTTAATCACAAAATTGACTTCATCCGTGCATCTCCAGTGCTTTGAGTCCATCAAATCTCTCCCTCTCAGTCTCACACAGTCTCGCTTAATACCTTCAGAAAATTATCACTCATCACTAAAAAAAGAAGAAAACCCACCCCATTCATGCCTATTAGGCGATATTAGGAGCCACTCCGCTATTATTAATGCCCCTCTCTGCTCTGCCCTCCGCCTTTAAAGCAGTGGTAATTAAACACCTGCTCAAAATATCACACAGTAATTCTGATGTATTTCATAATTACCGGCCAGTTTTAAATTTCCCCTCTGAAAGTACTGAAAAAGAAAATAGCAGCCATTCAATTATGTGATTATGTATCCAGCAATGGTCATTTAGAATTGTCTGGCCTCGGGTCTTTCTGTAGCATTAGTCACAGTTGTAGACACAGTTTTTCTCTCTACAGAAGGTATTACTTGTATCGCGGCGAACCTCTTATCCATCAGCTAAACTATGTCTCCTAATTAGAAGTGATCTCTTCCTCCAATGAGGCGGTTATACAGCCAGTGGTGAGTGCTACCACATCTTGTACCTCTCAACATCACAGGCCCAGTCGACCCCCATCTTTCATGGTGCAGGTATTGAGCTCATAAGACGATTTTCTGTCTTTTTTAAGGCTATGAATGGGCAAACTAAGGGGGTCATGGCCTAAAATGGAAGCCCTAGTATATTTTGGGCATTATCTTGATCTTTTCAAACCATAAATAATAAGGGGATTGATTTGTGAGGTGGTGGTGAGCTCAGAAATGGAAACTAGTATTATGATTTCTATTACTTTGACTAAACAAGAAGCATACGGTAATACCAATCTTAAACTGAAGTGGACCAAGAACAGAGCCCTGAGGAACTCCAGAGATTATTGGAGATACCTGGATATTACAACTGTGGCACAACTTCTGTTTTCATGGTTTTTTTTGGACGTATATTTTTGTTGTCATCTAGTTTAACATGACGACAACTAGCTAGGAAACTAAAACTGCAATAAAATCTTTAGAAGACTTTCATCTTTAGTCTTGACCTGGGTCTAAGGAGCCAGAAGAGCCCTGACGGAGAATCTGAAACAATAGTCTAAGATACAAATGAACCATGTCAGAGTGTAACAGCGGGATGAACCAAGAGAAAGACGACAATTGGAAATGTGTTGGCGCATTAAAAGTGCAGAAGACGCTGCAGTTTTGTGCTCAGCTATAGTCTCACTCAATACACCTATAGAAGCAGCGTTAATACTTTCTTCTCCATATGGGAGGCTGCAGGTACTCTCTGAGCAGCTGGGTGATACGCGGTGTGATATTATCCTCTAACAGTTGTCAGAGGATGATTTAGCACTGACATTATGAAGAATGTCAGAAGCAGAGCTCCTGACAGAGCAGAGAACATTAAAATTTACAGTTCTGTTCACCACAATAAAGTGCCCTTGCATTTTCTTTCTTACATTAAACTGTAAATGCTTCTGAAGTTGTCAAGATGAACAGTGAGTTTCTGTTTTCTCCACTTTTCTGCGCTGTCCTTTACCACTGGATCTAAAATTACCTATCAAAGAGCAGGACTTATTTGCTTTTTCAACATGAAAGGTATGAGTGTGACCTGTAGACATTGTGGTAGCCTGAGCTGAAATTACTGCAAATGCTATTGTGAATGTCAATGTGCACTGTATATATGCCCCCATATTTGCCTTTTTATTATTTCCCCATAGCCATATTTCTCACACTATTATAAACTGCATATCTATATTGGCTGAGACAACACTTTTTTTTTTTTTTTTTACAAATAGCGTTACATTTCTATCCTCACTGCTACGATGTAAATCCAGACACCGACCCTCATTTGCGTATTAATTTGAAAACAAGGGGACTATTTCTGACCATTACATCTGTTCGGTGAATTCGGACATAAAGGACATAAAGGATTTCAGCACATTGATCGAGTGCCAATCTGACACCATGTTTTAGAAGCTTTGTACAGATTATTGTTACAGCAGGGACATTTTTTTGGAGTGATCCGAATGACCAAGACATTGAGGGTTAAATCTAATGATATGTATTTATTTTGGTCTCATTTTTCATTTATGTTTTTATAGCACAAACAGTTTGTCACTGTTAAACCTGGAGCTAGACTCCTTTGGGCAGAACGGTGAGCGAACAGACCTCTGTTTATTTTCGAGTATTGGGATCGGGGGGAAAGTCCACGATTCTCGATACCGAATTCGACTCCATGGCATCTAGAAAATAAGGATCTCTTCGGTCACGCTCTGCACAATGGCCTCCGGTTCGCCTACGACTCTCTCCCCCGACGAAACCCGGCTCTAACTCAGAACCACTTGCTGGCGCGAAACTTCGACGTTCACCTTTCCCCCTTCGGCTGAAGGAAAACGGCGTGAGGCTCAGTTGCGGACGCCCCTGCGATGAGGCGGATGGCCGACGCCGAGGAACGCGGCCACGGAGAGCACGTGAATGCATTAACGCGGGGTTGTGGCCGGGGCCGCCCCCCCCCCGCGGCCTTATTCAGCCGGTTGAAATCGTGTGCGTGTTTTTCGTGACTGCCTCGTACTGGGGTTTGCCTTTGGCCTGACACGTCAGCTCCAGGTTCTCTCCTTCTCTGGTCAGGCCCTGAGGAAACTCCACCACGATCTTCACCTCCGGCTTGTCTGAAGGGATTAGAGAGAGAGAGAGAGAGACACAGAGGGTTAATTGATGGGACAACATGGCTGACTCAGAGCTATCTGTCCTCGCCCCTGCATCCACTTTCATGATCCCATCGGCTGCAGTTGCCGCTCTAGCTCCGTTCACCGTCCGTCTGCTGAGTTCTGCGATTACAGCTTCCACCCGGTCTGGACCGGGGGGCTTCAAACGGGATCTATATTATCTACATAGACTTTTATATGAACGAATAAGCCAACGATATGCCGCCTGTCTACTCGTGCCGCTGTGACATTAAGTCCCAGCGTTTATCGAGAGTTAGGCTGATCTGGGCAAAGGTGTTTTCCCCTCATGTGTCTGCCTCAGTTGGAGCTTTCACCATTTTCCTTCACACAGAAAACGTGGAAAAATGCCCCCAATGGCCAGAAAACACATCCTAGGAACAAAAACAATCCATATATATATTTATATATATATATAAAAAAAATATATATATATATATATATATATATATATATATATATATGGATTGTATATATATGATAAATGCAGTGACGAGACCAACGTCTGCTATCTGTGTCCTGGAGGAGATTGGGTCAAGTCCACGTGTCTGACAGGCAACTTTTAAATTCATAATGAATGAACACAGACTTTGTTTGGTCTGGTTGGATTTGACTGGACATTAAATAACCAATAAAGTAAGTTAACGGTATTTTGCCTTTACACTTGACCACCACCGTCACCGCCACCGCCCGAGCCTGAACCTCCTCAGCCGCGTCGGCTCTACCTCTACAACATCATTGACAGCGTTTGAAATCAACCTAACGGCGAAGCAGGGGGACGAAGCTTTCGGGGGGAAGGACGGGGAACGCGGGTCCGAGAGGCTTTGACTATATCCGAAGATGCTACCCGGCGAGGTCGCACCACAAGACAGAAGACGCTGTTGGAGAGTTGAGGCAGCTGGAAAAAAAAACAAAAAAAACAAAAAAACCCTGTAAGAATGCTGTTTTGACAAATCAGTGCACTGCGCCGCTCTTTGCAGCCGCGGAGCCTCTATTGTTCGCAATCCATTGACTGTTGCCGGTGTTATCAAAGCCGTCTTTTTTCATCTTGGTGTGAGAGATGATCCTTTATTCTCGGCAAAAAATCTAATGTTTTATTCAGGCTATCATCTGGGGCAGGGACTGAATTCAGTGTTGCCTCGTGCTAAAGTAAAATTGAGACAGCACAGACGCAACAGAAATTCCTGCCCTGCATCGCGACTCTGAAGCGTCGCTTGTGTTTTTGAAATCACAGGCACGTATTGGCTGATAACGCCACAAAATGAGGCGTCCCGCTGTGGGAAAATCATGAACGGGGGCCCCGGTGGCTTTGTATCAACCCGGTGTATATCAAGCTTTGTTTGTGTTTACAAGAAAAAGTATTTAGTATGCAAGAATTTCAAAGAAAATTAAGACTAAGGTATGTTTCAGCAGCTGTGTAGAGCGTTTCTGGCCAGCGTTTCTGGCGTAACATCCCTACTTCCCACTTTGTTTGCTCCAAAATGTTATTTCATCGAGGTTTTTCCAGAGCCAGACGCTGTCAACAATCCCTCTAGAGCTGAGTCATCTCACACCAGATTGACTGCTGAGTCACAATGGCGTAATCACAGTTTTTCCGATTGTGATGTGAATTATTGGGGTCCCTCTTGCAGTTTTATGGCCTAAATGCGTAATTTGCTGCTGCATTTTTAATCAGCCCGTAGACGGAGCGATCGGGCCTGAGCTATAATTTCATAGCCGGCGGTAAAAGGGGGGGGGGGGGGGGGCGTCCACGCCGCTGTCCGACCTTCTCGGCAACAAACAACACATGTCTGGCCATCCATCTGTCTAAATCACACCCTGTCAGCGGTCGGCTCTCGGCCTCGGTGATGGACAGCGTGCGGGCTGAAAGCCAGGTCGTCCGCTCAGCGGGCACGCGAGGGTTCGGACGGCAAGCCTTCGGTTTCCTTCCCCCATCCAGGCGCTACGCCGCGGCCCGCGACTCTTCCTTTGTCTCCCGACATCGTCTGACCTTGTCATCCCGGAGCCCGTAAACGCGAAGGACGCCGCTCATCTGCGGCGTTGTTTTTTGACGGTCCCCAGAGTAGTTATGGCGCATATTCCGCATCGCCGCGAAACACGCGCCGCACTGTCACATCGGGACTCCGAGCCGCGTCTTTTCCACGCGATCATTACGCCGACAGAATTACCGGCTTTATTGTGAGCCTCACCTCATAAACCCTGGAGCCGGCACGGTGCATCGCTCCGCAGCCTGCTGACCTTAGGAGTAAACAGTCGCGCTTCGGAGTGAAGCGGCCTGCTCTGCTTGCACACACAAGCATTACAGGCCTGTTTAAGTGTGCTGTCCCCTGACAATGGGCTTTTTAAGCTAATTCTTACCGCGCGATGCACTCCGTTCCGCTCACAAATTACCCACACACTGCGTAATTCGGTGTAAATCGCCTCGTCTATCTCGGTAATCAGTAATCAAACTTTGTGTGTCACTGTAAAAATAGAACAAGGCAGGGTCAAAACCTGGTATGTGGCTTCGCCGCCGTTTAACCGTTTGCCTCCCTCGTGTGTTCTCTGCACTCACATATACAGTGATTCTATCAAGTTTAATACAGTTTATAGAATAATGCTGCTCTCGCTCGCATGTTTTTCTTCGTCTCTGTTGTCAGTCAGCGGAACGAGCATGAAATGGCGAAACGCGGCCCGTCGAGACGACGTGTTACCCAGCAGTCACGTCCAAACTGCTTCGAAGCCGCCGCTCTGCGGCTGAAACCCTTATTTCATAACCGCAGCATCGTCCGCCAACATCACCGTGAATTAAAGACGACGGCTGTGCTGTGATTTCGGCCATGTTGACCAATTCAATGGTCATTCTCGGAGAGTGTTTGGAAGCTGTAATTTCCTTGGAAATTACATACCCAGGAAATTACAGACCGACAAAATTAAGCGAAAAGGAAAAGTAAAAATAAAAAAAAAAGGGAATCAAGAAACCCTCTATCAGGATTCTAGATATGCTCCAAAGCTAACGTTAGAGCCGTAAAGCGGAGGGGTCAGAGGTCGGCTGGGCCGCGGGACCCGCAGGGACGAGGCCGAGCCGGGCGAGCAGGCGGCCGGGCGGTCGGGGGGCCCCCGGTAACCAGAGGCCAACAAAATGCCATTTGTAGATGAGCTGATCTCCGGCTCTCTCTCTCCCAGGGAAAGGTCAGACAGCAGCAGAGGAGTTGTTTTTCATTTTATTAATTCATTTATTTTTATTTTTTTTTTAGAGGGAATGCTAGGACACGCCAGAGGCTGAAGGCATAAGGTTACAGACCAAATGAGGTTAGAGACTAAATAAGGTTACGGTTAGTCGACCGTAATCTATCACTCTTTACACATCAGTAATTGAAAAAGTAATCGCATTACTTTACTGACTACTGAGCGGCAAAATCAATAAGTCGCGCTTCCCGTTACTCAGTCAAAGTTGCCATTAAACGACCCTGAACACTCGACTCCGCCACGTCGCATCTTTTTCCTTCTATATTTAACACGTGTAGAAAAACAAGGAAACGTCGGCGACTGCCGAGCGGGAGCACGCAAAAATGTCGACGGGGCGGCCTCGGAATTTCCCGGAAAAACGGCGGGATTCGGGATTTCGTCTTCCGGCTTGAGGATGCCGTCGGCCCGGCACCGGAACCACGCCCCCGTCCGCCTGCCCTCCATCGAACGGGCCTTTGCTGGGATCAGTAACTGTGATGTGACTGCTGAGTTTCAGTTATGGAGGAAAGTAATCGCATTACTAGGCAACGTGCTTCTGCTCAACACTGGTGATCCGACACTTTTCATTTGACCCAGTAAAAATGGCTATTAGTTGCTTTCTATTGCCATGAAAGCCGCTACAGCGAAGAAAACGCGACCTCTGACCTCCTCATGGAGCAGAACTTTGTTTTTCTTCTTCTTGGCCTGTGATTCGTTTTTTAATGGGGTTTGTTAGTTTTGGGGTCAGACGTATAAACAATGTTTACACACAAGAAAGCATGAAGAATAAACCATGCTCACACATGTGGTCTAGACAATATGCGAGATATTTGTCAGTACAGTGTTCACACGGTTGAGCTTCAATGAATCTGATTTGTTATCGAGGACAGAAAATAATAATATTAATAATAAAAAACAAGCCGAGACATTAAATCAATTGTTTCCTTTAGGTTCTTAGACAATTTCACTTCACGTGCATCTTTTTGATCATACACTTTACTACACCTACAATCTGTCGGAGGCACTTCACCATCATTGCTTTTCATCAGATGTTTTTCTGTTTGTTCTGCTTTCTGTGTTCGACATTTGACATTTAATTTCCCTGCGTCGATGCACTTCTCATGTCATTATTTACCCTCCAAAAAAAAAAAAGCTTGCTTGCGCGCCGTTTCAATTTGCGCCCAATAAACCAAATTACTACCGAGAACCTTTGACGTCGCGTTCGAGACATCGCCGCCGGCCGCCGCACGTGGTCGCTGCCGCGTTACCTCCCCGGCTTCTTCTTCGCCGGTCCGTTCGCAGGACTAGCGCGTTTAGACGCAAACAGCTGACTATTGCGGACGTCGACGTGGTGTACCTGCGCCTTTTAACTTGGTCAGCACGCACCTGCGCTGACTTATGATCCTAAACCACCCGGAAACCAGCGCACCTCCATGTTCCACAGCACTATGAAGTCATTAAAACTTAAACGCTATTCGGCACTGCTCCAACATATTCATGGCCCCAAATGACGAATTAAATCAGACGATTTTGTGCATATGAGGATGATAAAATAAAGGTGGAGAGATATCTTGTAATATCAAGTCAACTGTAAAAGTAACCCAGTCAATTTGTAATGCTTCAAAAGACAATATTACTCCTTCTGACGGAGACACAAAGCCAACATAATACCCAACGTTAGTATAATTCTTTGGGAGATGTTCATCAATGTGCCCTTTTATTTATTCCCATTTTTTATTCATCCTGCACCGAGAATCTTTTCTCTCTAATGACAATGACATGCGCCAAAATTTCCACTGGGGGGAAAATGTGAGGAGAAAAAAAAAAAAAAAAAATTTATGTCATTTAATTAGCGGAGATGGAACAGCCTCCTCCAATGCAGTCCAATTTTCTCCTTTTTATTCATCATAACCTGTGCGCGGAGATGATTTCCCTTCAGTGACACCACCATACATGTCATACGCCAAAGTTTTAGTTAGGGGGGAAAAGTAGGAAAAAAAAACTTATGCCGTTTAATTAAAGAGGACGGAACGGTCCTCTCTGCTGCAGTCCAATTTACCGAGTTAAGCTGACGAGACACTTGAAAAAAGAGGAGGGAAAAGAGGAAAAAAAAGAAGAAGAAAAAGAGAAGAGGTGCATAATGCTGTTTAAATATCCATGCCGGGTTTTTAATTTATTTCCAAGCAGAAGTACTTACACTGCACCTCCAGGTATTTCTGCGCTTGGAAGTCCTTGACTGCCGGGTGGTCCACGATGCAAACCACGGGCACGCCGTCGTCCTCCTTGCTCACGGTGAACGTCAGGCGGCTGGTCACCGTGTACATCTTGTCGTAGGTCAGCTCCACCTTAGGCTTCCCTGCGGGGGGGGGGGCAAACACACAAAGACGGGCGGAGTTAAACACGGTGGTGCATGCTCACGCCGGATCCCGGGGGTTAACGACGCCACCACGACGTCCGTCGGCGCCCCGGGCTGCACCTGCTCGGCTGAAGAGCAGCGTTGCTCGGCAAAGGATTGATATAAGCTAATCGGCCTTTAACCGGCCGACAAATGGGGAGGCAGCGGGAGAAAATCTCCGATAGTCTCGGCCGACGAAAGCGTAAACCCTTCGCCTAGAGCCCAAAAAAGTTTGCCGCGCAGTCGTCCGAATGATAAGACGGGAAAAAAAAAGCAGCAAGAAAAAAAAAAAGATTTCTCTCCAAATTTTCTCAGTAGGATTCCTGGATCAAAGTTCTCCAAAGTCTAACTCATTAAACACTGCGCGTCTTAAATGCGAGCGTGATTGGTCCCTTAGTTGTGAGCATAACTACTCCCTGACACCGAAAGGAGCCGCATCCAGAGCTTTGCCTGGAAGGTAGCGAGCTCCTCCCGGAGGGGCTGGATGATTTGGCCCGGGAGATGTCTCGTCTTCCTTTGCTTAGCCTGCTGCGAGCATAACCCAGAACCCCCCCCCCAAAAAAAACCCCTGGGTTCTGCTTCACGGGACATGTGGGTCCTTCAAAGACAAGCTCATTTGCAGAATTCTTGAGGTTTGTGAGATAGCGGGAAAAAGAAAAAAACAAAAGACAAAACACGGAGCCTGTCCTAGAAACTAGGAGAGTATATCTGATCCACCTGTCCATCCATCTGATCCATCCGTCCATCCGTCCATCCATCTATCCATCCACCCACCCGCCCGCCCGCCCGTCCGTCCGTCCGTCTGTCCGTCCGTCCGTCCTCTAGAGCCACCTACTCTCCGCAGTCTATCTGGTCTTACCCTGGGAAACAGGTGGAGCCCGTTTCATCACGGGGTCGACCCAACCCGACCCGACCGGTGGATCTGGCGCCAGATCCCTCCTCTGCACCCACAGATCCTGAAATCTGATCCAAGTCTCCCCACTTTAAGAAGTTGGACGTCAGAAGTTAAGAGGCAGAAGTTGCCGTTTTGTTTGAAACCGAACGCAGCACATTGTCGCCCTAATCATTTCAATGACTCCTCATATTTTGCTGGATGGTTGGTTGGTTGGCTTCTTGCTTCGGGGCTCAGTTGCTGTTTTTATTTAATGTATGTTTTCTGCATTTACATCAGACAATGAAAACGGATTTACTTTGCAATGAAAATATTAATAATGTCTCGATGCTTGTATTCTAAAAAGTTTGGGCTTTTTTCAAAACATTACAAGTTAATGTATATGATTTCTTCCTGACTTGTGTTGAAACTCAATTTTATGCATCCTTGGTTCCTCTGGGAGAACTTTGCGAGCAACTTTTTTTTAATGTTTCGGGGTCAACCCACTAAGTTATACTTTACAAAATAACAGTGATGAAACCTCTCTCTTTACTCGACGCAGCCGGGACAGAAACGCTTTGAAAACTATCAGGGCCCGACGACGACAGCCATCGTCTGGGCGCGAGGAGAACGCCGTTCCCCCCGGTGACCCTATAACTACGCTGAGCGGAAGCGAGCGTGTCCTTGAGGGCGGACAAAGAAGGTGAATCAGCTAAAAATTGCCTGTTGTCATGTACTGTGCGACTGTGAATCACTCATTAGGCTTTATGAAGCCAGATTTATTGCGTGGCCCCTTCTTTTATTTTTTTTTAAATAAATACAGCATCGCCATATCTGAGGATCTGCAAAGTGAACCTCCCCTGATTAGTGGCTGCTGTATAATATCATGCAATATGTTCACGAAACGCACCGAAGAAGATGCCTCGTCACTGTCACACAAAATAGGAGGAAAAGCTGCAGACAACTCGGCACAGCGGAGCCGGAAAGGGAGATTGATTACTTTTCTCCCTTTGTCCTACTTCCCAACTGTCTCTAGCACAAGTATGTTTGTGTCCCATCAATAAAACAAATACTGGAAGCAAAAAAATAAAAATGAATAAAAAATAAAAGAGTCTGCAGAGAGAAACGCTGGAAGAGGCAGAAATCTATCTTAATGTTGTGAGCAGCGTCGCCAGTATTTTAAGCTCCGAAATATGCAGCGGGCGTGCGTCCTGCCCGCTGCCCATCCTACTGCAGCCCAGCCACCGTTGCGGCGTCTTTTCCTCTGACGTCTTTTCTTCTGACGCTTGAAAAACGGTGGGGAGGAGACATCTTTATGAGCCTGTTGCTTGTTTTTTTTCTACTTGCCACTAACCCAGCACCGAAGACCGACATCTGACAGTGCTCCGGTTGTGCTGCATCAAAAATTAATCTGTTCCCGCAGACACTGTCACTTCTGGAGGGGCGGCGAACATCATCTCCCTGGGCCAGTGCGCCCCCGCCGCTGTGCCTTCGCTTATTTTCCACTCACTGTGGGTCGAATCGCACGACGCTATGGGGCCTACTCAAGCCCTTGTGTGCAGCTTGTTTTGGGTGTATGTTGGTTCCAAAAAAATGACTCATCCATGCGACCACCAGAACGGGGATAGCTTGGGAATTATTCTGGCTAACGAGCGATCCTCGAACGTGCTGCCCACCCAGGAGCATGCCGGCGCCGTTCGCCTCAGCTCGGCAAGCCGCCGGGCTACCTGGGCTGTCTGCTAGGTAGCGTGGCCAGCGGGACCGATAAGTTAACGGCGTATTCAGGGGACGCATTCGTGCCCTGTTGCCTAACCATCTGAAAGCCCTGGCTGAGCAGTTTCTACTCCGACAGAGCAGGGTTATGCAGAAGCAGCAGCTAACAGGCCTCCTCTGCTTTGTCTGGACCGTCCGCCAACGGCCATTGATGCATTCCTGCATGTCAAAGCTCATTTATTTCGAAGACGGCAAACAAAGGTTTGCGTGCACATGCATGTGTCCTGTCCCTGCTTGAAATCTGGATTAATACATTCACAATGCAGCTCAAGGACCATAGTGATCGAACTCGTTTTGATTGTGCTTGATGCTGGTGGAGAAGAGCCGGAAAAGCCGTTATAAAGTGAAGGGAGCACCGACGACGAATCGGTGGAATCTCTCCGAAGCACGAAGAGCGTTCTAACAGACTAACCTTTGGGTTGGGTGGGGGCTGCCAGTAGAGATGAATGTCACTGAAAGGCACTGGAAGGTCAAATGAAAGCTGAGGCTGGTGCCTTAAGTGCTTTGTAGATATCAACAAACAAAACGGCGCCGGTCCTCCTCCTCTGCCTCCTCCACGTTTCATTTCCTCCGCTGTTATCGTTTAACCACATTCTCGGGGAACGGGAAGGGGAGTAATGTCGAGTTAAATAAAATATACGTCTCTCCGCTCCCATCACTCTGCCCAAAAATATATTCTTTTTATCCATTTGTAGAGTCTTCCAGCTGGGGTAGCGCGGGGTAATTGAAATCACCCCGTGGTTGTCTCATAAGACTCGAGGCTAATGGCTGTTCCGGTTCCTGTCAGTCAATGAAGTGTTCTACCTCCTTGTTTTTTTTTCTTCTTCTTCTTCCTTTGTCTCATCATAACGGAACAGAGAGGAACCGCCTGCACTACTGGAACCTCCGCTCGCTTTATTCGTGACTTTCCCTGCAGCGCGAGCTTTAGAGCTGGAAATCAGGGTCAGGGGCGTATGTTAATAAATCACTAAAAATACAAAATAATAACAGGATAAGAGGGAAAAAAGAGAAAGAAAAAATAAGAGGAGATAATAAGTGAGGTCCGATCATCGTTCGGCGCGTATGAGGAGAGATGGTTGGATTTACGCCGGCAAGCATGGCAAATGCAACCTTTAAATGATATTTAGGAGATCCTGATTATCCCTCAAGGTAATTAAGTCCAACTCCGGGGATGTTTAGAAATAAGTCCGCTGGGCAAGGAACCACAGCCGAAGGCGATCCAAGCCGTTCTGTCCCCAGTGTCAGGGCTCCAGGGCTCTGCCGCTCCCATCCCTCCTTTCTCGTCCCGTCTTTTCGGGTCTTCTGGCGCCGGCGGGGCGACGCCCGCTCTCGTCGTCTGACACGAAAAAGAAAGCGAATACCGAAAAAATAAAATGCTAGAAGCGGATCAGCGTTTCACAGGCTGCAACGCACCGTCGGCCGGCGTGTCCACTTGCGGGCAGGTAACCGTGTTACTGTCGGCTTTCTGCACGGACAAATTCCTTCTACATCATTCAGTAAATGGTTTTAAGGTTTGGATAAAAAAACCCAAATAACGCAGCCAGAGTTCTGCTGGAGAAAACCCAGATTTCTGGGCTCGTGCAGCCCTTTGACGGCGTTTCTTCACACGGGCCCCACACGTGTACACGTGAACGGCATCGGGCAAGGAAAGCATCACTGCGGTGGCGATGCGGCAGGATCCCGGGAAACATTATCACATATCGTGGTAGATCCCGGCCTGTGTGCCGGAGCCGGGCCGACCCGGAGCCTGACGGTAGAGAGGGATGATGTTAGTTTCCAGGATAGGTCGGTCTCTACAGCTAAAATTCAGTCCCTGAAACCGTCAGTGAAACCGGTGGCACGGGAGCATCGCGCCGCTTTGGCTGCGCGGTGCTTACGGCCAACGCATACTTGCCTGCACACACTGGTCAGCAGAAAGGCCAAGGAGATTTCACTGGATGTCAACAGTCATTTTTTGTGACATCAAGAGATAGTTGAAAGCCCGTCCCCCGACTTTGGCACGTCGGAACATTCTGAAGATTTGTGCTGAACACCGAGGGGTTTAATACGCCGCGGCGTCGGGGTGACGTAGCTCGGGGGGGCTCCCACGCGGCTTCTGACTACGACCTTTGTTTCAAAGTCTTCGCAAAGCTCGTCGGAGCTCCGAGGTGGAGCCGCCCAGCGGGAGGCCTGTTCAACCCCTGAGCTCGGCGCCGAACCTCTAAGGCTCGGCCTCCTTTTGATGGAGGCATGAAAGTCGTCGCGGTGCCGGCAGACCCCTGGCCACCGCCGCACATCCAAAAAAAAAAAAAAAAGGGGCCAACAGCATTGATACGGCGAGTCCCACAAAGAAAAGCAAGAAAACCAGTCCAAGAAATTGTCCTTTTAGAAACCTAGGATAATAAACGATGCCCATGCAAAAGGTACAATTTAGCTACACACAATGGGACAATGTGCACATCTGCAGAAGCACATTTTATTCAATGGAAACTGCAGTGACAAAGCACCGGGGGAGAAAAAAAAATGGGTCTCTGACAGAATCATTTCGCTCCATACAGTGTATTTGGTTATCATTTATACCGTCATAATGATCTTTTAGGCCTTTTTCTGTGGCTTAGTCTGGTAAACGTCGCCGGGGAGCCCGTGCCGAACCCGACAGGCGCAGGGGAAGGCGGACAGGAGAACGTGTCCGCGGGCGGGGTCAGCGGGCAGCGCCTCGTTCTCCCTCCATTTTGTTTCAGGTCGAGCCCCCACCCCCCCTCCCAGAGAGGAGATCCCAAACGGAAATGCCGGAGGCAGCGAAAGCGCCGTTTCCCCCCCGGGGCGTCGCGACCCTTCCTGGTTGTGGTTCATGGACAGAAAACAGACTGGAAAAACACGCCGATGAGTAAATCTTGCAACAGGAACTACCTCTGATTCCTTTTTCTCCCCCCCATTACACACTGTGTCTTATTGTGTTAAGGAGAGAAAATGTCCCCGTCGAAGATTGCGCCCCCCCCACCACCTACCTGGGAGCTCCTTATCTCCCTTCAACCATCTGATGGTGGCGGCGGGCTTACTGCTCATGGCAGTGCAGGTCATCTCCGTCTCGTTGCCCTCGCTCAGGACCTCATCCCGGGCCTCGATGATGGGGTTACCTGGAGGAACTGCAACGGGACACACGAACCCAGCTCAGTAAACAAGAAAACAGGGCTCAGTAGAGGAGGGGCTCTTCCTTTCAGATGGCAGTTAGAAAGATGCAGCACACCTTCAACCGGGACTAGCTTATTATGCTAATATTGGACTTTATCACCATAACCCCGGGCATTCTATATGTATTGCATTTAATTATTAATTACATTTAGAAATATGCATGTCTATATTTAACAAATATAAACATATCCAGCATTATGTAAAGTTCGTATGAATGAAAAAAATATATAAGGAAAGCAAAAAGGGTATAAAAGGCAAATTCACTCTGATATTATATAACACTGATGTTTATCAACTAGTCTTATGGTAAAATACTGTATATAGTTTGATATCGCTGAGTCATAGCTCAAAAGACAAATGACTGAATACATATAAAGAGGTTACATTCATTATACGTGCGAGTACTGCTAAAGGCTAAAATTACCAAGTCAAACATTGTGTAGCCTCATTTCACAGTTAGTTAGTTTCAGCTCTACAGTAAGGATTGTATGTCCTTAACAGAATATTCAAAAAATAGAGTCGTCCAGCAGCCATATGGAGGATGGAGGAGGAAAAAAAAAAAGTTGATGAATGAACATTTCATCAGCTGATGTCCTGATGATATGTTGTTGAATTTGGGTCGTAAAAAGGGTCATAAACTGTGGGACATCGTTCAGTTTCAAACTGGGGGGGGGGGGGCGCGCGACAACATGGTCACTTCTTGTTTCAAAAAATCTTCTCTCCTGAGGTTTTTTTTTTTGTTGTTGTTGTTTTTGTGCATGACGCGGTTTGTTGAATTCAACTGAAAACTGAAAAGTCATGTACATGCAAAAGCACCGTGATGTGTAGGCTCCACTTTGCTTTGGATTACGACGTGTGTTAAGAGCATAGGCGTGAATTATGACCCTCCCGGCCTCTCGTACCTGCGACCCGGCTACGGTAGGTTATGACAGGGCTTAACGAGCAACTGCGAAAACCGCACGTAATATTCCTGCATCTCCTGGTTCTGCCGTAGCTGCTGTCAGAGCCGCCGGCGGCTTCGATTGCGAGCCGTCGGCCACGTTGACTCCAAGGGTGAAGGGACGCCGTCCTCCTCGGTCCAGCTGTCGATTAATGGGCCTCACCTCCCTGCCGCCAGTAACACCGAATGTGTGTGTGTTTGTGTGTGCGCACGCATGCATGTGCGTACATGCCCCTGTGTGTGTGTGTGTGTGTGTGTGTGTGTTTTGCCGTCGTACTTAGCACGGTGATGTCGGCGTAGGCCTCCTGCGGAGGGTCCGTGTAGAGCTGGCAGACATATCGACCCTCGTCAGACAGGGAGACGTTAGACAGCGACACCCGCAGCTCGTTGTCTGAGAAGTTCACCAGCTGAAAACGGGCGTCTTTCAGTGCTGAGGGGGAGAAAAACAAAAGACGGGATGTATACACCTGATCTACACATTCAGGACGTATACAGATATATTACTGTAGATGCATATGCCATAGGAGAAGATAGAGATGTGTAATTTTGCCTGGAAAATCAAATATTGTAATGAATCCATACATGATATCAATTTGCATGTAATTCATATTAATTCCACATGATTTAAGATAATCAAATAACCAATATATCACCCCTACGCCACAGCACATTAAACCCTTAGTGGTCATATAATTTTATATATATATATATATATATATATATATATATATATATGCTTCTGTTGTTCAACTGAGAAGTAAATCAGCTAATCATTTCTGGTTCGCTATGATTATTGTACTGCAGAAAAAAAAGAAAGAAAAGTGGTTCTTTCTTCCAGATTGACAAATGGAGGCTATATATTGCGCCATGTAGTAATAAGATTCTATGTGGCGCCAGAAAATGGTTATTTAGTGTTTTATCATAGTGCAGCTGCTCATTATGCTGAAGAAAAAGCCTTTACGGATGCATAAACAAGAACCATCTAAGAGGCAATTAATTTTCTTCTTATTATTACTTTAAACAAAAATATAATAACAATGATAAGGGGTTGTTGTCTTTTGTTTTTTTGCTGTTTTTTTTTTTATTATTCATCAGAAGGTTCGTTTTATTTATTACAGTTTCACAGAGTCATTAGCCAAAACCCCAGAGCCAAGCGGCAGCAGTCCTGCTTCCTCCGCGTGTAGGCGTCGTACTGTAAAAAGAAATGTTTAAGAAGAAATAAAAAAATTTATGGACAAATGTGCCTCTACCGTATCGCAACTTCAAGCCTGCTTCAAAGAACTTTCCGGAAAGGAAAAAAGAAAAAGAAAAACTTTAATCTGATTTGTCAACAATCAGTCAAAGAGCAAATGGATGTGACACAGTGTGCAGCAATACAGTGGAAAAAAAGAAAGAGAAAAACCCAACAAAGGGGATGAAATCACAGCGCAAGACAAGTCCAGATCCCTTCCCGGTCCAGACACGGTAATGCTAACAACGTGGTCTGGATTAGCGGAGGCCTCCACCTTGGCCCTGTCCTCCGCTTGGCCTCCGCAGGAGCACGGGTGGAGAAATAAAAAAATAAATAAATAAAAATCCATAAATCCTGTCTCTTCCTCATCTGTAGCCACTTTCATCTCGCCTAGCCCAGTGCGCCCACCTACCTAAGCCCCCTCTATCAGCCGTAATGTAGAATGACAACATGTGGTTAAGATGAAAGCCTCCCCGTCTCCATCCCCCCACCTCCACCCCTCGATATGCTGATAAATTCCGCTCTGACTGACAGCAACTCCAGGCTCCTCTTTCACTCTGAACTCTCCTGGTATAGATCTGTATACGCATTCACTGGCTTTTATTTTTTTCCCCTAGAACCTTAAAGGATTAAACATGGAGACACAGAACAACTCAAAACAAACATAAACAGATGGAATCTCCACCGGGCTATATTAGGATTTCACAAGGATTTTCACACATGATGAACAGAGATGAGACGATGCTGCTGCTGCTGCTGCTGCGAGGCCCTGCGATACCTGTGATACCTGCCTCTAATGTTAAGAGCTGGACATGGTGTGAGTGACTGGCCGGGGGGGGGGCAGCGAGGAGCAAGCAAGAATACTAATAACCACAATTGATTTTGTGCATCATTAAACAAGAACATCAGACACATTTTATGTGACGCCATACGGCTGACTGGAAAATGAGGCCTTTTGTCAAGGAAAGATACCTGGAAAGGAACCTGCATCCAGAAATTCTACCTCAACGTACACCTAGCGCCCCCCCCCCCAGCCCCCAAAACAAACAAACAAACAAACAAAAAACCTTAGTGCAGCTATTAGTTTCTTCTGTCTAAGCAAAATGCGGCCTTTCTTGTGGCACATGAATAGTATGCCCCTAATTAGTGTTGCTCATTCAAAAGCCTTGTTAGGCCTCATTAAAATGAGAGGTCAGCCTCTAATCCTAATGATTTAATTGAATTAAATGTTCCAAGATTTGAGCGTACCGGTGTTGGGGTTTACACATATGCACTGAAGAAAGCATTTCAGTCTGTTTTCAAGAGGCAGAGCTGCTCTAAACGGAATAATAAATTCTTAGGGCACTGTGGTAAATAGCATACAATGGTTTAAGGGTTTTGGCAGCGATTTGAGTATTCAGATAATCAGATGTAAATAGTATAGTGGATATAAGGGTTATTCTGTTATTAAAAGGGCAAACAGACTCCGCTCAGGTTGAATTATTTATAACCGAAGTATCTATAATGCCCAACTGTTTCGGTTAGATCCCTTGTTGAGGACAGGGATAGATTTGATCGCATCCAGGATCCGTGCTCTTGTGAAATGCACTGATTTCGTCCCTAAAGGGGTTTAGAACAAACTTTAAAGAAAGAGGTCTGGAGGTCAGGGCCTGGTTTGCTGTGAGGGAGATGCGGTAAAACGCCGTTATCATCGGGATAAAAGCGGAGATCGGAGCACTGGGAAGGGAAAATAAATATATGCTTAGAGTAAGTAGCAGGGGCTGTATAGTTGATCCTCTCTGGACACACTTATTTGCATTTTGGGAACTTTATTTGCCGCCACTGGCCACAATAGTTTGAATTCTGTCCTGTATCCTGTTATGTTTGCCTTTCCTCTTATCAAGTACACCAGAAGATGCGGGATGAGTTAAAGGTGAGAATTGAAATGAAACCGTAAGGAAATGGCTTGGATACAGTCTCTCCTGTTCCTGCCGAGTAGAACATTCATCAACACTAACCCCGACGGTTATTATCGCTGTAACCATGGCGACAAAGAGCATCTAACCTCGTCGAGACAGCGATTTTAACCGCTAAATGTTTTCCCCAACCTTGGCAAGGAAGTTATTTTGCCCCAAACCATTATCTTTTCTGATACCGAAAGAAAGTTGTTTTGTTGCTGACCCGACTAAACCCGACCAAACCTCATCCACGGTGTCGCTGGATCACGAAACAGATTTATTTCCCAACAGCTTTGGAAGGCACAGATTAAAGATGTCGTCCTGCCAGTCAGATCCAAAGACCCTCCAAGACGTCATTCTAGGGCGTATGAACAAACATATTTTGTCGGTGGATTTAATTTGTTGACCTTTACAGGGGCATCAATCTTATCCAGGTTTTCGGGGGTTTTTTTTAACCCGTTTGTGAAATGTGTGATGGACGAGGCTAAAAATCTCTTAATCCTCTGATTGGTCGATTGCCTCTACCAACCGGTGGAAACAGCCTGTTAATGAGCACAACACCAGACTGTTGGTGGTGATTCAGAAGCCTGAAGCCAGACAACAAATACTTAATGAGAAAATAGAAAAAAAACAAAAAAACCAAAAAACCAAACATGAAATCAAATGTGCTGCAGTGATACACAAAGGAATCTTAGATCTGCTACTTATGAGGCCTAAACCTGAATAAAATCTCCTAGAAATGCGTTGCCCAGTTCTTCATATACAGTATCATGCGGTTTTTAACTAGCGGGCAAACACAGAGGACATAAAAATATAACCATTTCCAGTCGGGTAAAAAATTCTATAGTAAATATCAGGTCATTGTTGGGGGAAAAACCCGAAAGACTGTGTACGGGGGGAACATCCACTAAGATTTGTAAGAAATACTCAGTGTCAACAATTTGAGAAATCCTTGCCAATCAGATATAATCCATTTCACAAAAGCAGTTCTCCAAGATCTCATAATCTTCTTATGTGTCACTTCTAAATAATGCATTGTGGCATAAGCATGAGCTGAATAAATAAATACTTTTCTAATACATGTTGAAAAGAAGCACCGAGGCACAGAGGCAAGGACACGGGTCCCCCCCCTCCCCGCTCAGGGTTTTGGGGACAACAATACTGTAGGGCTCAAAAGAGATACAAGGACAGCTGATGGAGAACAGCATGGTTAACACAGCGGGGATGAACAAAGTTCTGCAGTGTTATTCCAGAAAGAGAGAGAGAAAAAATAAAAAATAAAAGAGGAAAAGTGGCACTCCTGGCAACCGGAGGCTGAGCCTGGCAACCCTGCAGACAGTTCTTTCATTGTTATGTCACAGAACACTAGGAAGCATATTTCACTCCTTCCTCTACCTGTGTAAAAAAAAAAAAAAAGGTGACCTTTAGCGTCACGTTCTTTTCTGCCCCGTTTCTTCTTCTCTTGTTCCGTCGTATCTGATACCAGGAGAAGGACATCACAGATGCCTGACAAAAGGTAATTGATAGTCGGGTCTTTGGATAAGAGAAGTCCGTCCGAACTCTAAAAGGCTCTAAACTATCTGATTTTTCTTTCTCTCTCTCTCTCTTTTTTTTTTTTTTTGGGTAACGGCCGACGGTGATGAGGCTAATTTAAAAGCAGCGATAAGACAGGTACAGTAGATCTGCTCTGAAGTGCAGCCAAGGAGACCCTGTGAGGGAGCTGACAAAGTGAAAGTCCAACCTTTGCCCCCCCTCGGTTCGAGGCACCGAGGCGCGGTGGCACCGGTCGTGCCGACTACTGCTATTTATACAGTACGCCGGCTTTAATGGACGATTGTTCTGCAGGCGATGAGCACTCTGCGCATTAACATTCATAATAGGGTGAACGTGTTCCACTCTCAATAGATAATATGGATGGGAAACTGGCGGAGGACACAGCGGAGGGAGACGCGTTCAGTGTCGACGTCAGATGCAGCAAACAGCGCAACGTTCGTGCCGTGTAGACTAAATGTGTGGGTTAATGGGTAAATGGACCAGTGTCCTAATGGGAGTCAAATTGGCCGTGCACCCTCCTGTTACAGTTACAGTCTATTTATCCTTATGTTCCGTCTTTGCCTTTCCACAGTGTTCGCCCCCCCCCCCACGAGGGCACCACGCCGCGGATGGTGTGTGTGGGGGGGGGGGGGGCGATCGCAGCCACCGGTGCATCAGGATTGACTTGAGAAAATAAGAGCCTCTCCTTTTATGTTCGCATTAAAAACCCCCAAAGTCCCGGAACCGCGGCTCGTCTCATATTACCAGTCAGCACTTACGGTTTTAAATACTAAATTGACTGCGTATACTGTAGATAGCACTTTTCAATCCGAGGAAGGACAAAGTGCTTTCACATGCCTCTGATTCACACACACACACACACACACACACACACACACACACACACACAGTGAAAGACACTGACAGATGCAGAGCTGCCATAGAAAGCACTGGGCTGCTCGTCGGGCACAATTAGAGGCTCAGTGTCTTGCTCAAGGACACGATGACATGTGGACAGACGGATGAGGGAATCATAACGTCTCATGGCCGTAACTGGCACTTCCAGGGGAGGTCACTTTTCAGGAACAACGTACGCACACGCACGCACGCAAACACACACAAGGGTTGTTTTAAGCGTTTGACCGAATGACCAAATGGTGTCATTTTTCTGCCGAGTTTTTCCAGTGAGTCTCCCTTTAGTGGGTTTAATTTCCCGTGTTAAGCATCTGTGTGGGTTTTTCTTTCTGCGGTAAACAAAAAAAAAAAAAAAAAGAAGCTTTTTTAACTGTTGGTTAATGACTAGTTGGCCATTTATTGATTACTTATTGTAGCATTTCATCTGTTTTTCTATTGCCACGTCATATAAATAAATGGGGAAATTTATGTGCCATTTCGCCGGAATTAATTGCGCTCACAAGTGGATTTAAAGCCAGTATAAAAAGACAGCTGATACAAGCGGATGATGCTCTGCAGTCGAAACCGTTGCAGCATTTTCTCTCTTTTCGTATTTTTTGCAAAAGGGTGGTCACCTCGAGTGGTGAAAAAAAAAAAAAAAAAATTACATATTTCATTTTTTGAAGTTTGATCATAAATAGCCCAGAAAAAAAATCTTTGCAGGGGAAAAAAAAAAAAATAAAAATAAAAAATCAGAAAAGGCAGGTTACATGTCTCAAAAAAATTCTGTGAAAACACAAATTATCATTCATCACACTGCCATGATCTCCGCATTGAAATGTGTCTGGCGCTAAAGGTAGAATTAGAGTGGCTGAGAATTGTGGCGAAAATAAACTTCAAAACAAAACATAAGAGAACCGGGATCATTAAATCTTTTAATGGCCTCTCCTCCCCCTTTTTTTTTCCCCACCCCCGGTGACTGCATGATTTTAATTAATCTTGCCTTTTCTTTTCAGTCTCTTGATTCATTTTCGTCCTCTCTCTGCATTTCATTTAAATTTTCATTTCGTTTTATTTTTTTTTCCCTCCCCCTCCTCCCAACCTCGGCCGAGGATGCCTCCCATTTTGGAGAGAGCAGGAGATGATGAGCACGCCTCGCCTAAGTGGCTGCAATCAATTGTGATTAGTGGCTGCCGCTACTTTCTGAGAGGAGCGCATCAAAGTTTTATTATTGGGTGTCAGAGTGGGTAAGATGGGGGGTGGGTGGAGGAGGTGGTGGTGGTGGTGGGGGGGTCCGTAATTACACTCTTACAACCGACCTCCTCGCCACTCTAGGTGAAGTCCAAGCTTCCAAATCACTATAGTCACGGCCTAAATCTGGCGCTCGGCAGCGCTGGGTATTGCTTCGGTGACTGTTGGGACTCATGGGAGCTTTTCTCTCTCTGACGCGACTAATCAGGCTCAAAAACTACCTGCTGTCATATTCCATTTAGTATGATTCATACTTTTGCACTGATTTCTGCATCGCCTCCCCCTTTTTTTCCCCCACTCATACAAATATCCTCACCATTTTCTTTCTGTTGTGATAAATTCTTCCACAGGATCCAAACTAGAGAAGAAGCCGGTGTCACTTCTCTGTGTGTATAAGACGTATACATTTTATACCCCTTCAGTAAACATACACATAAATAGCTTTATATTTTCTCCTCCCACAAGCTTCATCATTAGGTTGTTTCCACACAAAGCCTCTTACCCTGGACTTCACCGGCCCTCAGCAGACAGGCCACCCGTCGCTGAAGGGGCCGCCAGGCGCCCCCTCGTCCCCCCTCCAGCGGGAGAGGAAGGGCGGGGTTCAGGCGACCGCGCGCTATTCTTAGCCGCGTTCATATAAAGTGACCACGTGGGTGTTTATCCGAAGGAGACCCCCCCCCCCGCGCGCTCCGGCGGGCGATGTCAGAAGCAGCCGGCGCCAAGTACGTGACGGGAGCAGCGGGAGGATAATGCAGCCCCCGTGCACGAACTGAGCGCACTCCCCGTTAGCTGCTGCTCCCGGGGGTCAAGGCTGCAGAATTAACGGGGAATGTTCGATCTTTATTCTTTTTCTTCTTTTTTAATGTTTTTTTTTTTTTTTGTTCAATAAGCTTATTCCTGCCGCAAGGCCACAGATTTTCGCACGTGTGAAATGTCGAAGGCTGAATGCAGACTGTCTACTTAGCCTACGACGCGAGGGACATTCGGTCGGCCTGGAAGAATTTCTAAATAGTAGCTTATATTTCAGCGTTGGCCTATAGACTTCTGATAATGCAATATCTCCCAATTATCAACATTTAACAGATAATTCTAAATAATGTGTCTCTATGCGGTTGAACAAAAAAACAAGACTTTGGGCGATAGTGTGTTACGTCAAATATGTTACCGCACTTCCTGTTTTATAATGTTGGCTGATGCAAAAAAAAAAAAAAAAAAGCTAAAGTAGCTTCATTCTAATGGATCAAATATGATTAACTGGGTCCTAAACCGGGTAATTTAGGTAACTTAAAGCCATAAGCAGCATTTCCCTTAAAATAATATGGTAGTTTAAGTTGCAACCTACTGACTCGGTGCTCAATTCCTCTGCCTCTGAACAGGCACAACATATTAAACAGGCCATTGGTATCGATGTATATATCAGTTAGTAGATAGGGACGACTGTTCACCCTGCAAGAGCAGTTGCATAATTCTCGCGTGGCTCTGGAGGAGCTTTCTGCAGTCTGGCATATTAGCCCCTGATTACCGCATGTCATCGGGCCTTATCTCAACACAAGCACTTAAAGATAGAGGGCATGAGCCCAAGCTGCAGAGTAACCAACCCCGCAGCCCGGCCGCTGTCCGTCGCTGACCTAGAAGAAGCGGTTGATTACCGGGGCTGGGAGTTGCTCAAAGAAAGACGCTATCCAGTCGCGTTGTAGGAAAACGTCGGCGCATCCGCATCCACATCTCGGCCTGAGTAAAACCGACCGAGCGGCACCAGAACTCCTCTCGGCGCTGGCGAGGAACGACACGGGGTGGTGTGACCCGGCAGCCGGGCCGATCCGTGCACGTAACCGCAGCCGGATTTCCAAAGCACCCTTCTTTTTTTTTTCCTTCCCCTCTTTCTTTTAGTCCTCTCCTGCTCTCCATCGCACACTCACACAAGCATAATCCACCACCGTGGATTCAGGCAGAGATGGCAGATGTGATATTTTTGAAAAGGGGGGGGGGTGTAGGGTTGTGTGTGTGTGTGTGGCGGGGGCTGTTTGGAGGCTGCCTGGTGGAGGCCATGTCATAATGAAGCAGTGCAGCTGCGGCGAAGATGCCTGGGAGGGATCACAGGAGATCAAGGAGCCCTCCGTCAAAGAAGAACGCCCTGCCCTTGACAGCCAGCTTGTGGGAGTCGGCTCACCGCGGCTCGGCACAACAGCCGATAAATACCAAGATAAATACTAACCTCCGCGTACAGAAGAAGCATGCCCTTGTATAGTATGTAGAAGGCGCTCGTATGGCGGAGAACATGACTAAGAAGGGCGAGGAGGGGGGTGGGGGGGGTGGGGGTGAATGTCTTGCCTGATGCTCACCTCACAGGAGGTTTCGGGGAGTCTCCCGAGGATCAGAGTGCAGAAAGTAGAAAAGAAAAAAGAACAAAAAAGAACGACGACCGAACCAAAAAAAATCTACTGCAACGAACAGCCAACAACAGGTAGCAAGCTCAGATGCGCCAGGTGTTAAACGGAGACACTGGCGGACATTTTAAAACGGGTTCCTGCAAATCAAACTTTTACTCAAACTGAATAATTGAATGTTTTGAATTTATATATGTTTTCCAGTTGCAACCATCCTGGATTTGTTTAAAAGCTGCAGACTTCAAGATCTCGTAGATTTGCGAGTCCTCACATCCCATTATCTTAAATCGCGGTGGCTTCTCCTCTGTGAGGATCCTCGGGCGTCCAGGTCCCGGTTATCGGAGAGAGGCGAGGTCGAGGGCGACGGGACTCGGTCGTCCGGCCTCGCGTCCCGGAGGCGTCTTCGGTTCTCCTCCCCACCGCCAACCGACGGAGCCTCGCGGACGGGAGAGGCGAAACGTCGTCGCTCATCGACAACCGAGTCCCGACGCCCTCGACCTGGGCCGGCGGACGTGTTGGCAGGGCCACCGCCCGCTTCCGAACCCGGGGGGGGGTCCGATTATCGGTCTCCCTTTCTCTTCCAGCCGCTGAAGGATACATCTGCCTCCTCTTATTTGCCAAATGCTCCACACCACCAGTAAGTCTCAGTGTGTAGTGAGGCGCCAGCCCTGGATCTTGGAGCAGCGAGAGCCCCGGCGCCTGCACACGGTATTTTTAAAAATTATTTTTATCTATTTTTTTTTTTTAAACCTTCTACCTGGACCGTCTTGGCGCTTTCTCCCAGGTGGCGTTCTCGCTCAGTGCCGTCACGTTAAGTGTCTTAGAACAATGAGGCAGTGTCCCCTGTTAGCATGGCAACATCAACTGATCTCCGTGGTTAACCACTGACTCACCGGGTTGTGAGTATCCGTTTATATTTCGGGATTAATGAATTATGTTTTGTTTCTGGTAGGAGCAGTTATTTAAGAATTAGACCGCACACGACATTATTATTATTCTTACAGAAAAAGAAAAGAAACACTCTTTACATTTGGAAGTTCAGGTACTGTTTAGTATTAGATCTGTGTAATGTTATCTAGTGATTATATGGGGGTGGAGCTCTTTCATTAAAACGCTGAATAAAAGCAGGTTATTCTTTTCTCAGCTCAAACTCCATCTCTCCGCTTCCCCATTAGACGCTGGAGAATGTAGTGTTCTGGTGCCAGTGTGTGGGAGCAGGGTTGGACACACACACACACACACACACACACACACACACTCTCACACACACACACACACACACACACACACACACTCTCATACAGTCACACACTCACACACACACGCTCGGTGTGGGTCAGCGAGAGCAAACAGTAGCTAAAATAACTCACATCAGTGGTAGAGCCACCGGTTTCAGGTAAATTCGGGTAAAGTCGTGTTCGGTCCTGTTTGTTTTTCTGCCACGTCGCCTTTCTCCTGATTAACCAGCCAAGGAGGAAAAAAAACAAAACAAAAAACAAAACAAACAAACAAACAAACAAACAAACGAAAACAAGCTCCGCTGGTGTTTGATCGATTGTTTGCAGTGTTTCTAGTGAGTGATTAAGCAGTGAGTGATTAAGCAAAACCTTGTGAGGATTAAAAATTTCAATCACGTTGAAACATACCCCCCCCCCCCCCGCGCCCCGCCCAGCCCCCTGCTTCAAAAAGCCCAGACCTTCCGTGAATGTCACACCGCATTAAACTTTAAACTTTAAGTCGGCATCAGACCTGACTCTCCGGATGCCCGAACCTGTCTCCATCAAAGTGTGATTATGTCCTGCTATTTGCTTTAGCAAAATGCATTTTGTAAGAAGCTGAATTGCAGCCGGGATTAAATTCACTGCCATCATTTCATTTCATTTCTTTTTTTTTTCCTTTTTCTTTAATCTAGGAAGTGTGACAACCTCTTTGCTTTACCTGACTCTGACACCGGAGCCTGTGGTTCATGTCTGGTGTTACACAGGTTCTCAGGTTTGGTTCCGATTAAAAGGAGCATATGCTTTTTTTTTTTTTTTTCTTTCCCCCACAACAACATCTGCACAGTTTGAGATCATATCATCCATAATGTAATGCAACCTTATATTTTTACAGGGATCTACAATATGTTATACCGAGGTCACCACCTGCAAACAGGGCCTTTAAAAATATATATATAAATAAATAATAAAAGGAAGTAAGACCTTGCGAGACAGGGCAGAGAGCGGAGTCCATCCAGCATGATAATTGGGCTGGATAGGAGCAAACACAACAGACCGTTAAACGTTTGGGGATGCGAGTTGATTTTATTAAAGCGGACGCGCTAAAAGCCGACCACGTTTGGTCGATTGTATTAACTTCGTTTCGTGTTAATCCTGCCGCAGACGCGTCGGGGTCAAGCCCGGCGCGGCTCGCTGGAAGTGCGGGTAATGTAAGCGGATGTTAATCAACGTTAGACAACTTCACTGCTGGGCCCCGCTTTGCTTTGCCTGGGTAAACTACACATTTTATGATGTTTGTTTTAATTTATCAGCTCCCAACACCCACCCCCCGACAAGTCTGCTTTGACTAAATTTTTAACGAATGTAAACAACACGTCAGATGTCTTTATAATTTTTTACAGCCGCCTGCAAAACGATCCCAGCGAAAGCGGGATAAATAAATGCATCAGCGAGATTGATTTCCGTGTCATCTGATCACGTCAAACTGCTTCGGACTATAATTGGACACATTTGGTACCAGTCACATTGAGGCATGGCTGCGTTGGAATTATCCGTCTCTCTCTCTCTGTCTCTCTCTCTGTCTCTCTCTCTGTCTCTCTCTCCGTCTCTCTCTCTCCCTCTCAGCTACCAGCTACATCTACAACTCCTTCTAGCTTCAGTCACGTTCTCTTTACTGAATCATACAATGCATGACCTCCGGTGAACTAAGGTCCGGTTTTCCCGAACAGGTGCATCTGTACTTAATAACAGCTGCAATGAGCCGATCGGGGACATTTAGTCACGAAAATAAAAGTTAGGTGGGCTAGACTTTTAATTTGTAGGTCTAAGGCAGAGACTGTGTTAATTTATTGCCACGTATAGGAAGCAAGTTGTCGATGTTTCAGCTGTATAACAAAATCTAATTTGTGTTATTGCATTATAAGTAGATCATACATTTATGTCTGTATTATGGTGCCAGGTCAAAAATGAAGCAAACCATCGGACTTTTATTGTGAAACTGAAGATGTGGTTTTGCTAAAATTTCAGCAAAAATGGGAGAAACTGGAAAAAACACCTGTTATTACTACTTGGTATCGTTCCCATTGTTACAGTACAAGTAGTTCATATATTTTTGTGTATTGTGGTGACAGGTCGAAATGAAACAAAATGGACACTAATTGTGAAGCTGAAGATTTGGTTTTGCTGAAATTTCTGATGCTGCGTTTGTGTCATGTCGGCAAAATGGGAAACACATGAAAACTGGCTGTTATCAGGGCTTGGGAGCGTTCAGACATTGTGGTTCCGGGTGGTTCCTTTACCTCCATTTCTCGCCCTGTGGTCACACCAGTCAGATAATTAAACCTGAAGTGGTTATTTATTATTTCATTTTGATATATAATCTCTGAATGGGTAACGGAGCAAACCCCTGTAATCAGGCACCGGCGGCTAAAATAAACAAAAACCAATCGAATCCAAATCAAAGCTACTAATGGGAAACGGAGCCAAACCAAAAAAAACAGAACCATTGTGACAGCTGCGGTTTCATCAGCCTGTTAAGTTCGAGTTGTTTTGCTCCACAGCGAACTCTCACGGACAAATAGCACCTTCCCGATCCAAAGAGGTCGGCCGTTAAAACTGAGGTAGCCTTGAATAAAACATATAAATAAATGTCTGTCAGTGGCTGAGGTCTTGTTTTCTTTGCCCGCCAGTCAAAAAACAAATTAAATTTACTTACTCAACAGACACACTCCACGAGAAAACACGACTTAATTAGGTGATGAGTGTGAAAACGGCAGGGGCGCAAGCCCCGGCGCCGTGTCATACTCACGCCTCATGTCTCTGAAGTAAATCGTCTGCCTGTTGGGGTTGAGCAGCTGGATGACGGAGTCGTCGTTGTTCTTGACCCGGCAGCTGATGATCGCCATCTCGCCCTCCACCACGGAAACGTTGTCCGTCACCAGGTTCTGGCTCACCACTGCTCGGGAAGGAGACGGGGGGGGGCAAAGGTCAGTTTTTACCGGCGGAGTCAAGACACCTCTCAAAGTGGGCGGCGGCTTTCAGGTGCGGGTTAACGGGAGGCGTTGCCGCAGCACGAAAAACAACAAGAAAACAACAACAAAAAACCAAAAACGGCACTGACCGGATCAATGAGGAGGCAGAGCGAGAACCTGCTGCGTAAAATGACTGATAATCTGCCTCCGTGATGGCAAGTTATGTATTTCAGGAATATATAAAGAGATGATTTAGAAGAATCAAGGAAAAAAAGAATCATTTCTATCCGGCCACAATCATCCAAGTTAAAAAAGCTTCAGTACAGTAGGATGATGACAGTTTTGTTCAATAATGACTGAACATTGTGTGAATAAATTCAGAACAACACATTAAAAAAAATCTCATTCAATAAAGAAGGGCTACAGGAAAGAAATATGACTGGGTATTGAGAAATCACTGTGAGGTTTGGCAACATGCAGGGTCGGGGTCAGGTCGGGGTCGGGGTCAGATCGGGGTCAGATCGGGGTCAGGTCGGGGTCAGGTCGGGGTCGAGTCAGGGTCAGGGGTCAGGGTCAGGGGTCTTATTTCTCACTGATTACAGGAGAACCTCGACCGTGTCCAACACGGGAATATATGGTCACAATTGTAAGTACTTTTTATTTTTCTTTCAAAATGCAGAGAGCTCCTTTGTTGACGATGCGTTCCGGCCCAACATGACGTCTAACAAGCGGCAACATACAGCAGGCGGCGGACCGGACCCCTTAATGTGCGTCCACGGGAATAAATAGAAGCGAGCGGCCGGGGAAACTGCTCAACACGCCCGTGGGCCGAGAAGAATCGGTCACGGCCGTCATCTGTCATCAGCCGCCACTTAGACTGCCTCACTTCCTTGTTTCACAAACAATATCTCCGCCTGAAGAATGAAAAATGGATTCTTTCTAGCTCTGTGTTGCTTTGATTTGAGAAACTACAGTAATAACATCGCAGACTTTGCTTTGGGGTTGCATCCATTGTTGGGGGCTGGTGGCGGCGAGGCTTGAGTGGCTTTGGTTTATTTTAAATTATTGCTTCGAAGCCGTCGCTTGGCAGCTCGCCAGTCGTGGCTGATAGTTATTTCGGTCCCAAGCGCGAGATTTTAATGCTCACACATTCACACACGCGCTCTAGGCTACACGGACAAACACAGACAAAATCAAATCACCGATTTAGGAAATCAACTAAGTGTATCTGAAATGTTTATGCTATTTGTGACTGTTCTGCCCAAAAGCTTGTCTACATCTTATCAAGGAGGAAGCCGGCAGCGGGCCGCCGCAGGAACCGCGCCGGACCGAAAAGGACGCAATTATGCACCTACTCTACGACTTCAAGGCCCCGCGTTGTGCTAACGCCCTCGAAAAAACTGTCCCCAAAGCCGGGATCGGACGTCATGATATCCCGGTCCGAAGACCGCCGTCAGGACAGGGAGGGGCCTGGGTTGAACATCAGGTGCGTCCGCAGGAACGCAATAGGTTTAAGAGACGACGGAGAAAGGAAACAGAGAAGACAGGTCGCAACACGTGACAACGGCACATTGTCCGTGATGAAACCGCCCGTTTTTGAGCTGGATGTTCATTTCCGTCTCTGCCAACCCGACGCACATCAGACCGGCCAATTTCCAGCCAGATATTTTGTAATCTGAGACAGACATTGTGCACCAGTCCCGCGCTTTGATGCTGTCGGCAGGAAGGAGCCGCCAGCCGGTTCAGTGCCCGCTGCCCAACGCCGCTTTTGATACGTTTTAATTTGGAAAAGGATCACATCGCACCATCATCACACGCAATGAATGTGGCAGTTATTATAAACAGGTGCTTCAACGCGACGCTACAACTCACAAATTGGGTTGTAAATTACTTTTATAATCATTGAAATTGCATCAAATTTTAAACGAGCCCTGCTCACAATGCCCTGAAAAATATGTTTATCTACGTTTCCCCTTTCACGGCGAGATGCAGGGCTACATAACAAAGTGTGCACCGCTAATATCACTGGCCTGGACTGCACCAGATCTTACAGAGAGGCTGCCGTTTTGCCAAGCTTTTAATTGAGGTTTAGAGGGAAAAAAATATGGATAAAGTCTTCATAATTACCCTTATACTTTCCTCCTACATAGTTACGAAAATAGCATCACAAATGCATCTTTCCCAGAGAGGCTAAAAGGACCGACTCAGGGGTGGAGATCGGGGGGCGCGAAGCGAAAGAAAACTGAGAGAACGCAGGAAACATCAACTGCTAATTTACATGCCTCAGTTGTCAAGCACCTCTAAATATCCCTGCCATTTAGGAGACAAGGAGGATGAGGTGTGGGGGGGTGGGGGTGGGGGGGGTTGCATCCTCTGATGCTGACAGATAAGGATAGACAGCTTAACAAAGAGATTCAAATCAGCATCCCTCGGTGGCCCGAATGCAGCCCTAAATAAATGAACCCCGCCGTCTTTAATATTCACGGCCGCACCTAAGTTTTGTAAAGATGTGCTGGGGTGGGCGCGGGGCGGGGTGGGGGGGTGGCGGGGGGCAGGCCGGGCATCTGGCAGCGGCGCTACGCTCACACACTGCAAACACGCATTTCAAGGCGTCCGCTGAAGGTTACAAGGCAGCAGCGGGGACGTTGCCGCAAGGTGTCTGCTAAGCCGGTGCTGGAAGCCAGCGAGGGCGTAGGGAAGGACTTCAAACGGCGGCTGCCCTGTCAGCTGCTTAATTGTGCCTGTTGTGCTAAGTAAACAACCCTGACGTGCAGGGAGACGGTACCGGGGGGGGGGCGCTTTATGCTAATGAATGGCCAACAGCAACCGTGTGCCGCGGCCTCCTAGGGCGCCGTCCAGGGGTAGCGCCTGACATCGTAGCGGCCGAAGGCTGCTTAAAATCCGCAACCTGGAGATCTTTTATGTAACATTTAAATTTTCATTTCTTTCTTTCTTTCTTTTTGCATGTGGCATCAATGTCTTGGGGGGGGGGGCATTTGCCATGGGGCCAGTGTGGCTAAGGAAAAGTGGGTCAAAGCTTCTTCCACCGCGCCAACCTCTGCAGACCGTTGTCTATTGTTAACGACCCGTGGAAAACCTTCGGCGAGATGCCGCGCTGGCTTCCATTCATTTCTGGCTGTTATTAAAATTAAGCAGCGGACTCTCCGCGCTTTCTCGAGTTACGCGATCCATCGCGGTGGATCCAAAGTAAACATTTTCATTATCATCAGGTGGGACCTGGATGGTTCTTAGTCATGGAGATAAACACAGCAGCATAGTGATTTTTACTCTGTTTGTTTTTTTCGCTCGATTATTGGAAATTATGACATTTTTCTAATTGACATTGATTATGACCGAGCAAATCTCGATGTCGCCAGTAATTATTTTACCTTCCGAAGCCTTTGCTCAGTTAAGTGATTCCTCCTTTGAAAACTATAGTAGAGTTAAATAAATGGAGCTACACCCTAATGATGGGGTCGGGGGCTTTTGGTAAATAACCTTATAATCACTGAAATTTTATTTAATTTTCTGAATAACTGAATATTCTTCATCACATCAAGAAGCGAGAATAGAGACAGAACAGAAATTGATGTTTCCTTCATTTATTAAAACCCTTTTTTGGGGTAAAAGCTTGTGTAAAGTCCCAATAACTTCTTTTTGTAAACTTCAGACACGACAATAAGTGAATAACCACAAAAACAAAAGCAGCTGGTTGGACGTGACCGTGTCGTGTCCGTCCCGACCAGGACAAGACGCTGTGAGCACCTGAAAACTGAAAACAACAGCTGTATCCCCCCGTAAATCACAGGCTGCTTCCTGGCGCTGATGTTTCTTTAAATGCGTTAACATCCGCATTCACTTCGGGCTTCGCCGCCACCCGGGAGAGGCGGCGCAGACGCAGCTGAGGGAGACGGACGGCGACATGAACAGGGGTGACAAGTGCTCGAGCGTCGAGTTAACCGACTCGGGGGCGCGAGGACGGGGGCTAACGAGACGCTTCCCTCCGACGAGCGTCTCGCACGGAGGCTTTTAGTTACTGTCAACAGTTCGCCGCCGCCGCCGCAGCACGGGACAACCTCTCCGATCTGAAATAGACAGCATGATAATGGCACATCAGAGATGGTGGGAGTAATATGATTTCCAGCCTGAGCTGCACTTACTACATTTCCTCCAAATGTTTAAATCCGTCACTTAATTTCCCTATGAGATTGCGCATCCGCACGCAAAATGCGATCGCCGTCCATTTATCCGGCGGACGGACGAGGAGGCCGAGGGTCCGACGGCGGACCCCGAGCAAACAGTCGAAGAAAAAAAATAAAAAGCTAAATCAAACACAGATATCAATACCAACCAGTCAGAGGCACCATGGGAAACTGTATCTAGCTCAGCCCCTCAGCTGTGTTAGTATTCAGCAAAGCTTTGAAGTGCACATCTTTCCAATCTCCCAAGCAATATGAGCTATACTGCCTGGAAACTCGGGGTAGCAGCATCAATCTGCATCAGTCTGGAGCAGGAGACTCTGCACTGTACGGTCTGGAGGAAAAAAAGGGATAAATCACTGCTTTATTGGCCCTAATATTCTCTGGCTACACAGTCAGAAACCACAGCAGCTGCTGCACAATTCTATCCGATTACGGGGCAGACTAATGACTGGAGACTTGTCGCTGGGTGATGGCGACCGAACGCGGCTATAAATTCGACCTTGGAAGTCAAACTCGGGGGAGTCGACCGAGACGGAAAATACGAATAAGCGCCAAGTCTGGGGTCGTTTTTTTTTGGGTTGGTTGCATGATCGTCACCGGCGGCAACGTCGGCGGTGGCGGCTGAAAACTGACCAACTGCCCCCCCCCTTATTGGAGACCCTTTAAATGAAAACTTTGTTTGCCGGATTTAAGTCTGCCACTGTTGGTAGATAAGGGTACATTTGTTAAAGTGCATCTTATCAGTGTCATGTAGCTCTGACATTTCTGGCGGGAGGCCAATTCCCCAACGGATTCATGAGAATGAAAATGATGTGAATAATATGCCACAGTCGTTTCAGTCACAAGATCTCAACCCAGCTGAAACACCACGTTAGGAAGCGCTCTCGAGTGATCGAGACACCAAATGAGGGATTATCTTCCGGTGTCTCCGTCCCCCAAGAGTCCGGGGACGCTGGAGGTCCGACGCCAAGCCACACCGGCGCCGTCCCGGCGGCCTGCGGCGGCCCGACGCCTCCAGGAGACGTCTGATGTCGGCCTTTTCCTTTAATTTGTCACCTGTCTGTATTTGGCCCGTGGCGACGGAAGGGGGCCGGATTTCAGCCCTCGGCCATACATGTCGAAAAAGTCTGCGCCGCAAATCCCTGATTAAACTTGTCAGACAATGACGCTCCGACCGGCGCTGTGAAATGTTAGCCTGAGGCTCGGATTCGCAAAAGACCGGGAAGGAAAAGAAGGAAAGAAAGGACGGAAATAAAACCCCAGAACCCCAAAAAACGGCTCGGAGCCGCGTGTTTCCCCATTCGACCCGGTAAGAGATGACGGCGCGCCCAGGTTGTCGCCCTGACAGGAAACTGAACCAACTGTTGCACCAGCGTAACCGCGGCTGCGTCGGCGAGCGAACGAGGCTTTGTTTGTAGGTTTTTGCTCCGCACACAACGCAGCACTGGAAATGTTAAATATTATCCCAGACACCCATCCGTCGACGTGTCTTTAACTCAACCGGCCGTCCCTGCGGTGTTATTAGCAGTAATAGCGCCGGTGCTGCATTTTTCATCCTATCTACTGTTAAACATGCATTTATTCATAGCCCGTCTTAAAACGGGAACATGATGCAACATACAGTAATCGTGTACATTGCGCTGCGTTGTCTTAATCTACGCGCTTAACATTTGCGCGCCGCCCCGCTCTCGGCTGCGTGCGATCACCGCGGCCGGTTGAGAGATATTAATTTCCCTTTGACATTTTCGAGGAACATCTGTTCACTGAGCACAGGCTCGGTGAACAGCTTACAATCGTTTTTCTTCTCTTTCTTTCTTTTTTTTTGTTATTGTTCCGCCTGCTGGTAAAATGGCAAATATCTTGTGCCGTGGGCCAGAGTGTTTATACTGTATGTGTTTGTGTGTTTGTGTGTGTGTGTGTGTGTGTGTGTGTGTGTGTGACTGCGGTCAGTCCTGCCTGATTGCGTGTTTTCACAGATTCGTATGAGCACGTCTGATTGTATGTGTCCGCGTCGGCTGCAAGGAGCTGATTTCTCGGTAACTTTTCTCTCGGGGTATTAGTTACCATAATAATGGATACAGGCAGTTCGCAGTAATGATGCAGTAGATATGTATGAGGTGGTGGGCGGGGGCGGGCGGGGGGGGGATACAGCAGACCTTCAAATTGAGCCTGGCCTTTATATATATGAGATCTGCCAAACTAAGTGTAACTCCGGGTCGTCTGCACAGTTGGGTCTTGGATCAGTTCGACAAACAGTCTCCGTGAACTGAACAACGGCCGCTCGCCGTGCGGACGCCGCGTCATTGGAGCCGACCGGCGGCCAGGGGCAGCGGGGAAGAGGTGGGGGGGCGTCCGGGCGCCGTCCCGCGACCTTTCGTAGAGAAAAGCCCAGAGAAGTGACGGCCAGAAATGCCGCCGATTACGGACTGCTACTCTGGGTCCCGATCGCGGCGCCGGCGGGCCGTCGCTGCTCCCGGGTCAACGCGGCAGATAGCTGGTACCGAATATAAAGGCGACCTAGCGGGTCACAGCCATCATCCAAAATGAGACTCTATCAAGAGAAGTGGGTTCGCCAGTTTTAAATAAACATAAATACTATATATGTAGCTATAAAAATGAAAAAGATCCAGTTATAGTCTAAAGAGAGGATATTGCATCTTATAGAGCGCGCGCGTGTGTGTGTGTGTGTGTTTGCGTGGTAAACATAATGGACTAAAAATAAAAAAATAAAATCAGTTTTATCCGTTTTCCATCACAAGCCTGCTCTTTTTCTTTTGTTATAGTTTTTGTTGAGTAACTACAGAGGTGCTCTCCAACTTGTATTGTTCCATCACTGATGCTTTTCTGTGGCGTTTGATGCGTTTATGAGTGTTAGTGAACAGCGAAGCCCGGGTGGGCGGCGCGTATCAATGCATCACGAGATAACCGCCGAGCGCTTTGTCAGGAAGCCAAAATAAAAGAACCGCAGTTCATTTCTTCCTTTACCCCGGAATTCATAATCCCGAAGGGGAGTAAATTAATCCCGTTTCAGAGGCGGTCGACGCCCCCCCCCCCCCCCGACGGCGTGGCCTCGTATCGCTGAACGATTAAAAGGGTTTTTCTGTGCAGCGTCACATTATTGTTTTTATTTTTAAACATTTTTCAGCGCCCACTTGAACATTCGGGTTCCCTCCGTGACCAAGACGCAAGTACATCGTTAAAACGTGGTAAGAAAACAGATGTCTCTATAAAAGATGTTGTTTTAATAGAAAATTAACACTTTTTAAAACTTTAATGAATATTTGTCATTGCTGTGATAAGTGTTATCTACAATTATGGGCACATCTTTTCTTTGTGGCTGTAAAATGCTTCTGTAACTCAACCCCCCCACGGACGTAAAGGAGCTGAGACCATGAGCTGTGCGGACGAGGGATAAATTAATGGTCCAACATAAAAGGTCCTTGTTAACGTGTTGGGACGCCATCGTCCGCCGGAGCAGCGTCGGTGTCTCTCGGCGCCGCTCCCCCCACGGAGGTTCCCCCGACGGGTGTTTGCATGATGGTGGCGTCGAGCGGCGTCCTAACGAGTCGGTCCACGCCTCCCGCGGGCGTCCCACCACAGCGTGAGATTCACGACGCTTTTGTACCACTCAGTTACACCCCCCCCCCCCCCCCCCCCCCGTGCGGGCGTCGTCGCCCGTCATCGCCCGTCCGCCTCCGTCCGCGCCTTCGAGCCCTCGCTCGAAAAATCTGCCGCCGTCTGTTGGCGTCAGGATGCGATGACAGTTTCTTTTCTCAGCGCCAACGTCACATTATTCAACCCCGGTAAATTATAACAGACCAAAGCTAAAGCTGGTGATAGGAGACCCCCCCCCCCCACCCCATCTGAGACCTGTTTAAATGTAAGATAATGCATCTGACCGAATCGCTAATAAACTCCCTTCACTTTAAAGCGTCAGGGAGACGCAGGGCGGTGATGAGTAACCGCTAAAGCAGCTCTAGAAACCTAATGAGAGACTTAATGTCCTCAAAGACTTGAGCGCCGTTTCCCACATCTCCAAAGCAACTGGGCCGACTGAAATCTCGCCCCATGGAAGAGCGAGTCCGGACGGTGAAACGCGGAGCTCCGCGGCAACGCCCCCCCCCCAAAAAAAACGCCGTCGCTGAGCCTAATGAGCGCAAAGCAAAACTTTCAGCAATGCCATCAAATTAAAGAAATTATATATATATCTCTATATCTCGGCGGCCGACTATACAGCTCCGAGTTCACCCGCTGTTTTGCAGTTTGTTTGCGATAATTTGCACAAAGCGGCACCGTGTCCAGCCGCCCGGTGCTACTGTGTTTCTCTCTCGCCAACTTGTTCCACCGTAATTTGCAGCTATTTAAAAGCGCGTACGGGAAGTTACACGGACATTTGCAGTGGGCGCCGCAGCAACGTGCAAATAATCTCATTAGCTAATGGGAGCTGCGGTGCCTGGAGACCAAATATATATATATATATATATATATATATATATATATATATATATATATATATATATATATATATATATATATATATATTGATTTAGTCCAGCGTTGCTATAATGTAAATGAGGGTCTTTGGGAAAATCAAGCAGTTATGGAGCAATTATTGACAAATACAATCGCAGCTGTTACACGGCAGGTTTTTTTTTGTGTCGTTGCAAACATGTCCGGTAACTAAACGGATTTCCAGAAAAATGCGAGACAGTTTCCTCTAGGCGATACTAAACCCGGGTGACAACGCCCTCCCTAGCGCCCCCTGGAGGCTGCAGCGTTCACCGTGATTGATTTTTGATTTGTTTTATTCTGGCCAGTATAATTATTCTGCTCTGACTGAACTTTCCTCTCTGTCAATCGTCTTTTTCATTTAGAACAGATTCCGCTACAGGGGTTGATTGTGGCAGTTTCATTAGTAAAAGTAGTAATATGAGGGTTTTTTCTTAATATATCTCCGTAGGTTGATCCACGGCCCCTAATCCCGGTTGCGAGGTTACGAGGTTACGACTGGCGGATCGCTTCTCCGACCCACTGGGATCGCAGACCAAAAACCGGAGGCGTGAACCCCGGCTCACGGATCCGGGCGACGAGGTCGAGGTGCCGCCGCGCAAATCGTCCCGACGTCGGTGTGGTACTTGAACACGACCCCGATGGAAAAGCAAATGTGACGAACGTGGTTCCGATTTCACCCCAGTCGCTGTCGTAAATTTGAGGAAAACCCAACTGAACGACTGAAAGCTCGAGTCAGGCACCTGTTCCGGCACCGCCTCTTTGGCGACGAGGCGCGTGGGAGTTCCCTCGCCGACCTCGCCTCGGACCGGAGGCGGGAACGGCGCCGGCGGCTCACGGTGGCTTTGACGGAGACCTTTCAGCCGCCGTGATGCGGCTGGAGAACGAGGCTGACGAGAGCAGCGTTCTCTGGTCGGAAGGAGAAAGAAAAAAGAACAAAAAGAAAAGAAAAGAAGAGGCTTGAAAAGTGCAGCGGTTGGGTGAGAACTCTGCAGCTTCATCGCTACAGGACGCGACTCTCTCATTATACCAAGTCATCCGGTCCACTGCTAATAAAAAGAAAGATTTATGATTCTTTGTCAGTGCAGCTGCAAGTGACGCTGAAAGTTTAAGTTTAGTCTCATTACACACTGAGGGTTTGCAGTTTTATTGCTATAACCAAGAGGAGCCCGTATGTCCGACGGCCCATCAGGGGCATTGAAGGCCCCTGGGGGGGGGGGGGGGTCTTTGGTGCAATGAGGTTAATTCAAGCTTGTGAAAATTAAACCAAACTTTTTTTTTTCTTTTTCTTGTAAAAGTGGCGTAAAAAGTTTTTAGTTTTTTTTCCCCTCTCGGAATATTACTCCTGTTTTTCCGATGCTCCGTCATCTTTGTTTTATTTCATTTTCCTTCCTTCAATATCACTTCACCCGCCGACGCCTCGTTTCCAATCAACTCCCCTTCGCTGTCAGGACGTGTAACATCCTCCGCTCGTTTCCTACGGGACAGTTACGTAAAACTGGGCACGTTGCTCTGAACGCGACCCCCCCCTCGCCGCTCGGAGGAGGAACGGGGAGGTTACTGGCTGGATTGGAATGAAGAAATCAAGGAGTAAACAGAGGAGCGGCGAGGGAGGCGGTGGGGACGGGGGGACGGGGGGGACGTGGCTGCTGGTTGGTGTTGCTAACGATGAGGAAAATGGAGTCATGTGGGTTCCATGGCTGGATTGGGGGGGGGGGGGGTTGGCGACGTAGCATAAAGAGTCAAGATGACTTGAGTGGCGGGCGGATGCTTTGGCGGCGCGTTTTTGCCGCCACGCGCCGACATTACGCGGCGGAGATGCAGGCCTCTACTACGCCGGTCGACCCAGTGTGTGAGTGTGTGTGTGTGTGTGTGTGTGCCAAGTGATTAATGCATCAGAGAGGCAGCTGTGGTCTGAGCTCACTCGTTTGGAAATATCTTCCAGGGAAGAAAGACAGAGCGGGAGAACGGTCTTTGGGCGGCGGCGGCGAGGGGGGGGGGGGGTGGCACCGCGGCATCCTCCCGTCTTCTTATCGTACAGATTCATTAGCGTCTCTTTCAGGCGTCAATGCGTCTTCAGCCGCTGAATGTTTCTCGAGCGTTTGACTCGCGAGCGACAGCGGCTGGGACAAGTTTAAAAGACCAATCCAAATTTATTTAGAAGCTTTATTTTAGAAGCTTCATGATAATTACATAACGTAAAACGATGAACGTTTCAAAGCGATCGCTGAGATACGGCGACGCAGCAACAGCGAAAACCTGCCGACGCGTCGTAACAGACGCAGATTCTCTGGAGCCGTCAACAGGCAAATTAGTGATTTCACATCTCAAAGGCAAGTGTGAGCGATTTTATTACTTGGTTCTTTTCTAAGCTGCAAAAACAATTTTGTACGCAAAAGTGTTCCGAGTCGTAGTTTGGGGACGTGATCGTGAGTCAGGCTCCCTTGTTCGCATCTGTGAAGACGAGCGACGGCGAAACGGTTCAAGCGACGGCGCTCGGCTTCGGTTTCTCCCAAAAAAGGAAAAAAGGAAAATTGTTCTTTGGTTAGACTGACTTTATCTGCAGGTTATGTTTCCTACTGCAGCGGAACAAAAATCATAATAATAATAATAATAATAATAATCTCATACTGGCTAACAGCCTTTAAAAAGCTGCACATTGTAGAAATCGCATCGGGCCCCTTCTTCTCTGGCATATCGCATAACCTGAAACGAGTTCAAACCTTTATTAAAACCTCACCTCAGTTGCTTCAAATTGAATATTTACAGGGTAAAAGTGATAACGTTATTATGTCACCGAAAAAAAAAGGAAATTACTTTTTTTTAAACTTCGCGAACATATAATTTAGTCTGGGTCCACGATACAGAACTGGAATTAACCCCTGAAAAGCATCCGAGATATTCTCCGTGTCGCGGAAATGCATTTTCCCTCCGCGGATAACCGCGCCTGGCGCTTATCGGAGAGCGTTTCAACAGCGAGCGGAGTCGCCTCCGAAAGCGAGAGGCACCGGCTGCGGAACGCGGAACGCGGAGCGTGGCACGCGGAACGCGGGATGGACCGCCGGCGACGACGGGGTCCCTCCTGGGGGAGCGCTCCCAGGAGGTCGGCACTCGACAGAGCTGTTACTGTTGCCCCCGATTTTTCGCCTGTCGTCGTAAACGGTGGAGATAAACAGAGGATATGCTGATGCTTCAACCAGTGGTTTGCCATCGGACATCGGTGGATGTTCGTGGCCAATTTTCCCCGGTGACGGAAACGATAACTCCTGCCTCCGCGAGGTTGGAGCGTCCAAATGCACCGTCACTTACCCTCTGTGAGGTTACACCACCTTATCTGGAGGGGGGTGGGGGTGGGGGGTTCGCAGCAGACTGGAGAGTCAGCGGTGTGCAGGCGCTGCTGCAGCACTAATCTGAAGCTTACAGCAGGCGGACAAACTGTCCTCAGCGGGCTGACTAATCAGAAATGCCGCGGATAAAAGTTGCTTTCAAGTGAACTCGGTGCCAGTGTGGATTACACTTTAGAGGGGAAATTGCCCGCGATTTCCGGCACAGCCGTGCGACGGCGGCAGCGGCGGCGTGGGGCGCACCCGGGGAAAAGGGAGGGAATATTGAGGATGGGCCGAGCCGGCGGTCCGCGGACACTTACTCCCTCCCCCCGCGGGAGACACGCGAGCTTCCTCCTGCATTCATGTCCTCCCTGTACTTTCCCTCCCGCTGCTGCAAATTAAAACATTTCCAGGGCAACTTTTTTCGCGTTCGGCAGCCGCGGAGGTTACTGCTGTCTCTGCTGCGAAGCGCTCCAGCGTTATTATGTCCTCTGTGACATAATGAGGACATTAGTTCCTTTCTCTTTTTGTGTCATCGGATCAGTTTTAAACATTGTTGGTAACGGTGAGAGAAGACGTAGCCGCGGTGAGCCGGTCGGATGCAGATGCTTTCCGTAAGCACATCTGGCCTGATGTTGGGGGGGGCGGCGGCCGAATAGCACCGCGTTTCCTCCTTGATTGAAACGCTCGTGTCGCCCACAGAGCGCGCGTCGTTCGCCTTTGTGCGGCGGAGATGTAAGTCTGTAAGACGCGTTGTAAGGCTGTAGAGCAGCTGCTGCTCTTGTCACATATTTCTAAACACAATGGTTAATTAAAGAAAAAAAAAAGGGAACCTTGAAAACTGACATTTGGAAAATCTCCGAAGGCAACGTTAATGACGGAGGGAAAAATGTCAGCGTTGCACAAACAAACAAAAACCTGGTCTCGGTCTCCACGTTGCTACTTGTATCTGAGAGTCACAGAGGTTTAAAACCCTCATCACGAGCGGAGGAGGCTAAAGGCCGGTGGCTGTCCAGCGTTTCATTTCTCAGAGGAAACGCCCACTTAGGAATTTACTAAAAGCCCGGAAAAGATCCGCAAAAATCCGCGGTTATTCTCACCACTGTGAGGGACGCCGCTTTCGCGTCGCGTTAGCGCCGCATTAGCGTGATGAGGTTCGTTCTTTTTTAATATTTGAAAGGAGGATCCAAACTCGCTAAAGCCGACCACGGCCTCAAACGCGACGAACTCTGGTGGGTTTTTCACGATTTTTTCTCGTCTCCGGTTCCTGGCAGGCACCCGTGAAAAAAGAAGCATCTCTACACTGCGGCGGCGAAGATTCGTCTGCTGCTCTTTTCCAAGGTTCTTCTTCTGCTTCTTTTTTTTTTTTATAACACCCATGTCTCTCTTGAGGGCTTCTATGCTCCAGTTCCACCTCTTCCCATTAGGAAACAAATAGCTCGTGAAACCTACAACCCGAGAAGCGCGGGTCCGGCTCTAAAGGCACGATGCTGCCGCGAGGCCCCCGCGCTCATCAGAACACGCGTTTCCCTGCCTGTTGAACCTGGATAATATCTGTTTACATTATTTGACTTTTTATTACCACTCTTGGGTTTTTTTGTGTTTGATTTTGTTTTTTTTATTCATTCTGAAAAATGAAGCCGACTCCAACCTGTCTCATTCATTCTTTTACTTGGAGAAATATTAACTTCTGACGGCTCTTTTTCTCCCTTTTTCTCTTTTTTAAACAGCGCTGAGGTCAAGATGGGGACTCTCGCAGTTCACCGCGGGCGGCGGACCAACGCGTGACCGAACCGCCAACGTGGGGCCGCACGCGCCCATCTATCATTTTACGACGATTTAATTAAGACAAATAATTTAATCGTCGTAAAATGACGGAGCGCGGCCCTCTGTTATATTATTACGTTTGTTAATCAAATGATGAATATTTCATACCAACCCCCCCCCCCATACTGTAAATATCATCCCGCGTTTGAATTATAGGGGACCTTTGATTACAGTATCTACCCGTTGAACCTGACTTGATTAGGCCGTAATTAATAACCTCCGTTTCATTTTAATGCAACCGTTGCCTGAGATGACCCCCCCCTCCCCGGTGAGGTGCCTGCACGCCGAACTCCACTAAGGGAGAAGATGACGGCATCAATGGGAGACGATTCCGCGTACGACCTGGCGTCACGCGGAGCCGGAAGAAAGAAAAAGGAGGCTTTTTAATGAGCGAGCTGCATTCGCGGCTCAGAGCAGCTCACGTATCAACAAGTGTAGATAGCGACGCATCGGACCGGGGACTATTGACACTGCAGAGGCGGAGGCGGGTCCCGCGGCCGCCAAGTTTCCGCGGCGCGGCCGGAGACGACCTTGCTGGATACGTATTCCGCGGAAACGCTGATTGAGCTTCGGTAGCTTGGGAAATTGAAGCTGTGTTATAAAAAGAAAAGTACACAGGACGACGGGCAAACACTGTACGCGCGTGACTGATGTAGTGGTTAATGGCGCCACACACACACACACACACACACACACACACACACACACACACACACACACACACACACACACACACACACACACACACACACACACACACACACACTCTCTCACACACACACACACACACTGTGTAAAGGGCCCCTGTGCACACACGGATAAGCCTCCTCGTGTTTAACGGCGGCGTCCTTCAGCCCACCTCAGTCCTCGCCGCCCTCCGTCCTATCGATTGGCGTAGAGAACAAACACCCGTCACCTCGGGCGGCGGCGGCGGCGGCGAGGCCCCGTCAGCGGCGACGGGTCAACTTGGGCGAGCGCCGCCACGCGACCGGCGACGGAGACGATGAAGATGAGGAGGAGCGTCCTTCGGGGGATTAGACTGCGGCGGGTTTGAAAAGAGGAAAGTCGAGCGGATAACGCGATGAGCGGATGGAGAAACACGACGAAGAAAACCGGTTCAGTCCGACGCCGGTTAAAAACTGACCCTCCTGGAAAACTCCTTCTTTCTTTTTCATTCACGATCTTTTCCTTGTTTCCTTGTTACCGACCAACTCTTTAAGTCTGTCAGAGGGTCGGGGTCCGGGTCAGGGTCCGGATCCAGGTCGGGGTCGGTTTCCGGGTCCGGGTCGGGACTCGGGGTCGGGACTCGAGGTCGGGTTCCGGGTCCGGGTCCGGTCCGGTCCGTTCCGGGTCCGGTCGGGTCCGGTCGGGTCCGGTCGGGTCCGGTCGGGTCCGGGTCGGGATCCGGGTCCGGGTCGGGTTCCGGGTCCGGGTCCGGGTTCCGGTCCGGGTCCGGTCCGGGTCCGGTCGGGTCCGGGTTTGGGTCCGAGTCCGGTTCCAGGTCCGGATCCGAGTCCTAGTCCGGGTCTGGGTCCAGGTCAGGGTCCAGGTCAGGGTCCAGGTCGGGTCCAGGTCAGGGTCAGGTCAGGGTCTGGGTCGGGTCCGGTCAGGGTCCAGGTCAGGGTCCAGGTCAGGGTCTGGGTCTGAGTCAGGGTCTGGGTCAGGGTCCAGGTCAGGGTCCAGGTCAGGGTCCAGGTCCAGTTGCTCCAATCTATGTGTCATTTATTAATAACTAGAAATACGTGTTTCATTTATTGACCCTCACAGCCACATGTGGTCAACACTATAAATATGAGCTCTACAAATAAAAGCTTTTTGTTATTTATTTTTTAAATATCTCCTGATGGTTCTGCTCGTCCTCTTCTTGGTTCTATCTCTTTTATTTCACTTTTATCATCGTGAATCGAGGAAAACACACGATCGCGGCTCCGACACGACGTTAAATAAAGAGTAATCAAAACGCATCCTCGAGTTGATTTCTATTTGTTCGCGCCAAAGCCAAACCGAGCCATCACAAACTTTTATTGAGTTCTCTAATTGCCTCATAATTAACTATAAGTCTGTAATTTACAAATGAGATGTTAAAGTGACTTTGCAGACTAACGACTGTAACCATTAAAACAACGTGTGACCGGACTGAGAAAAAAAAAGAAAAGGCGCCGATAATGAGTCCGACTTTTCAAAATATGCTCGAAAAATTAATTTGAAGCATATTGTGAGCCGCCGACGCCGACGCCGTGACATGAGTTTCTCCGCCTCGCCGAAGCACCGCCATCGCTGGCGAATAGTCCAAAGGGCGAAAGAGCCTGATGTGGCGGCCGACGCGCTCGTCTGGCGGCGCTCCGGCGCCACGCGGCGGACGGCGACAGAAAACGTGGAGGAGGGAAGGCGTCTTCTTAGGGCGTCCCGGTTCAGATCAGTCACGTGTGTCCTACGTTTTCACGGTTTTAAAATAAAAACGTTGTGAGAAGTGAAATCGTACGGTCCGGGCGGAGCGGGTGGCGCGGCGGCGGCGAGGGCCGAGGACGGGGCCCTGGCTTTCAAGGGCCCGTCGCCTCGTCCGACTGCCCCGCGGGAGGACGCTTCCCTGCTCTGCTCTAATTCATGCACATATAAATAACTGTCACTGGTGCTGCTAATTGGATTAAAAGGCTCAGTGGAGGAGAGACTGGGAGAGACAGGGGCAGTGGAGGCATTTAATAAGGCAGCGTCCGACCAGGCTGAAAAATACATACATATATATATATATATATATATATGTTATAGAGAGACACACACACACACATATACATATACACACGTATACATATATATACACATGTACACACATACACATATATATATACAGATATACACACATATACATATATATATATATATATATATATATATATATACATATATACACATATGAATATATATCTGCATATTCTCCTTGTGCTTTGGTTCCTTCCCTCAGTCCAAGGACATTCAGGTTTGGTTAATTGGCAATTAGGTGTGAACATGCACGTCACTGGTCGGTTGGTTGGTTAGTTAGTTAATTAGTTAGTTAGTTAGTTAGTTAGTTAGTTAGTGGGTGGGTGGTCTCCACATGTCGGCCTTGGGTAGAGCAGCCACCGGTCCAAGTGTCAGCAAGGATTGGCCCCTGGCCCCCGGCCCCCGGCCCCCCGGTGACCCTCACGGCGGTATTGGTTAATGGAGGGACGGATGGTTGTATGTAAAAAAAAAAAGAATAATTAAGCTTGGTATAAGAAACGTGAGCGAAAGTTTGGTTACAAACAGTCAGAGCTTGGTTAAAAAATTAAAAAAATTAAAGGCAACGTTATTATATCAGGAACGGAGCTTGTGGAAGATTTAGGACCTGATAAGCTGAATAAAACGCGAAATGATGCTACTTGGAGAGGCCATAATAATAATAATAATAATAATAATAATAATAATAATAGCAATAATAAATATAATTATAATAACTACAGGAACCGATACCTAGATTTGGTTAGAGCTAAGAATTTGATAGCAGTGATACAGAGGGTTTCGCTGTCTCCTCAGACTCTTCTGCTCATTGAGTTCTGTCTCAGTGCTTCAGGGCTAAATGGAAAACTGCAGCCGGGGAGGCTGAGGGAACCGGGAGGCGGCGGACGCGGCTGTTGGCGCCGGTAGGTGGCGGACACATCAGTCATCGCCGGGCGCGCCAGTCGACGCCGGTCGACGCCGGTGACCGCAGCCTGCGATCCGGGAGGAACGGGCTGAGGAGGAAGCCGACGCAGAATCCAGAACGTGAGGGAGGGAAGAAGCCAACAGCGCGATGGAGGATGAGGATGATGATGATGATGATGCAGATTAGACGCACACGCACACACATGCACAAGGACCGGATGCTGAGAGGAAGCGTGTAAGAAGACGCAGTGATCTGGTGAGAGAGGAAGCGGTGAGGAGGAGGAGGGAAAAAGAGACGTGGGGAAGGCTTACCTGGGTACTGGGCAGCTCCTGCGATGGAGGAGGAAGAGGAGGATCGGCGAGAAGGGCAGAAGGGAGAGGAAGAGGAGGGGGGGAGAAAAAAAAACAGAAAGGGAGGTTAGCATTCAAAGTTAAAATTAATTGCCCCCATTTGCCAGAGCGTAGAGGTGCATGCTTGTAAAAGCGCAGGAGAAGGGAGGTGGGGAGGCTGCTCCGCTTCAAAGGCTTCATTAAAGGAGCTGATGCGGGAGGCAGCCGCTTGTTTAACCCGAAGGTTGAAGTCCGGAGGCGCGTTAACGCGGCTAAAAATAGGCTTTGATCAACGTCGCTCCTGTTGGGGGTTAAAACCAAAACGTTGTGGATCGCGAGGCTAAAGGGTGGTGGTGGTGGTGGTGGTGGGGGGGGGTCACGCAAAGATGTCCTTCATCGGCGAGGGGACCGTCGCCGTCAGCCCGGGTTGAGAAAAGCGTGCGCTTTATCGAAGTCATGCCACGAGCCGGAGGGTGAGGTTGCCAGGCAACCGGTGGAAGCCCCAGGAAAAGACAGCCCCCCCCCCCCAGTGCGTAACCTCCCGCACATACACAATTAGCTTTATTTTCCTTTATTTTCCTCCTCGATCTAATGAAAGCCGGCGCGACGTGTCGACCGGTGAACTTTAGAAGCCTTTCCCCTCCGTCTCCAGGCCTTTGTGCAGGGTTGCGCCAACAGGCGGTGCCACTCTCGGGAGGCGGATATCGAAACGCCGCTGGAAAACCGGACACTTGGAGCCGATGTTTAGTTCCGTCCCCGACCCGCCGCGTCGGCGTCTCCGTCGACAGATAAGGTCGAGGGACGGGCGGGAGCATCGGCCTATGATGGGACATCGGTAGGAAGTCCGACATCGCCGGGGAAAAGTGCAGCGTCGGCCCTCCGGCTACGGTCCGGCCCTCCGCCCCCTGCCCCCTGCCTACGGTCCGGACCTCCACCGCCATCACCAAGGAAGATTTTTGTTAAGCCAAGTGAGCATCAGGATTCCAGCTTTCGATTAGAAAACCTATTTCCTCTTCAACTTTTTGCCAAGTTTCAATCATGGCGATATTCTAATTACCAATATCTGGGGCGTGGAAAAGAGAAGAGCCTCGGCGGTTGTGTGGTTGTGTGTGTGTGTGGTTGTGTGTGTGGTGGCTAAGTGATGGAGTAGAAGAGTGAGAGGGAGGCAGGGTTTTGCATGTAACTAGGGGGGAGTCAGAGTGAAGATCCAGCCAAACAAAGAGAGGAGCTCCTCCTCTTTCGTATCCCGATCGTGGTAAAGATGTATCTCGCTGTGCCGTCGCTCATTTGCTAACCCCCCCCCACCCGGAAACAAGCTGGACAGCCGCACGCTTAAAGGCGTCGGTGAGCTTCAGACGAACCTCGTGTGATGTGTCGCCCGACCCCGATCGCTAAACACAGAAATTACATTCGTTACCGAACTGCGGCATGAAATTTTCAAAACCGCTCGGCGCTCGACGGCCGTGACTAATTATGACGGATGCAGCCCGAACACAATCCAAGAAAAAAATTACTCCCCCCCCTGGAAACCCGTCGGTTCCAACAACGACAATATCAGGCGCGGTTCGGCGGCGGTTGGCGGCCTTCGGGCAGACGGATGATCTTCCGCCGGGGCCGTCGGCCGGGGTCTTCGCTGAAGGAGCAAACCGCCGTGTTATAAAAGTCTTCCAGCACAGCCCCCCCCCCGATTAAGCACGGTCAACCCAGACCACCCTCGGGTTCGTGCAGTGTATTGGTGCTGGGGGGTCTGTTTGCCTCCAGGGAGATTACGCAGCAATGGACGAGACACGGAGCCGGCGAAGAATAAGCGCACTGCCGCCTTTCGCCCACATTAGGCGGCTCGAGATAAACGCCGCCACCGCCGCCTCCTCCCCGTCCTCCATACTCACGCTCCGGCCTGACCAGCCGCAGCGAAACGCGGAGCTCTTGTCGGCCACGAAACGCTCAGCGGCCGTTTGTTCGGACTGTTCCCGATAACGACGAGAAAACAATACAGAGGGCAACGCTTAACCCCGTCGTGACATAAAGTAAGATTCCAACCGGACCAGAAGCTAGTGAAGGATAACCCAGGCCAGTGACGTCGTATTCTTGTTTCTCCGGCCAATGACGCAAGCAATGATACTTGCAAGCAAACGGAGGTCGAACGCCGCCACTTGGAAAACACGGATACGTCGCTAAAAAAAATAAAAAGGAAGAGGCGAGAGACAGAAGCAGCCCCGGCGTTGGGAGTTCCGAGTCGGCCGAAGCAAAAGGTGAAAGGTATAATTATCACCTGGTCTGGCCGTCGCCAACATCCATCATAGTTTACAAAACCGACTTACTGGTTCCAATTTGACCCGCGCTGCAGTTTCCCTGTGCAGTGAGGGGTTATTAAGGACGTTTTATGGTGCAGCGATGTTCGGTTTGACCTCGAAATAAAGTATCGGCTTGTTAAAAAAAAAGTCTGATGAGCTGCCCGGTGCAGTGTCGTGTAGATTTCACACATATAAATGCACCGTATATACACACACGGACGAAAACGTACCGCACGATATTAGAGGCGTCCGGACAGGAACTATGAAAATATGACCCGAGTCGTTATAAACCGGACTAATCCTCGAAGCCATAAACTGAGTTATAGACGACAGGGTCATGATCTATATCCCCAAAGAGACGACAACTTAGACCATCAATAAAAGGGAAGGCAGCAAAGGCCCCTGCTCTTGTTATCAGAACTACACCACTTCCTGGTCTTTGATTTCAGTCTTATGAAGAATTCCGGTTTTATGGTGCGATTCCGGATCAAGTAACCGTCACAATCTCGGTTCTATGGGCGTTTTGACGTTCTTTAAGGTTTAATCACTATACACAGATGAACACTGCTTATCACTGTTATCGTCACGCATATTTAATCGCAGCGTGGTTCCTGGTAGGTCACCGCAACTGCGTGGAATGACCGAGCGGCTTAGGATGCGGAGACTCAAGCGACTTCGACCGATTTCTTCACCTCTGGAAAACAGAATCTATGTCATTTGGGCAGATTTTCCTCATGCAAGAAGTAGGAAAACAATATAAAAGCCTACTGCAGAGTTAAGACTAAAAAAAAAGGTCAATTTGAGCAAAATGTGGGACCAAAAACAGCCTCGTGTAGAAACAACAAACTGAAACCATGACCTGGTGTTGTGATAGACGGCTGAAGAACACTGACCCAACAGCCCTGCTTTCATCTGTATTCACGGGGCGATGGAGACCCTGGATACCGACCACCACCAACCCCGCCTTCGCCGCAATAAGAATTGCAACAACAATTGCTTCCTCCAACACAGCATTAACCACTCGCCTCCACGCGCGTCTTCTTCAAACGTAGCTCTCGGTTAATGGCCTGGAACGCACCTTCAATGTCTATCAAAGGGGTCAGGGGAGGGGCGCGATCGGATGGACCGGACCTCGCTCGCTCGCCTCCTCACACACGCTCACGAGCTGCTCGACCCCCCACTCCCCCACCCAGCGCACTCCCACACACGCGCAACACACTTAATCGCAACCTCGCCGGATGTGGATGCGCATAAGGAACCCGCCGCCTCGACACACACAACACGGGCTCACGAGAGCTCTCTCGACACCCACCCCACACACACGCAACACACACACGCAACACACACGCAACACACACGCAACACACACACACACACCCGAGAAGCCCTCCCTGCAGTCAGTTTAAGTATAGCAAGGAATAATGTGTTGATTAAATCTGTGATCAGCTGCCTAAGGGGCATGAAATTGGACATGATGAGTGTGGCACATTAAAAACTAATTATCAATAGCACCAATCCTATTGTCTTTCCTTTAAACCAGTAAGAGCAGTAAATCAAGTGTGGAGAATGGAACACTATGTGCTCTATCACAATGAGCCCTGGGGTTACAACCATACCTTGACTCCGTCGGCATCAAAGCTTTTTATGATAAAATGCGAATCCATTGTTCGACGCTAAACGGTTCTTTGATGCGAACGCACGGCGAACCCGCTCCGGCGTCCGTCGGCCTACGTCCGACTCGGGACCCCCCGGAAGATTCGGGTCGGAGAAAAAGGTCGGGCAACGTTATAGTAGGAGGACAGTGTCGACGCGGGGGGGTCGCTGCTCGAGGACGGTTCCCTGTTTCCCAGGACCTGCCGGGGGGGTCGGTGCGGATTTCTTTTGACTGTCTTAGCAAAGAATGGACTCTGACCCCCGAACCCGTCATCGTTCCGTGACCGGCGGCAAGTCGCTCCCGTGTCCAAAACGCGTCGGCCGCCTAGCACAATGGCGGCAGATGGAGGACGATGGCGGATGGAGGACGACTGCAAACCTGGGGATGCTGTGCTTCGCCTTTTGAATTCGATAAAGCCATCGAACTGTACATGCTTGTTTGCGATCCGTCTCTCCCCCCCCCCCACACACACACACACTCTGTTTCAGGTGAAGGAACTGGTACTAAAGAGAATTGGATTAATAGAGCGAGGTCACCGGGAGGTCAGGTCACTAAATCGCAGCAACATTACTCTGAAGACAAGTTATAATTATCAAATCAGTTAACTGACCTTGGCTCAGACCGCCAGCGCCATCTTTTTTATCATTAATTTTTTTTCCCCAGGTCTATTTTTGCTTATGGCCTCTTCTTCTCCGTGGGTATTTTTTTTTCTTTTTCGAGATGGCACCAGCTGTTGTTGCTATGAGACTCGCGATGCTGCCGTCTCTATATTTCATCACCGGCGATGTGCCACGGGACAGAGTCTGCACTTGTCTCTTCTCACCAAAAGGATTTCTACTCAGTTATGCGCTGAACTGTAAAGCAGCTGTCATTTGATGTAACCTAAGAGGTATAAACACCCCCCCCCCTTCTCTCCTTCCTCTTCTTTTTCTTCCCCCCCCCCCCCCTTGGATGTTGCTCACTCATCCACTCTCCCTTTACCTCCGGCTGTCTCTGGAACCCGGCGATTAGAGTGCTGGGTGCTGTCCTGCTGATAAGGCCGAGAACCCTCCCTCGCTCCACCACCGACGGCTGCGTCCTCGGGGTGAACGGGGGGGGGGGGGGTAAGAGAGCCCAGGGTAATGTCCCCGCCACCCCCTATCCCCACACCCCCCCCCCACACACCCCCCACACCCACCTTCTCACCATTTACCAAGTCATGGGCGGTGGATGAACACGCTGCCTCGTGCATCTCATGACTTTGAACGGATAGGCCTGCATTTTCACGGTGGATAAGAGCAGCCGGGGAAAAAAAAAAAAAAAAAAGAAAGGAAATAAATATATAAAACCGGCAGAAGTAATGCGGCGCAGCTCGTAAGAGTGAAACATTATGCATCGAGGGCTCCTTTTAGGAGTGAAATTTTACATTCTGGAGTGTTTTTGCTGCACCATCTGGTAGATTGTGTGCACTTAGAACTGAGAATGTAAGACAAATACCGGTGCTAAAATGTGGATAATTTCATTTCCTGAGAGCTGCTATTGTCTAAATTTCCGCTCTGCTGCCATAGAAGGGAAAATAATATACACACGCACCCGGCGGAAACTTATTTTGCGGCCAACGCGGGGACTGAGTTGCGTCGCTCGAGACGATTTGTCAGCTGCGCATCCCACGCCGCTGATGCCCCGTTGGGCCACGGGCCCAGCGGCGCCCTACTGGGTCCAGATCTGGTGAATTGGGGGGGTGACGCCGAACTCGCCGTCGTGCTCACGAAATCAGTCGGTTCGGGACGACTTTCTGCTTCGCGGCGTGGTGCAGGAAGTGGCCGTTCGTCGATGGTGAACCGTGGCCATAGAGGGGAGACGACGCTCCAGCAGGCCGCAACAGTCAAATCGGGGCCGACTGGCAAAGGTAGCGGCAGGTGGGCTGGTTGTCTGGGGTTACGACAGCCTCTCTGTCACCTCCGGCATCATGCTTAAAGTCTGGAGACTGATCGGCACGAAATTCCCGGCGGATCAGCATTAACAAAACAACAGAACACAACAAGCGTGCCAGAGTCTCTGAGACCCCCCCACACACACACACACACACTTCTGATGTTTCAATGTGAAGCTGCTGACCTGCATCTGCCTGATTTTATACATTGCTGCCACATCGGTGGCTGACTGGATAATTGCAGGTGCACAAGTGTTCTTATAAAGCGCTCAGTGAGCGTACATATGTTTAATATATCAAGCGCAGGTTATTTACACCGAGAGTAATTTGACATAATCAAAACACAGCAGAAAAACTAAAGCTTTCGATCATTTTTCTCCATCTACATTACTGAATCTTCAAGGATAAAGCAGGTGCTGGTCTTTTTCCTTGTTGGCAACGATCGGTTCCAGCCCAGACCGTTTGCGTCCCGGGGCCCCGAGGGGCCACGGACTGTCAAGAGGCTGGAGAGCAGTGTGTCAGGGATTACACGTTCTCGTTAGTGCAGGTTTCACAGAAGTTGTCGACAGTAAAAAAAAAAAAAAGAATAAAAAATGTAGACTAGAGTCATCCTAAAACAACGGATGGCAAAAATGCACGCGTGTGGATCTGATATTAGCATTAGCATTAGCTACGGGGAAGCATCGACTGCCAACGTGCTGTTTAGACACCATGACGCGTATAATAATGTAAGAACGGAGGCTTTTCACGTGGCGCTTTACCTGGTATTACAGGACCCTATAGAAACTAACTGAACAAAATAGTATAATCTTTGTACATCACAGTCGGGTCCATTACTACGGTTCCTCCTGTTTGTCTTATTTTCTTTTGTGTATTTTTGTTTTTGTTTTTTTTTTGTAATATTTTTTCTAATGCATTGTGAAACACCAATTATAGTCTAGAGACATAACGGGGAATTAATCTAACAAACGACTTGGGTAGTAATCACTATAAAACACATTAAATATTTTATGTAAAGAAAGTATGTACAGGATGTTTTTTTTTTCTGGTCAGCCACAGTATATTAACAGACGCCATTGCTATGAGTTAAAAAGATATAAAAAGTTTAAAAAATATACAGAAGAAAATCTAGAAGAAGAGAGAATTTCAAACTATAGGGAAAAAAAAAATTAGTTTTACATTAACAACCGAAATATCACTTTGCCCAAACTACATCTACTCGGTGACGGAATAATAAAGGGAGGAAATCCTGCTCCTTAAGGTATTCCAATGGAAAAAAAAAAAAAAGTCCTGGCCTGGCTTATCTCGGGGGTCAGGGAAGGTCCACAGCCATTAATTTTAAATGAGTGGAATGGATTTGTAGTAATGGAAACCCAATGGCTCCAGACAGCATTGGGACTTGGTGGAGTGAAGATACCAAACAGCAGTGTGATAACCTGACCACTCAACTGTATGAAGTGGGAAAAGCCAAGAAACCGATTTGGGTTTTTCTGCCTCCCCCCACCCCCCATCATACACCATGAGAGTCCTACAAGTAAGGCATCAGAAATCTATTTGGAGGCATTCGCGCGTAACATGGCCGGAGAAATAAGGTAAATTCTCCCTTCTGGTCAAAAATACCATCAATCCAATTTAAGGCTCCTTAGTTTTAGCCGATCGCTGAACAGCCGGTCGCGCCTGTAAAACAAGTAACCTCGAAGGCAGGAGGGAGCGGCGAAAATTATGGTGATTTTATAGGATAAAGTGGAAAGGGCAGGAGCTTTGGTGTGGAGAACACAGATATCTCTGATATGTGTGGGTTGGAAAAAAAAGAGAAAGTGGCCTGGCTTATCTCGGGGTCAGGAAGGTCCACAGCCATTAATTTTAAATGAGTGGAATGGATTTGTAGTAATGGAAACCCAATGGCTCCAGACAGCATTGGGACTTGGTGGAGTGAAGATACCAAACAGCAGTGTGATAACCTGACCACTCAACTGTATGAAGTGGGAAAAGCCAAGAAACCGATTTGGGTTTTTCTGCCTCCCCCCACCCCCCATCATACACCATGAGAGTCCTACAAGTAAGGCATCAGAAATCTATTTGGAGGCATTCGCGCGTAACATGGCCGGAGAAATAAGGTAAATTCTCCCTTCTGGTCAAAAATACCATCAATCCAATTTAAGGCTCCTTAGTTTTAGCCGATCGCTGAACAGCCGGTCGCGCCTGTAAAACAAGTAACCTCGAAGGCAGGAGGGAGCGGCGAAAATTATGGTGATTTTATAGGATAAAGTGGAAAGGGCAGGAGCTTTGGTGTGGAGAACACAGATATCTCTGATATGTGTGGGTTGGAAAAAAAAAAAAGAGTAAGAAAAGAGCCTCCCTGGTGTTAAACTGCTCACCTCCATGGTTTTAGACAGAGCGTGACAAAGTAGCTCCAAACACAACATTGGGAATCACAGCATCGGAAGAGTGCGGAGTTAATAAAACCCACTGTCAGCTTCCATTCTGAGAAAAAACAAAACAAAACAAAACAAACAAACAAACAAACAAACAAACAAAAACCCAAACGTTTTGCTTTGCTCTATCGTATCGTAGACTCGCAATACGAGAACGACTATATTCACCTCTCATTTAGCTCATTCGCACCGTGTAAAACCGCGAGCGCGGTAGAACAGGCTGAAAAACGTGTTTTTTAAATAATATATTTTTGATGGCTTAAATTCCGTTTCAGTGACTTTGGAGTTGGGTTTTCTTGCCCTTTTGTGACACCCCGGCTATATGTAGCCTGTTTTTCTACCTAACCAGATGGGTTTGTTTTTTGTTTTTGTTTTTTTTGGGTTGTCCACGCAACAACAAATACTAACATTAATTAACAGTCCTTTTGTCGCCCACAGCTATTAGATTCCATTTAATGAATAGTCTATTTTGGCTTTTATGAGTTTTCTATTGAAAAAAGAAAAAAAGAAAACAAAAAAACCCAAATATAATAGACTGAAAGTTCATTTATGTTACTGCTTGAAATGAGCAGTAAACAGTTACTAAGCAACTAGCTAGCTTCAGTGTACGTGAGTCCATCCACCCGTCATCGGTTTACACCCCCTTATTTCATTCTGGATCACGAGGGGCTGAAGCCTCGCTGTCTCCCGCCGTCTCCCGTCGTCTCTCGCCGTCTCCCACCGTCTCTCGCCCTCTCCCACTGTCCCCTGCCGTCTCCCGCTGTCTCTCGCCCTCTCCTGCCGTCTCCTGCCCTCCCTCGCCGCCTCTCGCCATCTCCCGCCGTCTCCCGCCAGGCGGTCTTCTCTTTGGCCCCTTTTTAGTCGCCGCCATCCGCATCGCCGGACGACTGAGGTCTGCTCCGAGGCGGCGAACGCACAACGACCCCTTTGCAGCCTTTGGGTAATGAGTGTATAATATATGTTTTTTTCCCGTGGGTGGGGTCGGGCGGGGCTGGTAACGCGAGGGGCTCTCCCAGATTAAAATGCCCCACTTTGAGCTATGCGGCTCAGAGGCTATTACACCGGCACTCATTCGCTCCCACCTTGCTTTTTACTTAATTGAATCAGCCGGTCCCCGTATCAGATATTCCTTAACGGAATACTGAAACCTATCCACCCTTTTCCTAATACCATTAGGGGAGGCGGGAGAGCAAGATGGATGCTTTAATCCTGCTGGTTCGGAGCGCACAAAAGGAGAGCGTGCCCTGCAGTCAGACATTAACCACAACGTTCACCGCTGAGCCACAATATCCAAGCAGAAGACTTGCCCTGTCACCGCCCGACCGAAAGCTACAATAACAAGAGCTCATTTCCTGCAGACGAACTAGCATGTAAATAACAGAAGCAGTAACTCGTTGCTCCGCTCCTTATTTTGGGGTGGGGGGCGTCGGCGGCGAGGGGCCGGCGGTGAATTACTGCAACACGTTACAGTTGGCGGCGCCTTATTTCCATGATGTCTGCTACAGTATTACACGAGTCCACGTGGGGCAGCGTGTTTATACCATCTGTTCGTGAACCCGGCAAGATATTTTTTGGGGTTGGGGGGGTTTGCGTGTCCAATTTTGACACCATGGTGATGCAGATGAATGAGGTGGGGGCGAACCTCCTGCTGCTGAGGCGCTCTTATTTCCCTACCTATTTTCTGCTGTGTCAAACTGCGGCTAAGCTAAGGTGAGGTCCATTATTTCTGGCCGGCTCAGGCACAAACTAATCCTCTTATTTGGGAGGTCAGCGCCAATCATTATACAGAGGGATGCCATTACAGTGTTCACTCCAGTGGGCTGATTTTCCCCCTTACATAAATATATGACTCGGGGGACTGTTCTTACTCCCCTCTCTAATCTATCCCTCCTGCCTCCATTTCTTTATGGAGTCATAGAAGCGCCATGAAAAGGAGGAAAACCTGTAGTAACCTGAGTGAGAAAACGAATGTGGGAATAAAAAGAGGAATAAATATAAGAATATATAATAATTGTAAACACTTTGCATTCATTCTAACGTTAATTTATTCATCTATTTTTGTATATATGTATATACATATTTCAAAAAACTACATATACATATATATATATATATTCTTCATATAAATTAGCCTTTTTTCTGTATAAATATATAATATAGACATATAAAAAATGTCATTTATTCATTTTTATTCATTTTTATCCCTTTATTTTCCCTTTTTCAAAGAAGTTATTTTAAAAAAAAATCAAATAATGGAAATACACAGAAAAAAATTGAATTATAGGATTTTTCATATATATATTTCCTTATTTTTAGCATATTTCCACATTTGTTTTTTAATCTTTTCCAGATTTATTCCTTTTTTTATGGTACTCTTATGACCCCATTCTTCTTATCAGTCATCTTCCTCTTTCCTCTCTCTCTTTCAACCTTTTTTTTTTCCACTCTCCCACACTTAAAGCCCACATCCCCCTTTTCCCACCCTCATTTTTTTCAGGATGCCCAGAGTGGCGTATAATTGAATCTGCAGAGAGTGCATGAGCAGGAACAATTAGCCCAGTCGCTCAGAATGTGGATGTAGCTGTACAGTAGGATAAACAGAATAATAACACAAAAAAAAAAATGGAGGGAGAGCAGGAAGATAAGCCTGAACTGTGCGGGTGCCAAGACAAAGATTCACTCAGTTCACAAAGTTCCCATCACCCCCCGACAAAGATGGGATGATTTCACTTTGCATTTCAGGTATTGTCTTTGCCATCACACTGTCCTGCTTAGAGTAAACCGCATTAAGTGGGTTTCTAGGAAAACAAGACTGGGAGCAGTCGTGCTAGTAGCTCCGAGGGTGTAAAAGCAAACATTTATACAACAGAGATTAAAACAAAATGACAAAAGTCCAAAATTTGTTTTTGATTGAAAGTCATGTTACTGTAAAATTCATCCGAAAGTTGTCGAGACATTTTTCTGAACCCCAGAAAAAATGTCAACTGTCAACGATGGCGCCCGCACAAATAAAGGAGGCGGGGGCTAAACGAGTTCTGTGCACGAAACTCCATTGAAAGTCCACCTCAACAGTTCTTTGTCCATTTTATCGAAAAGTTAAAGTGTCAATGCAATGCGTACATGGCGTAAAAGAAAAAAAAAGGAATCAGGTCTGCAAGGCCGAGAGGGTGAGTCCGCCGCCGACCAAAAATGTCTGCACGAAATCTCCTGACAATCCACCCGACGGTTCTTCGTCCTCACTGGCTAAAAGTTAAAGTTTCAAACTTATGCAGGCTTAAAAGACAAAAAAAAGAAAAATCATGGAATCACCCAAGTCTCGAAGATTTATCCAGCGTTGACCGTTAAATCTCCTGACGATCGCTCCGACAGTCGCGAGCGCGGACGGAACCGAGCGATACGACCGACCGACATTTTCCCCGCCTGGAGTCGCGCCGCTACCATGGCCCCAAAAAAAATAATTATAAATGATCAAAAGCGTCGCCGCTGCTTCCACAGACACAGGCAGCGTCCATGTACTGGGGAGGGGAATCCCTCTGATGCCGACTCATAAACGATACGCTGTTTATCTACATCGGCTGTGTGGCTTTATAGCATTATTTAAAAAGAAGAAAAAAAAAATTCAGTGTCTGCATCCCTCAAGTCGCCATCATGGATGGAGCAGCAGCCTGGGTCAAAGCCACGTGATAAAGAAAAGAAAAGAAAAGAAGAGAAAAGAAAAGAAAAAAGAAAAGAAATGAAAAGAGAAGAAGAAAAGAAAAGAAGAAAAGAAAAGAAGAGAAGAGAAGAGAAAAACAGCCTCTTGGACCTACTTAGGCTGTTATGTAAGTGCTATAATGCACAACTGCAGAATTTATGAATACGTGAAATGGGAAAAAACAGAAAGAGACTCTTTACTTGAACGGGGGGGGGGGCTCAACTTTGCCCCCCCCCCAAAAGAAAAAATAGATATTCTGCTCTGTTTAGAGCTTACACCAGCAAAGACGGACCATAAATACTTCATAAATACCAATTACCTCAAGAAGCAGCCGTGAAGAAAAGAGCAGCCATTTCAGCCAATTACGAGGCTTCTCTCTCAAAGGGTGGAGGAAGACGACTCCAGCCTTTCAAGCCTTCCGCTGAAAGGAGAAACCTCTGTCATGTTGCAGAGCTTCAATAATGTTTCCCTCCACCTTCATGTCAGGGATGAAAGGCCCCAAATGTCCTTTGAGTGAAACCCCCAGAGGACTTAACATGCATCAATAACATTTCCATCCTTGAAGATGTTTGAGGGGGGACTACACATAATCTTCTCGCACACTTTGAGGCTGTGCTCACTTCCTATGACTTTTATTTACCCCAATCTCAAAGGTCCATCCCCGCCACGCCAGAGATGGAGATAGGGGGGAAGGAGAAGGAGGAACAAAGGAGGACGGGGCAAGGGAGGCGGAGGCGCATTGTGGCGAGGGTTGCCCGTTTAAAATAGGACAGCTGCCTCTTGAAAGAGCCATCATTCTTCATAGGGGCAGCCCGTCTTCATTTCCACCCTCGGCAAAGCACACGGGGCTTAACACACTTACGTCTGAGGATTTGCTGCACTTGAAGGTGGCAGCAATTCCCTGGATCGCAGGGGGAGGGGGCAATGCAAAGCCACCCTGAGAGGTGGTGGTGGTGGTGGGGGGGGGGGGGGTGTTAACAAAATCAGCTGAGGAAATATCCTGACCTCCCTCCTTCTCAGAGCAGACTTGGTTTCCCATCTGGGTTTCAGTGACAGCTTAGGTCCGCAAATGATATTTTTATGTGTCTATTAAAAAATGATGGGGGGGGGGGGGTCATCTTTTCTAATTAATGGGCAATGAGCATCTCAGAGATGTTCTTGGTAATTTGCGATGACTGCACAGCTTGCTGGGGACAGGTGGACGGTTTGCTCTTCCGGCGGGGGCGTACGCTGGACTTCCGGCATCGGCGTTCCTCAGGACATCCAACACGGTATCCCGACACTTCCGTCCGACTCGGAATGGGACATGGTCGCCTGGTCCACACTCTGAATGTGGACACTCCTCCTTCAAAGCTTTTACTTCCTGGCATTGCCTCAGATAAAGCGAAGAGCTTTCGGTTCTTGGTAAAATGTGGTACGTTCGACGCCTTAGTAAATGTAGTTTGGTTCAAGGCACCAGCTTCATATTTTGTGCCTTTACTAATTCAAACAAGCTGTTTCCACTGTTATGATTCTTTCTAGGGAAAACTGTGTTATACATGAGCAACATGGCATTTGAATCATAGGTGTGAAATCTTTTCTTTTTCTTTTTTTCATTTTTGACGCCTAACAAATCCAAACTTTTGACTTCTTTCATACGTGCACCTGGCTGCTAAGAGAGTACTAATAACATCAGTATTATAAATAAAACTTTAAAAGATCCGATTTGGCTCAGTGTGGAGATACGATGGGCTCCGAGGCACGAGGGAATTTTTTTGTTTTCCATAAAATTTTCAGCAAACAATAAATTGCCAAATACGCAACTGCACGCCGACCGCTTTTTGAAGTTAAAGACGTGTAACAGTGCAGAAAAAAAAATTCAGACATGTAGCATGAATAATTCAAAAGTAACGACTTGTGGACCCTCAGCAATTTCGTGGCAACGCTCGTTTATCAGGGGCCACGACGCTTAAAGAAGATAAAAGCTGAGAAAAAAATTAGTGGCGGGCTGGTTACGCCACATTATTCAAATGGAGTATTAAACAAATCCGAGATGGTCGGCGGAGAAGAGGAGCGACCCGGGTACGAAGTCTCCGAGAAGTTTTTAACGGCAAAATTTCACTTTTCCTTGACTGTGAGCTCGTTGCGATATTGAGAATGACTGGACCATGACAGAGACGCTTAGAGGTTATTTCGATGACATGTCTCTGCTTGACTGACACGATTCAACCGGGGTTCTCGCTCTCACGGGTCCAGAAGCCATCGAGACGCCTGTGACCGGACCGAATCCGAGCTCTTAGGTTCCGGTGCCGGTACCTCGCCGTTTCTCCGAGGCCCAAGATCACATTGCACTTGATTATAACTTTGCACAAAGTCGGTAAAGAAGTTGCTGTCCTATAAAGATTTAGTCCACCGTCGACCCATGAATTATTCATCCAAACTGTACCTGAGACACTGTATCTTGAGAAGATGGAACTGGAGCTGCTCCGGTATTGAATCTTTAATTGTCAGCTTTTGCTGTTAAGTGGCCTCCCTTATGTTCAAACTAAGCTTGTGACATTCAGCTACAAAGCAGCGATTATGGTAAAAGGTCAGCAGATACCGCGCCGCCTGGTCCCCGGGGACGACGCGGCGGGTCGCTCGCGGTAACGGCGGCGGCGGAGGACGTAGGAGAAGAAGAGCTCAGCGAAACTCGGGATACTGAACCCGGAGCGCTCAGCTTTAAGATTCGGGCGACGGTGGTCACTGCGATATCTCTCCAAACCTGATTGACCTAAAATAGGACACTTTAAATAGCCGGTTCCTCGGAATCCGACGGCTCTTTGAAGGGAGATGATATCGGCCTCCCGGCTTTGAGCGAGGCTAATTGGCTCATTGACGTGTCTCCTTGTGGCACCTCCTTGCATAAAGTATATATCTTTGAACCATTATTTTTTTTAAAGCCAAAAAAAAAAAACCACCCCAAAACTTTCCAGTTCCACTCTCGGCTATATTACTCCCTAGAAGGCTTCGGTATTTTAAAATGGTAACATAACACGAGTGACATAACATTTTCTGGACTGGCGGCCAAATTAAAACGAGGCCAGACAACAGAGAGAATGTCAGAGGAAAAAGAACAAAAAAACCCCAAAACAACGACCCCCCAACAAATAGAATAATAAGACACGGTCTTAACCCACCCTTGAACACCATATTGCAAAGCAAATTACTGTTGAGATGACTGCACTGCCAGATGTGGCTCTCACACTGCAGTATCACAGGGAGAAGAAAAAAGAAAAAGCCAGCATATGCTTCACACTGAGGATAACTTAACTGGTACAGACTTCTGGTAAGCGGATTGAGAGAATTCCCAGAGCACATAACGGCCTACTTCGTACAATATGGCGAGGGTTTGCCTGGACCGCGATGATGAGCCAGCGCGGTCACGTGACGGCCTGTGATAAATTAGCTGGGGATGCGGGGGTGCAATAAATCGATGGCGGATCGAGGGGGGGGGGGGGGGGTCGGGCTCGGTGGGATGTGCCTCATCCTTAGACCCGACCACCCCCCGCAATCCGATCTATCCCGGCCTGTCAGGAAGAGGATATGACATCAGACGTCCGACTTCCAGGTCCCCACATGTGTGATTCGGTAGTTTCATTGTTCCTCTTTTGCTAAAAGAAAAAGAGAAAAGGAACCGCAGGCGGGCAAACTGAAATAAATGGTAGCGTCCGCTGAAACTTGTGGGTCGGACACAAAACTCTCGGGCTCACATCTGACTTTTCTGCTCCCGGATTCTTGGGTCAGTGCGCTTCATCGCCGCGGCCCCGCGCTCTCAACTGTACGCGGTATCCGTGGCGGAGTTGAACCGAGGACGACTCTCTGAAACGGCGTTTAAATCCGAATTCTCCTCCTCCCCTCAGGCGCGCGGGCGACGTTGTGACCTCCCCCCTCCCCCGAGCTGATCTCTTCGACTTGGGCATCCTGATCCCCAGGAAATATATTCCGCTAACCGGCAGGTTACGAGATACTCGCTCCATTCGGGGAATTTCCTCCCGGTTATATACATGTTTTACCGAGAGTCATTAACCTCGGTTTTTCACAATTTACACGTCACCTCTCAATGCTCAATACAAACTGATACAACACACACACACACACAAAAGTTCAGATTATGACCCCGGCTGCTGATTCATTTGGCGCATAATCTTCTCACAGTATCTCATGAGAAAAAAAAATTAAAATCAAACAAACAAATTTGTGCAGCGGCCGCCACAGCTTACTCAGCCCTCACAATACACACCTGTTCTTCCTCTCGCGCACACACACGCACACACACACGCACACGCACACACACGCACACGTACACGCACACGCATACACACACACACACACACACTTTCCCCTTCACTCTTCTTTCTTTTGTCCTGCAAGGTAGAGATATGCCCCAGCACCCAATTGGTGTCTGATCATAAAAAGCGTTGTCGCAACGGATGTGCGCACCGACATTGGCCTTGTTGATTAGTCTCTGTTCTGAATGTTATCAGCGGTCTTAAGGGGCGGTGGCGGTGGCGGTGGCGGTGGCGGTGGCGGTGGCGGTGGCGGTGGCGGCGGCGGTGGTGGTGGGGTCTGCATTCAATTAATCTCCACTGCGTTATTCATGTTTTTTCTTTTTAAAGGACTTTCAGGCTTTAACAAGTTTAACATTTTTCACTTGTCTTGAAGTTTTGACTCTTATTTTTCCTCGTCACAGGTTTTAACAGGGAACAGGGAAGCTAGAACACACGGGCACTGGACGTGCCAGCGTTTCGGCGCTATGGATTTATGAGACCGTAAATCTAGAGGCCCGATGCGCTGCCGTGGTTCTCCTGCTTCCTAGGCCGTCGTTCGGTTGGGTTTGAGGAACTAGGCGTGACGAGAGTCGTTATTTCTGTTAAGTGCGACTCACGACGACGTCCACCGCTGTCTCATATCAATCACACTTGTAACTCGTGTTTTACTTTTCCTTTCTTGTTTGTTTTCATGGATGTAGCTTCTCCTCGGGCTCTGGCACAGGGAGGTGACATCACCGTTCTTAATCCCTCTTACAAAGCTTTTATTAGTTAGTTAATTTCACTGACATCCATGACCACAGCACTAGACGCATTTCCGTCGCGGAAACCAACGGCTACGTGGCCAGCGATTCGGAGGTTTGGAACCGGGTTAATGACAGGAAAACAAAACAAAAAAACCCCCGAGTGCTGTAAAATCAATATTCTCTCCAAAGAATGTTGCCGAAGCGACCGTGGTCAGCTGCTCGTTTTTAATTTGCAGTATAAAACCACTAAAAAAAGTCCCATCAAATAAGTTGTGGCCTGCTGTCTGCTGACAAGGCTGTTAACTGGACTGCCTGGCTGAGGTGAGCTGCTGTTTCAGCTTTATATGAAAATAAATGGACTTCAGCTAACTGTATAGCTTGTAGTGGTTATGTTGGGCCGGTAATCAGCGTAGCTTTTTCAGTATAAGTCAATTAGACCCGCGAGTGTGTGTCTGGGCTCGGTTCTATCTGGCTGTCTGGTAATTCGTGGATTTATTTATTTCTTTTTTTTGGTCACGATGATCACACAGACCCGTGGACCGTAGGCACTTAGCGTGGTGCGGCGGCCAGAATGAGCGACGCTGGCTGTCACGGAGGCTGCCAATCCGGGCCGTCCACACAGATGCCGCTGTACACCTGCCATTCTGGCATATTCTGCATCCCGCTCTAATTCAATTTAGCACTCAAAGCCATTTCGGAGGCTGTCACACGTTTTTGTAGCCGAGAGGCAGATGCATCAAGAAAGCCTGAAGCGTGTTGGTAGTCTGCTCTATGAGGTATATTTGTGTGTGTGTGTGTGTGGGTGTGCTACTGAGGGTAGAAAAAAAAATAGCCCAGGATATTTTGGATGAATCTATTGTAAGAGGCTGTGGTTTCATTAGAGAACAGATTAAAGGGGAAAGTCAATATCCAACAGCTTTGGATTTAAAGCCCTACTTACAAAGGCATTAAGATTCGAGGGAGTGATAAAAAGCATATGATTCCTGCTTCTTTTGTTTCAGGAGAAAAAGAGGAGTTGACTACTGTAATTAGACGTGACCTCTGTGGGATTTTCTGAGGCCACCGCAATTAGCTCGCGGTGGATTCGAGCACAGAGTCGTGCGCTTGTTTTTCGTCGCACGGCGCCAACGGTGCCCGTTGAGATTATTTGACGATGTACGTTACAAGACATGCGAGGCGCCTTGAGGCGATACGTGCATTTAAAAACAGGTCGGCGAAAACAAAAGCACGGCGATGCCTGGAGCTGCGTTTTCACTGCGGTCCCCTGTGATAAGTGGGTACAGGAGGGAGCAGTCGGCAGTCAGACAGGAAAAAAACCCAAAACATAAGAAAAACAAATCTTTTCTTTCTTTCTTTCTTTTTTTTTTTTTAATGAAACACCGTCCAAAAACTCTCCTTCACCTCTAAAAGACACAAACATTTTCAAAGCAGCAAACAGAATATTTTGAGTGTCTCACTTGCTCGGCTAATGCAATCAAACATGCACGTAGAGCCATTACTCACCGCAAAGGCTAGCGATAGCATAATCTAAGCCTTGATATTTACACAACAACCTGGTTCAGAATATCAGAGTATAATGGGTGAAGTAGTGTGTGAGGGAGACGTTTTAGAACAGTCAGCAGAAAAATGCTTTCTCTTTTTCTTTTTTTTTTGAGATGTCTCCAATTTTTTAGGTTTGGCGTCATTATTATACCAGAATGTGCAGTGAAAATATAAGTGGATCTACAGGAACTCATCACCTGATGTGTTAAATGCAATCAAATATCTGCTGATGTAACATTTATTTCCTTTTACTACCTGTATGTGGGATTAAAACAAATCGTAAGAGAAAGCAATCTAAGGGTCCTTAATGTTAAGTGAGAAAAACAGAGGGCCAAGCATAGTGCTCTGGTGTAGCCCACATGTAGACCACTGTTTTGTTTTTTTGTTGCCACTGTTTTCTGTCTGTATGTTAAACCCAAGCAGCTGATCACTTTTCTGTTTAAACCATGTGCCATTTGTTACATCAAAATCCTCTCAATCAAAAATATTATGCAGTATTAATCAGGATTATTAAATCTTCAGGTTCCTGTTGTTGTCCGTTCTTTTTGTGTCTATTTTTATTCTCATATAGAATTTGATTATTTGATAGCGACGCTGGAGGGAGGAGATGGGGAAAGGCATCTTTGTGTATGTGTGCTGCAGTCTCGATATCATAGGAGGAAATCTGTATTCTTTAATTTCAGCAGAGGGAAGGAAGCCCTTTCTTGCGACAGTTACTAGAAGGGCTCTCAGAGAGCACATGCTATGCCTCCGCTGTGGCCAATGTCAAACAACGTACACCAGACTTCAGAGAGAAAAAAGGGAAATTAAACTCAAAGGAAATGATTCAAATCAGCCCCAAAATGTAATGGGTTCTCCCCTGGCCCGTGCCTCATCCCTCCACCAAAGTTTGGTGCAAATCGGTTCCGTGCTTTTTGCATAATCCTGCTAACAAACAAACCAGCAAACAGACTTGGGTGAGAACATATCCTGCTTGGCGGAGGTAACAACTTAAGCAAAATAAATCCGGAGAATCTTGCCTTGGGAATGTCCTGGCCGTTAAATTGATGTCAAATTTCATTAATGCAGCCCAATATCACAGGCTTAACAACCTGTGCAGCATTATGACATCCACTGTCCCTAGGCCTTCTAATTAGATAACGAAAAAAATTCCCCGCCAAAAAAACAACCTCCCTAATGGGGGGAAAAAAACAAGGGAAAAAAATGGAAGAAATGTCAGGATGAGATTCGGAGGAGGCCTCCCTCTTCCAGGACAGACAGACATGCCATATGTTGCATGTATACAACAACATAGTAGACTTACAGCATGGGCAGACAAACTATAGACTTCGACCTAGATGAAGAACCAGGATCCAGGAGGTGTCTGACCTGGATCCTGGATCCTCTCCCATCCCTCATACTTCAAAACGAACAAACTCCAGCGAGGCAGATGAATCAATAGACCGAACAAAACACGATGATACCCCAACATCATCACTGACGTGGCAGATGAAGAGAGGATGCAAACAAAAATTGACAGGATGCCTCAGATGCCATTGGTCTCCGGTGGATTATAAAGCAATCAGAGGGAGAAAACTGAATGTCTTTTTTTTTCTTAATGTTTAGATAAAATTAATGTATTTATAGTCTATACACAATCCTTACAACACACGCCAGTCAATATTAGTCAAATACACTTCATAACATGGTGCGAGAAGTATCAGAATGACAACTTCCTTAATTCAGACAACCCAGAGCAAACACACTGACATGTTTGGTAAGTTATCTTGTTTAATTATATTATCATGCATGTCACACGGCATCACAAGCACTAAATCAGAACTGCTAAGCCGGATGAAGGCATCAAAGCAATTCCAGTACACTGATGTTGGAGGCACAAAATGCCTATTAAACCCTTTTTTTAATTCAGCATACTGAACCAGTCGACTGACTAACTACAGTGTTAAGATGCACAGTGTGACTAATCCATATTAATCCAACATGACAGCAGGAAACTCTCCAAAATCAATATCTCTGATTGATTGCTGTCCAACTTGTACTGCAGGAGCACATCAACTCAGAAAATGACCACCAGCAAAAAATCCAGAATCGTTTAGTCATATATCACAATAGACCTGCTGCACAAATGACCCTGCTAGGTCAATACAAAAGTGGACTTTTACTTTTGCGAGGAAGCAATAATGAACAACCATTATGATGTTTTTGAGAACAACGCCCCTGGATGATGTGGGGTCGCTTTGACATCGCAAAGCTGAGGAGCCTTAGTGGGTTTCTGCTTGACAATCTTAGTGGCTGATCACATGATACGCTTCCATGGGTGGAAACCTCCCCCAAGGTGAACAACACACACATGCACGCACCCACACACACACACACACACACACACACACACACACACACACACACACACACACACCAACCCACCCACACACCACTTCCAATTTAGCTGCCATTTCAATGGCTTCCTGCAGGTCTCAATCCTGCACCTGTCACATCTGTTTCCTGGCCTCCCTGGTGTGGTGATAAGAAACAGGCATTACAATTGTCATTTCACATTTTCACCCAACCCTTTTATCTGTCGCGGTGTCCACGGGCCAAGAAAACATGCGCGCACTCGCACCCTCGGAAACAAACAAACAAACAAACAAACACAATAAATAAATAAATAAATAAATAAATACCACGCAATCCTGCTTCTACAGCTATCAAAGCTATCAATCAGCCACGGCCCCAGGCTAAAACAGAGGGCTGCTCTGACGGATACATTTGCTATATCCCCGGTTCAATTTGTTTGGCAGCGTCGGGGAAAACGCTGCAAGTTTGGTGTGCAAACACATTGTGCCAATCACTCCCATTCGACTGGCAAAGCATGAAATGACAGTCAAGGCCATTTGGGGGGAGCCTTCTGTTTGCAGACAAGGCAAAGCAGATAGGGCCTGAGAGCACCGCCGCACACAAATAATGCCGGCTGAGATTTCAGCAGAGATGAGGAATCACTCCGTTGGCGCTTCCGAACGTTACCTTTCTTTCTTTTCTTTTTTTTTTATCAGTCGAGAGCAGGTAGGTGTCTTCACGTACGTTGTTCCGAGCATAGTCAACACTTGCCCACTTAAGAGGTAATGACACTGTGACTTAAGTGTATTTATCACACTGTCTGTTAAGTCGGTAAAACGACGGCTGCTACCTCACCAAGGTGGAGTTAAAAAAAAAAAAAAGATCAACGCTGCTTTTTATTTTTTGTTTTGTTTTTTTTTAAACCAAATCTCATTTTACAGTAATAATTGCTAAGTGATGAATGGTTCAGAGTTCAGCCGAAGAGGCAGCGTTGGTTTTTGT